>CP125978.1:364732051-365254049 GCA_030063025.1 Avena longiglumis | reverse complement strand
ATTTGGAAAGATTTTCAGACATTTTTACACCTTTTGTGTTATTCGTAATGACCCTCTTCTTTCATACTAGCTGAGTGATTGACTTGAAACCATGATCCGGTCCTGCGTGGGATTACTTTTGAGTCAACATATTTCATACATATAATCTCATCCCCACTTGATCTCCAATGCACATTTCATTGCAGAAAGGTTATAGATACAACCAATCCTTATGAAGTATGGAAGGTAGAAATTCTTGGTAAACACTTAACCTTAATTCTACAACCAAACTTAATATCTATCTCATAGGTTTGATCCATCATCCTATTCTCCCAATGGCTTGTAAAAATACTTTTATATAGCAAATCACTTAAGCAAATCTTTGTCACTTCAACACATTAAAATCCTATGTGCTTATAAACCATAATTATCAACTCTTTCTCATAAGTTATTCTAGAGGACAACCCTACTATTTTATCTTGGATGGTGATATCATTCATGAAGACAAGCATGAAGGCCATATGTCCTAGCCCTTAATCTTCATCCATGTCTATAAAAGAATATAAGTATATTAAATCCTCTAAAACTCATGGTAAATACTTATAATTCAAAACCCTAACTTCTACTTTAGTCATAATTATCAATGTATATATAATGTCATAACCAAGGCTATTAAAACATTATTCACCACCACATTAAGGCATTAACTATATATAGTAATTATTATATGAGGCCTCTCTAATGATTTTATAGATATCTTAAACCACACTTAACAATAGATAAATAAAAGCATAGTTTGAAGCAGGTTTCTAAATAAGAAACAAATACTTAAACCCAAATAATTAATGATATTTTCTCATATACATCTCACAAATAAATAGGATTTGTACAAATATTAAAATAATTCAAAACCAAATAGTTATATTGAACCCTGAGATACTTGGGATGTTCTACAACAGTTTTGAGTATTTAAAACTTTATGGAAATCAAACATAAATAGTTAAATATAGAAAACAAACAAGAAAAGAAAGAAAATTCGAAGGAGATCAATTAGCTATGACCCCCATTTTTACTCTTCTCTATCTGCTGCTCGCGCGCATTCTCGCAACCCATCTGGCCCACGCGCGGCCTAGCACTGGCTCGTATCCCTTCGGCCTCCTATCGTTGTCGTCATCTTCCTCCAGCAGTGAAGCAGCTCGCTAGACACTAGCGATGTCGTCCGCTGCCGCCTCTGAGCCAAGATCTGCGATGTCGTCATCTGGAGGGGATAAGAATACCACGACGACGCTCGCTCATCCTCATCCTCATCCTCATCCTCTCTCTCTCTCTCTCTCTCTCTCTCTCTCTCATTTCCTCTCGGGCTGAAACCCTTGCTTCGGGTTGCTGACGATTACCATCGCTCTAGTATCTCACGTGCCTCGTTGATCAAGCTCACATCACCACCTCGCCGTGCAGAGCATAACCCTCAAAGGAATCGAGTCGGGGCGGCTGCAATCAACCACACCAACCGCATCTTCTCGAGCTTTGGCCGCCGTCATCCACCTCGATTCGGCTTCGTCGATCCCTTCATCACGCTCCTGGTGATCTCCTGAATCTCATATCCCACTATGATTCGTCGCTCGCTCGTCGTAGTGACCTACCCGCGTGAGTTCGAACCGCGCAGCCGTGCAAGCTCTTCGTCGGCCATCTTTCGTTAACCAAAAATGAGCAACGCTAGTACCATTAGACTTGCCTCGGCCTCCTCTCTCCAACTAGCCTAAGCACAAGCCCCCACACACCGTCAATCGACAGATTCGATATCAATCTGTGAGGATCAGCTTGTGTGACGTCACGATGACGTCGTGCTCACGTCATCTCGTGCCTAGTCAGCAGGGTTAACCAATCCATCCCTTTTAATGAGTCCCTAGGCCTGTTAGTCACTGATTGAGGCTAGGAATAGCCCCGGTGAGAAAAACCCCTCGCCTCATGTTGACATTAGCATTGCATCATAAACACATTTAGATATTTATTTTTAATTTCATAAAATGAATAAATCTTATTAAATCAATATCTTTTGTTTTATAATTCAGAAAAATATATATTATATATTAAAATGTTTAGAAAAATAAAATCTACAATTTAAATTTATTATCATATATTATTGTGTTACTATTTAAATAAATTTTATTTAATAAATATTTTATAATTAATAAAACTTGGAAAAAAATCATATTTTAATAATGGTAAATGATAAAAATATAAATAATATACTAAAATTCTTAGAAAAATAAAAACTACAATTTAAAACTTTAAACACAAAATAATATATCACTTAACTAAATATTTTTTATTTAAAAGTGTTTATAAAGTAATAAATCTTATAAAAATCATATCTTAATATTTCAAATTCATAAAAATATATATAATATAACAAAATTATCACAAAAATAATATCTACATGTTAAAAATATAATATTCCACTTTTGAGGTAAATAAAAATTTAATACTCTAATAACTTGAATTTATACCCATTTCTTTCACTATTAATTCATAAGAGAGTAAATAATTTTTTCCAATATTTCTAAAATTATCCATTTGGGGTCTAGAAATAGTGTTAGTCTTAAGTATTAATAGAATGAAGTAAAAAATAGTTCCAAACATTTTAGATACCATTTTATTAAATTATCATTCACCAAAAAGTGTATATTATTTTCTAAAAGGATTCTTATCAAATATAAAATTCTCAAGAATGATATTTTGACTTAGTAAAACCTTTTACCATTACTTCACCCACAAGTTTATAAACATACTAAAACTTGAGAGATAATTCATAAGTAATGTTGTTTCCATGTTATGAATTAAAACCACTCATTTATAAGGAGATAAATGATTCCATTCAATCATAATGTTAAGAAACCATTACTCTGTCGGGCCGTGGGCCGATAAACAAAACTTTTATCTAACGCGGTGCTTTCAAGATCCATCTTAGGTAATAGGCCATGAGATTTACCACTAGATGCGCAGATCAAGGATTATCGATGTAGTCGCCAGATTGAAGCAATGCCGATCGAACTCACGAACATCTCTTATGGATCCCCGAACTCCTTCGCGGATCCCTTTATCTCCAACGTCCTTGCGCAATGCCTCTACGGTATCCACAAGTATAGGAAAGAGCTCGGGTGGACTGCTAGATCTGTAACCCGATTTGGAAGTGGATAAAGTGGCGGCTAGGTGGGGACTATCCCTTATCGCTCACTTATATACATACCTAGTTGGGCTCAACTCTTGATGCCCATCTAGGTTTTACTAACGACCACATGGGTCTCATCCACATGGGTTCCTTATCCTTAAGTGTGTGACCTGCAGGTTTACGTACACATGGACACGATATGAGCTACACCTCTAAGTATCCGTCATGGCTTTGAGTCTCACCTCCCATGAACACTTGGTCTCAAGTCGATAGATGGTAGCGGCCTCTAGTAAGACGTACCATCTCCCAAGTGTTGTAAAGTCTGGAAGACAAACCTTCAATGTGACTTTCGTCCAGGTCCATTTGCCACACGATATACCTTTTCAAGCTATAGGTGAGTAGTTGTCATCCCTTTAATAGCTCAACCTCTCTTCTCATACCATGGTATCTGATTCACTGGACTAACCCTTAGTCCGACTCCTTAGTTAACACTTAACTGAGTCGCGCATGGCCATGCTTCGGAATCATATCATACGAGAGGGCATAGAGAATATCTCTCCATTGCGGAGGGGCAAATCCCATCTTGGTAATCCATGTCACGCATCTTGATTCACAATCAACCCGAACTCTACCTTTATAACTGCCCATTTATGGAACAACGTTTGATAGAACCTAAGTTGGCGATCCACAACTCGGATCATGTGATCACCTCAGGTCAAAGGATTTCATTGTATGAGACTGCAAATGACAACATGCTCGTTGCATCTCAACTGTGGGTCAGTCTGACTCACTAAAATCTTTAGCCGAGTTCGTGCAAGTTGGAATAGCATCACCATGCCCATGAAAAGTGGAATTGAGTCATCAAGCCAACTTCACATTAGTCTAAGTTGTGTGTCCAGCACAACCTCAACGACTAAGGACAACTTGTAAGACCAACATGAATATATAGTTCCACAACCAAATCACGTATTCGATGATATATATCAGATATTCACACAAGAGACAACTTAATAACTTTATGAATACATTAGGGAATATCATCAAACATGATTTCCTCTAGGGCATATTCCCAACATACTCAAATAAAAGTATCACCACTCTTAATTAACCTTAAAGAAACATTATGAAGTGAACAAATTATAATAGCATCTAATGACCAAGATAGATAAGTCTCAACTACTAGTGTGGTCATTATTCAAATGAAGTAATTCTTTCTTCCTTGAGAACTATAGTTAGTAAGAAACCCTAAGAGTGTTATTTTAAAGTTTAAATGCTTTTGTCTAGTTAAGTAAAATTTTCTTCAAAAGTTATTATTTTAAGATACATTGTTTGTAATTCTTAAGCATTCCAAGAGAAATCTATTTAAGTAACAACCTTCATATAACATTCCACACTTGAATGCTTTATTATTGTACACTACTTATTATACTTACATGTTGCTTCACACACACTTTCACAAGCCTTAATAAGAACCACAAGTGTGAAACTTAATCTAAAAGGGCAACACATTCCAAAGAAACCATTTCTAGTCTCCAAAACCTTAGACCATCAATGCTTATTCTAGGGATTCAAGTTTAACAAATTGCATTACATTACTTATGCATAATAGCATTTTTGCTTCTTTAAACATTAGTTCTTAATGGACCAACGATGATGTTTTCAGATATTGGATCTTCTATAATATCGAAGACCGTGAGTGCATAATCTTGCAATCACAAAAGGCAAGTTCACACTTGCTCATGTCCTTTGATTATTTTCTATCAAATATTTTGCAAATCCAGTGTTGTCATCACATGCATTTCAAAAAGGTCAGAAACTCTATTTTTCATAATAATATGATTATGGGTTATTTACCAAGAGGTAATAACCTACTATGAAAGTTCTGATGGTAAAGGAACATATTATCTAGGACTTAACAACCAATGTCACCACTAATTCTTGCGCCGTATACCATGAGATTTGGAATGGGACGGAGAAGTTAGCTGGATCTTCTTCCTTTTGCATGTAGCTGGATGCACAGGTTGTGACTGTTATCCTTGTAGCATGCAGTAATTGGTAATTCGTAGAGGATATGCAGCATATGGGTGGGATCCCTCAACGTCCCACGGTAGTTCTGGCATCTGAACGGTCTATACCAACCATTGCCGTAATTCAATATGTGGGAATGGCATACACCAAGGACACATGCGGGGTCGTGAAGAAGGGCAGTGATTGGCTTGGATCTTAGTATGAGACTCATACCAAGGAAGTGTGAACGGGTTCACGATCCAGATGTGCAACAAAGTTAAGATCTCTCATGAGTAAATTAACACACCTCTACAGAGTGTAAGAATAATAACTTGTTACTCCTGTTAGGAAAAGACTCTGACGCGTGAAAAGAAACTCCACGAAAGTTCTAGTAAACCTATGAAGGCTGATGGACATAGCTTTTCAGAATAAAGGAACCTTTGAAAAAATGTTTACGAAAACTTGCATTGCCTATTACCTATGGTCTATGGTTGTAGCTAGTGCATCAAACACTCATTTTTAGTGAACTTGCTGAGTATGCTCATGCTCAACGTATCTTCTTAACCCTTGCTAGAATCTAAAGCCAATAAAAACGACGTCTACATAAACTTATGCTCAAGGCAATTGTCAGCAAGAGCTCGAGTTCTTCAATAAAGTCAAGGAAGTCAACATATAAATCAACTAAAGTGAAGACGAAGTTGCTGGTTAGATAGAAACATAATATCTAGCCATAGAACCTACTTCTGTAGAGTATTGCAATAGCAGCAATGCAAGCCAAATAGTTTAGATGTTAATCTTATTAGCATGATAGTTAGGAGTTGATTATTTCTGGTTCTTCTTTGTAAGGAGTTTCTTTATCTCTCTTTAACCTAGAGTGTTCTCTAGATATTTTGTAAAGAGTCGAGTTAGAACCCATAGTTATGTCTTGGACCTGTTGTGTTTCTGTTGTACCACTTCGAGGGATGCAATACTAGTGAATGGTGTTTTATTGGTGTTATGTCAATGACTATAGTATACTACATCATGCAATGGTATGCTGGGTCACCGCACCTACGCCCTACAACCCTTGTACGGGGCCCATCTACATGTACCCCATGGGCATGGGCGCCCTGGCGCAGCACCACCCCGTCCCACGGTGCATAGGCTCAGGGTGTCCCCACAGGCAGCAACACCCACCCTCGACTACTACAATGCCACACCCTCCGATGCTCCATATGGCTACGCCCCTTCCCCAACTGCGCCGTACGTCGCCTCCCCGTATTGGGACACTGCGGGACACTCATCAACTAGCTCAACACCATGAGTCTTCAGCCTCCTCCCACCGAGTGGGTCATGGACAACAGTGCCTCCGCTCACATGTCATCGGACGCTGGTATCCTCAACACTCTTAATTCTCACACTCCTTTTTCTAACGTAGTCATGGGTGATGGTTCCTCTCTCCCCGTCACCTCCTCTGGCTATGCTTCTCTTTGTTCTTCTCTTTCTGATCGCCCACTTCATCTACAAAATGTTCTAGTTACTCCTAGCATCATTAAAAATCTAATCTCTGTTAGACAATATATGTGCGACAATTATGTCTCGAACGAATTTGACCTCTGTTGGTTTTTCTGTGAAGGATCTTCATACCAAGGCGGTAATTCTTAGGTGCAATAGTTCGGGTAATCTATAACCCTACTCTGCACGCGGTGTCGCTCTACACGCATTGGTCGCCTCCACTAATGCCCCCACACTTTGGCATTGCAGCCTCGGCCACCCAGGAAACGACTCGCTCCGCCACCTCATGTCATCGTCATCACTTCCTTGTCATAAAGAAATAAAAGGATCCAGTCTATGTCATGTGTGTTAACTTGTTCAACACGTTCATTTACCTTTTTCAGATTATTCTAGTCATACTTTGCGTCCTTTTAAACTTGTAGATTATGATCTTTGGACCTCTCCGGTTGAAAGCATGTCTGGTTACTAATATTTTTTTAGTCATATTGGATGATTTACATTTTTATGGACTTTTCCACTATGACATAAATCTAAAACTTTTGGTGTTCTTTCTGCCTTCCACGTGTATGTATAGACTCAGTTTGCACTAACACTCCAATAGATCTAGTGTGATAATGGCAAGGAATTCAACAATCGATCCCTCCATGATATTACGTCCACCCACGGCATACACATGTGTTTTCACCTTCTACCGTCCCAACAAAATGGCAAGGCTGAACGAGTTATTCGCACGATCAATGACATCATGCGTACACTTCTATTCCAAGCCTCCATGCCAACTAAGTTTTGGGTTGAGTCTTTACATGCTACCACATATCTTCTAAACCGCCTCCCCTCCACCGCAATCTCCGCTACTTTCCCCGTCGTGGCCCTCTGCTCTACTCCTCCTACATACTCCAACCTGCTGTTTATGTTGTCCCAAGATTGCATCCACCATGCCGCATAAGTTGTATCCTCGTTCTGCTCCGTGCATTTTTCTTGGCTATGCGCCTAATCACAAAGGCTATCGATGCATGGAAATAGCGACTTTCCCTATCATCATATCTCGGCATGTCGTTTTTTATGAGACTAACTTCCTGTTTGCAAAAACGAACTTCACACATTTATACGACTTCCTACAGGAACATACCGTAGATCCCTCTTCGAATGACGACAGCATCACGCTCACCCCCAACCTGCCACATGTGCGCATCGAGACTTGGCAGCTTGTGCTGCCCCCTGCCGCAACACCGCGTCAGCCTGCCATGGCCCCTCGGCAGCCTGCCGTGCTCGGTTCTCCTACCGCGGCAGCATCGCCCTCTGCCCCATCGTACTCACCCTCGTCTGCGTCTTATGCCAGTCTGCGTCTTCTGCCAGCTCGCCACCCGCCACGGTCACGCCATCTTCGGCGTCCTCTCCACCGAGCTCCACGGCGTCCTCGCCACCACAGTCTCCTTCCCCACTGTAATACCCCCGGTCACTCCGAACCGACGGCTGTCACTTCTGGTAGCTCAATAGGATCTCTAGACTAACCCCACAGACCAACACTAGTCTTTTCCGCGCACTTTTTCCTCACTCGTGCGCACCCGGTATCCACTTCCCGGTCGGTCACCCATCCTAAAATTGCTCTAGGCCAAGCACGCTTAACCTTAGAGTTCTTTTCGAATGAGCTTCCGGAAAAGAAGTTGAAACTTGTTGGTATGGGTTTCCTATCAATCCTATTGAGCCATGCGCCAGGGTCTCACATACACCCACCCTTAGAAGATCGACGTCCTCGTCGATCAACCACAAGCCAGGAACGTCCCCTCTTGGCACACGTCTATGCGTCCAGTGCCGGCACATTGCCATGTCATGTCCACTCCGGGCCACACGCGCCATGCTACACATGTCCGCCACTGAACCACACACGCCCATGTAACGGCGAGGGTCAGCTCTGATACCACTTGTAATACCCCCGGTCACTCCGAACCGACGTCTGTCACTTCTGGTAGCTCAATAGGATCTCTAGACTAACCCCATAGACCAACACTAGTCTTTTCTACGCACTTTGTCCTCACTCGTGCGCACCCGATACCCACTTCTCGGTCGGTCACCCATCCTAGAATTGCTCTAGGCCAAGCACTCTTAACCTTAGATTTCTTTTTGAATGAGCTTCCGGAAAAGAAGTTGCAACTTGTTGGTATGGGTTTCCTATCAATCCTATTGAGCCATGCGTCAGGGTCTCACACCCACCACCGGTCGCTCCTCGTATGCTGACACATCGACATGCTAGCAAGGTCATCGGGCCACAAGAGCGTCTCACTTTCCACACCACGGCCACTGACGTCCTCTCTCCGATCCCTAAAATAGTTCGGACCGCTCTCAAGGACCCTAACTGGCTTGGCACTATAAAGGTCGAATATGTTGCATTATGTCCAACAACACGTGGGATCTCGTGCATCCTCCCTCCAATGCCAACATCTTCATCGGCAAATGGGCTTTTGGCCACTAGATCAACTCCGACGGCTCCCTTGATCAATAAAAGGAACGTTTTGTCCTCCGTGGCTTCTCCCAGGATCCCGACATCGACTTCAACGAGACGTTTAGCCCGGTTGTAAAACCGGCTACGATATGTGTCATCCTCACCATCGCTCTCTCCCTCAACTGGAGTGTTCGATAGCTCGACATCAAGAATGCCTTCCTCCATGGCATGATGTCCGAGGTCGTCTATTGTCGCCAACCTACGGGATTCATCGATACCTCCTGGCCAAATCATGTATGTCCGCCTCAACTGTTCCCTCTACGGTTTTAAATAGGACCCATGAGCGTGGTACCAACGCTTCACCTCCTATGTCGTGACCATTGGCTTCACAGGCTCCAAGTCTGACACCTCCCTCTTTGTGCTCCATAGCACACTCGGCACGGCCTACCTACTCCTATACGTCGATGACATCGTTATCATGACTTCCTCAAGGGTTCTTCTCGAGCGTGTCATCATGGACCTCAAATCTCAGTTCTCCATGACGGACATGGGGGATCTTCACTACTTTCTAGGATCACACTGGCATGATAGGGTGCACGTCTTCATCGATCCCCATCGACACCATGCCAAAGCTAGCCTCCTCCGCTGTCTCTCCCATCACCGACCCTACGGAGTACCGCAGCCTCATCGAGGCCCTTCAGTGTCTGACATTCACACACCTAGATATTGCCTATGTCATTGATACGCCCAATTTGCATCACCTTTCTATATCATAATCTACCTCTATTCATTGATATTTGTCTTATTATGAGGTATTACTTATATCTTTTCCACTGTTTATGCATGTTGGATGATTCTTGGAGGATGGACTGCCGGAGTCTGGATTCTGATGGAAAATAGGGTGTTTTGATGCAATTTCGCGAAGATCAGAAAAATACAAGAAAAATATGGGAAAATTTTATTTTTCTAGAATATTGAGGAATCCAGAAGGAGGAGCGAAGAAGGGCCGCAGGGGGCTCACACCCACCCTGGGTCGCGCTTAGGGCAGGTGTGGCCCACCTGCCCGGCTCCCGACTCCGCCCCTTTGCCTATATCTTCCCTACGGAACCCTAAGGCTAGGGGAGCAACCACAGATAGATTTCCGCCGCCTCTATGGGGCGGAAAACACCAAGAGAGAAAGATCTCTCTGGCAGACAGATTTCTGCCAGGGGAATTCCTTCCCGGAGAGGGGAGATCGTCGTCATCAACACCATCGTCAAGCTAGGATTCATCGTGATCATCATCATCCACACCATCATCTCCACCAGCACCATCATCACCACTCCGTCCTGCTGTAACAATTGTGTTGGATATTGCTTTAGTTCTTAGGGGAAAATTTCCTGGTGTTAATTACTATTGTAGTTGATGCTTGTGAGTGGAACCATTGGATTATTGTTTATGTTCAGATTATCCATTATCATTTCATCTTTGATCTTGATCCATATGATGCCTTGTGAGTAGTTCATTTAGTTCTTGAGGACATGGGAGAAGTCATGTTGTTATTATTGGATTTGTGTTGAGTTATTATTCAATGGTTAGTATTTAAGTTGTGGTGCTATTCTTCTAGTGGTGTCATGTGAACGTTGACTACATGATACTTCACCATTTATGGGCCTAGGGGAATGCATTGTGTATTTGGATACTAATTGTGGGGTTGCCGGAGTGACAGAAACCTGAAACCCCCGTTAGGACACCTTTGCACAAGGGAGTGTAGGATCTCAGAGTTTAAGGCTGTGGTTAGATTTATATCTTAATTACTTTCCTGTAGTTACGGATGTTTGTAGGGGGGTTAATCACAAGTATGTATTAGTCCAAATGCGGTCGGTACATTAGCACAGTTCACCACACAACACTTACAACACCAAAGAAGAGTACTCACTATTTAAAGTGAAAGCACTTGACAAAATTCCCATGTGTCCTCAAGAGCGTTTGGTCCTTATAAGTATTTACCGGCTTGTCCTTTGCTAAGAAAGGATTTGGCCACTTCTGCGTTGTTCTTTATTACTTGCTCTTTGTTTTGTTGCCTTATCATAAAACCCTAAAATCCGTTTGCTAAGTATTTACTGATTTCTGCTCCATACCACTAGTCAACACCTACGCTCCTCGTTGGGATCGACACTCCTATTTATCAAAATTCTGCGATGCACCCCTATACTTGTGGGACATCAAGACTATTTTAAAGCGCCGTTGCTGTGGGTGAAGCGATATTGAAGAGTGGAACTTGTAAAGGAAACTTTCTTGAGTGTTTCTTTTATTTGCTTGTTACTTTGTTTCCAATATAGATAACCCACTTGGTTTTCTGTTTGGGAAAACTACTATCGCTAGGGTAGTAGATGAACCACCACTGTTGAGATAGATCTTTAAAGATACCTACAAATATTGTTGATCGTGTTATGGATAATTATTATTTAGGGATGGAACTGTCCATCACGGTGATCACTGCTTTTTATCCATGAATTATGCGGGTTGTTTAAGTGTGCGTATCACAACTGGCAGTGAAGAAGAAGTTACTCTCCATATCCTTGAAAGGGAGAGTGAAGAATGGTATAAGCTTTGAAGAATGGACAATCCATGGAATGGGAGGAGATGGCATCTCTCCTTTATTCTAAATTTTATCCTCGGTGAGATTCATAAGGATAGAAATATGATATATAACTTTTGGCCTCGTGATGGAGAGACGGCTCAAGCTTGGGGGAGATTGAAGTTATTATCAATAACTTTTATGCTAGGCTTTCTCTTCATGATAAAGATTTACTAGATGCTTCTTATGCTGGATCATTCACACGTATGAAGGAAGAAGCTAAATGGGAACTACTAGACCGTATTCAAGAAAACACTGAATCTTGGGAGAATGACAAAGGAAGAAAGTCAGGTATAAACTATGATTATGAATGTATTAAATCTTTTATGGGAACAGATGACTTCTGTGATATTAGTAATGAGTTTGGTCTTGATTCCCAAAGTATTGCCAATTGTTTTAAGGCCTTTGCCTCTTACATAGAAATTCCCAAGAAGAAGTGGAATAAGTACCATGCTCCTTATAAAGATGTTGTTAGTCATGTTTCTGTTAGAAGTACTGAAGTTTGAACTACTAATCATATTGTGCCTAAACCTTATGTTGAGAAAGTTCCTTTCCCAGCTAAGGTAAATGAGTATTCTATGATTTTTAGTGCAAATAACAAAGGTACAAAGAAAACTATGGAGCCTGATGGGCAATTGAATGTTGAACCTGTGGTAACTATTGTGAAAGATCTTGACGCTAGAAATATAGAGGATGAGCACATTGTCTTCTGTGAAGACGCTTCTAATATTATCTCTCATCCTAGTAAACCTAGAAAAGCTAGTGTTCTTGTGCTTTCTGTTAAAATTTGTGATCATTGCTACTATGGTTTATGTGATATTGGTGCTAGTTCTAGTGCTATTCCGTATGAGCTTTACAGGGAAATTATGCATGAAATTGGTCCTTGTGAGCTTGAGGACATTGATGTGGTTATCCACCTTGCAAATAAGGAAACCATTTTCCCTATTGGTATTGTAAGAGATGTGGAGGTTCTTTGTGGTAAGATTAAGTATCCTGCTGATTTTCTAGTGCTTAATTGCGATTTAGCAAAACTTGTCCTATCATTTTTGGTAGACCATTCTTGAACACTTGTGGATCTATTATAGATTGTAAGAAGTAGGAAGTTTTAAATAAGTTTGATGGAGATTCTTATGAGTTTAACTTTTCCAAATTTGCTAAAGCTCCTTGTGAAAATAGCTTGCCTAATAAAGATTTCAGGATGGAACAACTTGCTTCTATTAATCCAATTTATGACCTTGGACCTCTTTTTGGTAACTGTAAGTATGCTCATTCTTATGATAAAGTTGTTGCCAGTGACAGTTATATAGTCAACTTTATTCAAAGTGCTACTGAAAGTTATTATGAGAGAGGGAAACATGGTCTTATGCTTCTTAACAATGTTAAGTTTCCCCATTTTATGTTGAAAGATTTGAAGTTGCATCTGTTTTGTCTTCCTATGCTTGTGGATTTTTGTTTCAAAAATTTGTTTTATCATGACATTCCCATGCATATGAAGTGGGTTAGACTCAAGTGTGTTGGTTATTTGCTTCTTGATGCTCTTTTTCACTCTAGATTTATATCTCCTTTGTGAGCATCTTTGAAAGTTTCAAGCCTAACTTAAAGGCATTAAAGAAAAGTACTTGTTGGGAGATAACCCAAGAGTTTTGTCGAGTCTTGGAAGTTATTACCTCTGTAATAACCGCTCCTTATCCTTTTTTTTGTTTTTGTGTCAAGTTCAACTACTTTTGTGAAGTAGAGGAGTTGTGAAAAGTGGTTGTCCTGGGACAGATTTTTGTGTTGCATTGTAAAAATTCGTGAGGAAGCTCAGTACGTCGGATGGAGATGTATTTTCCTGATCTTGTTCTACAAGTTTTTACCCAACTTTCATTAGTTCTGCACTTTTTGATTTGAGCAACAGAAGGTTTTCGGAAAAATCAATCTTTACCTGCTCGTCTGTTTTGATAGATTTTTGTTATCATTTGCATTTGCCTCTTATAGAAGCTTTTGTTTTGATAGATTTCAGTTGAAGTGTGAACCTAAAGGTTTGTTGTTTTTCTTGCACTAATGTTGCCATTGAAGTTTGTGTATTGCATTGTGAGGAAAGAAAACTTCCAGGAGAAGGAGAAAAGGAGCCTGTAGAGTTCGTCTTTGACTAGGTAAAAGTGGTGAAAACAGAAGGTTCGTGAAACCCCAATCTTTTTATATTTTTTATGTTTTTAATACATAATGGAAGTTACGAGATGGAACAGAAGAGGAAATGGAGTCCGGGGTGGACAAACCCACCCCAGGCGCGAGCCCAGCCTGGCCGTGCCTGAGGGGGGTGTGCCACCCTCGAACTTCGTCTCCTCCTCGTTTCCGTGTCAAAACCTTCCTTATGCATTGAAACTTCGCAATATATAACCCCCTGGATACCCTGAGGTTCGTGAGTCGTGTTCTCGTCGTGTTTCCGTTTCGATCTGTTTCTGTCAGGAAAACTTCTCAAGTTTAGAGCACCATGGTCTCCGCCAACGACAAAGGCAAGAAGCCCGTGGAGGAGATAAAATTGGAAGAACAAACTTCCGCATGGGAAAGGGCAAGGAAACCTACTTTGGTAGGAGCAATTAACACTGGGGATCCTTTTTCTCGTAACATGCAGGGAATCATAGCCTTCGGTCCAGACTTCAGATACTGCCCTGAGGCAGCGGAAGCCCTTCGAACCACTAACGAGTTTTGTGATAAGTACTGTGCTTTGAGGATGAATGTGGTTATACTTCAAGAAGAGAATGACAGGCTTCGTAAGATGTTGGAGGATCTCCTTTCCTTAAACAAGAGAACACCGCCACCGAAGGAGTAATTCATCATCAGGTTTGGCATCCCCTTGGCTTGTTCCAAGCTTGGGGGAGTGTCGTGGTATCACCATCATTATCTTTTATCTTTTACCTTTTTAGTGGATTCGTATCTTTGGTAGAGAGGTTATCTTATAGTTTGGTTTGCATGTGGAAGTATCTCTCCTTTAGTTGGTTATCTACGTATCCCTTGGTGTGAGTGCCTTTATTGGAATTTTAGTGAGAAGTTTCATCTTTTACTTTTTGCACTTCTTATTTTAAATTGCAATCTCTATTATATGATGGATCTTGTTGATCAGTATTGGCACCACTTTGGGATCATCAAGTGGATCTAAATTTGTTTTGGCAAACCAAGTTCTGGTCAGTAGCAATACTTTTTAAGGTTTGAAAAAATAGAAAAGATTACAGGTATTTTGTATCATTTACTTTCTTTCTTGTTGGCTCATAAGCTTAGTATTCTTTATTTAAGATCTTTTGTGTCTTCAAGGAAGATTGCATGTTTGGCTTTATTACTTGTATGTTTGCTTGTTTCTTTCAACTCTCTTGCTTGCTACCCAGCCTTGCTAGCCAAAAACCTTTTTTGAGACGGCATACTTCTCATGTTGTCAAACCCTTTGAACCAAAACCTTTGCCATTTGTGTCCACCATATCTACCTAGTAGCTTTTGCTATTCCAAGCAAATTCTCAAGCTTCATCTACCTTTTGAATTAAAAAGTATTTTTTTTATGTGAAAACTAGTTAGTAAAGCTCTCACGAACCTGATGGCACACTTTATTTTCTTGCCCCTAATAGACTTGAACCATTGTGCCATCGAAGTTGTATATGCTTGCATCTATACGTTGGAATTAGCAGAACCGTGATGTCACGAGGAACGTTTTCAACATTGCACTTGTACTCTGTACACAGTTTATACCGTGCTATTTTGTCTATGGATGTCAACTGTGTGAAATAAAGAGGGAACTTGTAAGTCCATGGAGTTTGTATTTTGTGTTAGAGAAACGCCTGGGCCGCTAGCCTAAGCCATACCTAATCATGGTGGAAACTTGCAGCATCACCATAGTGATCTATCTGTGAAGCATCCTCAGTAAATAGCTATACACATAGTAAATAAAAAGATCGCTGAGATGCTCACTGTCTGCTTGCCTTGTCATTTTGGTTATGGGATAGATCTTGTACCATGTGTAAGGGTTACCCCGTTGGCGGTTCTCTATGATACGCATGTACTTACAATGACAAGAACTTACCGGTGACCAAAGTTGAGTAGCATGAGGAGTGGCCCTCATATTCAAGGGACATGAGATTGCCAACTTATATTTCGTCAAGCATATACTCCATCTTTGTGCATTTTAACCTTAATAATCTCAAGATGCCTATGATAGGGGCAATGAGGGCTCAAAGCTAGTAAGTACCATAATCTTTTGGAAGCTCTTTATGACTTGTAATCCCTGCTACCCTCTATGAAGGGACATTTCTCCTATTTACCAAGTTAAGTCAGTAAACCTACCTCCTCTCTATCTCCAGCAAGCATCTGAGTTGTTGTGTTTCAAGCATTCATATGGTGATTTATTCGATCATGTTCTTTATCTTCCTTGTTTGCACAAGACTCTTACCTATTTAGTATTACTTTGAAAGCCTTCACTTGTGAAAAATCTTTTTGAGCAAAGAGTTCTCATGTTGTAAAACTTCTACAGGAAGCTTTTTGTGAAACTGTTTGTCAGGTGTTCTCTGACCAAGAACAAGTTTGCCAATTCCAATTATGATTTATCTTTATGCATCTCTATTGTGACTTTGTACTTGGTTGCAAGCTAAGTTATATAATGATGAGTTGCTTTCTTCTATGAGTTGTGTAATGGTAAGTGTGATGCTTCTTGTTCGTATTCTTTTATCGACACTTCACTCCATAAACATGTGGACATGTTTACTGAGCTCAGTTTTCGCTTGGGGACAAGCGAAGTTCTAAGCTTGGGGGAGTTGATACGCCCAATTTGCATCACCTTTATTATCATAATCTACCTCTATTCATTGATATTTGTCTTATTATGAGGTATTACTTATGTCTTTTCCATTGTTTATGCATGTTGGATGATTCTTGGAGGATGGACTGCCGGAGTCTGGATTCTGATGGAAAAGAGGGTGTTTTGATGCAATTTCGTGAAGATCAGAAAAATACCAAAAAAATATGGGAAAATATTATTTTTCAGAAGATTGAGAAGCGGAAGGAGGAGGCGAAGAAGGGGCGAGGGCACCCCCTAGGCGTCGGCCCACCCTAGGTCGCGCCTAGGGCAGGTGTGGCCCACCTGCCCGGCTCCTGACTCCGCCCCTTCATCTATATCTTCCCTACGGAACCCTAAGGCTAGGGGAGCAACCACGGATAGATTTATGTCGCCTCTGGGGGCGGAAAACACCGAGAGAGAAAGATCTCTTCAGCAGATAGATTTCTGCCGGGGGAATTCCTTCCCGGAGAGGGGAGATCATCGCCATCAACACCATCATCAATCTAGGCTTCATCGGGATAATCATCATCATCCACACCATCATCTCCACCATCACCGCTCCGTCCCGCTGTAACAATTGTGTTGGATATTGCTTTAATTCTTAGGGGAAACTTTCCGGTTGTTAATTACTATTGTAGTTGATGCTTGTGAGTGGAACCATTGGATTATTGTTTATGTTCAGATTGTTATCCATTATCATATCATCTTTGATCTTGATCCATATGATGTATTGTGAGTAGTTCGTTTAGTTCTTGAGGACATGGGAGAAGTCATGTGGTTATTAGTGGATTTGTGTTGAGTTATTATTCAATGGTTAGTATTTAAGTTGTGGTGCTATTCTTCTAGTGGTGTCATGTGAACGTCGACTACATGAGACTTCACCATTTATGGGCCTAGGGTAATGCATTGTGTATCTGGCTACTAATTGTGGGGTTGCAGTGTGAAACTGAACCCCATTAGGACATCTTTGCACAAGGAGTGTAGGATCTCGAGTTTAAGGCAGTGGTTAGATTTTGTATCTTAATAAATTTCCTGTAGTTACGGATGTTTGCAGGGGGTTTAATCACAAGTATGTATTAGTCCAAGTATGGTCGGTACATTAGCACAGGTTCACCCACACAACACTTACAACACCAAAGAAGAGTACTCAGCTATTTGAGCGAAAGCACTTGTGAATTCCCATGTGTCCTCAAGAACGTTTGGTCCTTATAAGTATTTCCACCAGCTTGTCCTTTGCTAAGAAAGGATTGGGCCACTTGCTGCATTTGTTCTTTATTACTTGCACTTTGTTTTGTTGCCTTATCAGAAAACCACTAAAAATCCGTTTGCTAAGTATTTGCATAGAGTTCCTGCTCCATACCACTGTTCAGCACCTTCTGCTGCTCGTCGGGATCGATACTCCTATTTATTGAAAGTACTACGATACACCCCCTATACTTGTGGGTCATTAGCCATGCAGGAAATATGCCTCCACGTGCACAATCCGCGAGACCAACATCTTGCGTTGATCAAACGTGTTCTTCGCTACGTCAAGGGAACCATTGGCCATGGCTTATAGCTCATGCCATCCATTGTTGATTCATTGATCATGTCAACACCCGGATTTTTAATCCCAGATGCATGTTATGCCATACATCGCAATCCCAGGATTACCATTTTTGCGAGACATAACAGAATTGGATACCACAGTACATCATCCATTACAAACCGTACATAAGTTCTTACACAAATAGGGATCTCATGATCTAGTTCTTAATACAACTTCAAGCAGCGGAATACGTAATAATCGGTAGAGTAGTAGCTCCATCTTCGGGTCACAGCAATGCCGACGATGAGAGATGATCCTAGTTGTCGTAACCTCACAGGGTCCATCCTCCGGTACTCCTCTTCATAGTCCGGCCATGGGAATAGCCAGGACAAAGCCATGAGTACTCTTTAAGTACTAAGCTAATACTAACAAGTAAAGGGTTTTTGGATAATAGCACACTAGGCTCTAGGGTTGTTTTGCAAAGCAGATTTATCTCTACTAAGTTAGAAGCTAGTCACAATTTTATAACTCCTAGGTGGGATCTTGTAACTCAGTCACAACTCTGTTGTGGTCAAGTCAAAGTCTCAATTCATTTCACAAGTCATTTTGAAAAGTCGGAGAAAGTATGGCCATCTCAGCTGTCCATAACATGACGCGCTATTCGAATAGTTTGACACTCTGCAGAGATTGTACACTTTCACCACAACATTCGATACATCCGTCAGGAACAAATCCTGAATTCACCATACTTAGCACTAGCATCTACAAGTGGGGGTAAGCACAATGAGGGGTGGTACACTAGTGGAGTTTTAACTAAGTTCAATCTCATGCCTTAGGATGACATCAAGATTATCTAGCTTAGGCCAAATTTTATGCTCTTTATGCAACCTTCAAGTATCCTTCTAGTATCTACCATTTATTCCAGTAAACTCTAAGTAAGAGCTTTGATAAAGTAATAAAGTAATAAACTTGCAAATAAAACTAGGATTGGTTTATCAAGTGGTTATGATCATATATGCTTTAAGGCATATAGTGGCATGGTAGCAAGCAAGTAGTAGCTTGCATAGGTCAACTTGATTAGTAAGGCTTGCAAGTATTGGCTTGCATAATATCAGTATAAGATTGCATTAGTAGGGTATCTTGCAAGTGTTAGCTTGCACATTCAACTGGTAGTATTAGGCTTGCCTTGTGCATACCAGTGGTTGAAGTTCTCCTCGGCTTCTTCTTCGTAGAATCCTCCTTCCTCCTCGTATCCTTGGTCGGTACTAGCGTCTATAAATAAATACGATGTACACAATCACCAAACAATACTTAACTACTTGCAATCATCACATAAAAGGGTCCTATAGATGATCTAGCATCATCACTAACATTACAAGATTAAAGTTTGGTTTAATTCCTTTTATTTTTAGCAAAGTAATTTCTACTCATTGAAAAACTACTTAAGATTTAATATTCTCCAAACCAAACATGGGATCATGTTGACATATGTCATCACCACATATTTTAGTCCATGGGAATATGATTTAAAGTGGTGTCACAATTTAATAAGGTTTTACCTTTTTATTTTAATTAAATAAAGTGACTAGAAATGCCTATGGGGCATTCTTTTATTATTTGAACATGATTTCTGTAAGTAAACCTATATATTTTTATATATTCTAAAAGGTATGGTTAAATGTGATTTTTGAGAGTTGGAATCAACTCAAAAGCTATTATGGTTTAAATTTGAAAAATGTTTGAATGCGAGAAAAGCTTACGCCTTGTTATATTTACCAAGGATGATCTATAGATCCAAATGACTTGAATCCAACGGGCTTGGATTCAGCATTCCCAACCTTTCTAACAAAATTAGTTTCATTCAATTTGGTTCCGAATCGACACAGGTTGATATTTGAAACTGGTAAAGAAGTGTGTTTGAACTAAAATGAAAATGTTAAATTCAAATAAGCTGGGCTACGTGGAAGTGATCTTGGGCGGCTGCTAAGCACAGCGCTTACGGGCTGGTTAAGTTGTTGTCCCCAGCGTCGGTGAGGCGAGGTGCGGCGACGGGCAACAGCGTGGTGCGTTCGATCTGGTTCTAATCCAAGCGAGAGTCATCGTCGGCGTTGGGCAACACCGGCGAGATAGAAACCTAAGCGCGGTGGGGTCGTTGGGGCTCACGGGGCTCGGCGAGGTCGGGCGGGCGAGCGACGAAGTCGGCGACGAACTTCGGGGGTGTCGCGGCGGCTCTCGGGTGGGCGAATCGACGACGCCCTTCTCCTCAGAGGCGGCTACTCGGCACAATGCAGCGCGTTGCTCGTCTTGCTCGGGACCGAGGTGGGATGGTTACGGGTGAGAGAGTGGAATGGTATGAAGAATTGACGAGGAAGGCCTCTATTTATAGTCGCGATGGTGAGATCGAGCGGCATGGGGCGGCGGTGGCGACACGGCTACGGGCTGCTAGAGGCATGGCGGTGGTGGTGATCGCTTGGTGGTCTCTGGCGATGCTCTCACGGCTTTAATCGCGCGCATAGGCGGTGCGGTTTGATGCAGAACACGGACGCTCTGCTTGGCAGCGTCTTTGGCGGCGGTGTATGAGGCATGGGGCGGCGAGCGGGATGTCTAGCGGTCTCTGGGACGGTGGTGATCGTATATACCTGGCGGGCGCGCGGTCTGTGGGCTTCGGTCTAGCGTGGCGCTCTGGCGCAAGCTCGGCATGGTTCTGGCGGTGGGCGCGTACGTGTGGTCGATGGCGCAACGTTCGGCGAAGGCGTGGAGTGGCGGTGGGCTTCCTCCCGGACATCTTTGGCTAGGCTTGTTTCTCTTCCTAGCTTGCTGTCGACATGGGGGTGGCAAGAGTGCACTCGGCTGTTCACCATTGATGACAATGCCAAGCTCATAGTGGTGATAGTGATTAGTTAAGATTGTTAGATGATCTACTAAGGCTAGTGGTGCCCAGAGAGGGAACAAGTTAGGCTCAATTCACTGCTCAAAACAGTGTTTGGATTTTGTTTGATTTGTGTCTGCAATGTGTTTGATGAAATGGCCGCAAGAATTCAAGTTTTGAATTTTGAAAAGATAATTGGTGGGTGTGCTAGGTTGGTGCTGGTGAGTCTGCAGATGCTTGGGTTTTGAAAGTTGAGCTTGTTTGAGTGGTTTTTGAAAAAGTGGGATCTTCTCATATGATAAAGATTCAATTTTGAATTGCCATTTAAACTATGCATTTGAAAGTTTCTGGATGATCACAAAGTGGGCCTTGATACTTTGTTATGAGTACAATCAAGGGGTGCAAAGATCCAGAAAAGTTTACATTAGGTTCGAAAGTTTGAGACAGCCAAAGTAGGCATGGGAGTTAAATTGGTAAAAATGACCATTCACTCATTTAGCTTTGTTTTGATTTATTTGTCTTTGGGAAAAGTTTGGGAAATGTTTAGATGATGTTTATTTCACGTAAGAAACATTTTACAAGCAAAGAAACACACAAACAAGGTGGTCCAAAAGAATTCAAAATGAAATGCATACTCACATGCTTTCTTCCATAATTTTATTTAGAAAAGGTTTTGTTAACCCTAATTTTGATGATTAGAGTTTGATGATTCAAGTTTAGTATTTTTGGGATGTTACAGATCATTAACATGGATGCGGACTAGGCAGGCTGCCCTGACATGCGGCGTTCTACCTCGGGCTACTACGTCTTCCTTGGCGACAACTTGGTGTCTTGGTCCTCCAAACGCTAGCATACAGTCTCCCGTTCCAGCGTTGAAGCGGAGTACCGTGACATCGCCAATGCTATTGCCGAGTCTACTTGGCCCCGCCAACTCTTGGATGAGCTTCATCGACCTCTCCCTTGGGCCACCGTCATGTTTTGTGACAATGTTAGCATTGTCTACATGTCTACAAACCCGGTTCAGCATCAGCGCACTAAGCATATTGAGATTGATCGGCACTTCATTCGAGATCGAGTGGCACTTGGTCAAGTGCATGTTCTCCATGTACCGCCATCGCACTAGTTTGCTATGTCAGTGGACAGAGACCTAGTGGAATTCTAGAAGCTTACTGGTATGCTAAAGTTTATGAAATGCAGCTGCTTCTCGAAAAGCCTACTATCAAAGCTCAATGCCCAGAGACAAATCTCCCTATCAACAAACTGCAATCAAATTTTCTCCCAAGCAATCTCCGCAAATAATATGGAAAAGAACCATTTCTCACCACCAAGACGGTCAAGACCAGCTTAGGCAATCTGTACCGCAAGGAACCTTGGAGCAGAGAACACAGGTGTAGACAAGTAACACACTTCATATCATGCGAAATTGAAGATGACTTGGTGGAACCTTCTAAAGCGAGTTGTCTCCTACTCTGAATAATCATTCCACATAGCTCCTAACACACTGATAATACACTAAGAAAGTCCGAGTGCATGCATCTCGGCACATGCGGTGAAGGCACATCCAAGATATTGCCACATTTTCCTTGTTGATCACTATAGGAGGACATCAAGGCGTGCCTCTAGATAGTGGCAGTTCTCATACATTTCTGAACTATCAATTTTCTCTTAAAAGCAATTGCTTCTTATATTCTATCAAATCTAAGAAGATTGCAGTGGCAGGGGGTGGATAGCTAACATCTAATTACTTGGTTAAAAATTCTTCCTGTAGTATTCAAGGCAAAACTTTCTCTTCCACTTTCCATGATCTTCCTTTACAGACATATGACATTATTCTAGGGTGGGACTGGATATATGTCCTCAATCCAGTCACTTTGGATTTACCTCTGCGACTACTCACAGTACACCTTAATGGAAGAGCAATCAAGCTAACTGATCACATGATTCCTCCAGAAAAATGTATCCTAGAACTATCTAAGATATCAAAACTACTGGAAAAATCAGTGTTGGGATACATTATTCAGATACATAACTTGGAAACAAAGGATAGTCATACCTCTAGTCCAGTACCAACTGAAATTGAAACATTGTTGTAGGAGTTTCAATCAATACTCAAAGAACACAGTGGTCTTCCTCCGATCAGGATTGTGACCATGCTATACCTCTCATAGAAGGAGCACAACCACCTAATTTGAGGCCTTCTTGAGTACCCCATATCTGAGAAGGATGCTATGGAAGAAATTATACAAAATGCTCAAAAGCAGAAGTCGAGCAAGCTTGAGCCCATTTTACTCTCCTGCGATTATGGTTAGAAAAAGGGTGGCGACTAGCGATTGTGTGTTGACTCTGACTCCTCAATTCTATTACTATTAATAACAAGTTCCCAATGCCTATGATTGAGGACACCTTGATGAACTCAGGGAGCAACCATATTCAAGAATCGGACCTCGGATCAAAGTTATCATCGAATCGAATGAATAGTGCCGATATTCCAAAGCGCCTTCAAAACTCACATGGGACGTTATGAGTACATAATGTCATTTGGCCTCACTAATGCTTGACGCGTTCCAAAACCTTATGAATACAATATTCAAACCATATCTCATGAAATTCATCTTAGATTTCTTTGATGATATCTTGGTCTCTGACTCAATATGGAAGAACATCTTGTCCATTTGAGAGTGGATTTCGGATCCTTCAAAAGCATTCTCTTGTCAAACTTGATAAATGTGAATTTGCTACACCCATAGTGGAATATCTGGGACATGTTATCTCTGCAGCTGGAGCAGCTACTAAACCTCAAAATATTGCAGCCATCAGTAACTGGCCAGACCCTAAAATTGTCTCTAAGTTAAGAGGGTCTTTGGGACTCGCAGGGTACTATAGGAGATTTGTGCAGGGGTATGGACAAATTTGCAAATCACTGCATGATCTCCTAATAAGAATGCTTTTAGCTGGCAATAGTAGCATACTATTGCTTTTAACAAGCTGAAACAAATTATGACAACCTGCCCTGTTTTGGCTTTGCTTGACTTCTCTAAACCATTTGTGCTGGAAACTGATGCATGTGGCACATGTATAGGGGTTGTTATCATGCAAAATGGTAGACAATTAGCTTAAATGAGCAAAATCCTAGGCCCCAAAGCAACATCATAGTCCGTGTATGCTAAAGAAGCATTGGCAATCTTGGAGGCTCTAAAAAGTGGAGGCACTATTTACTAGGGAATCCTCTAATTGTCAAAACTGATTAGCAAAGTCTAAGATTTATGACAACACAGAAGCTTACTGAAGGCATACAATACAAACTCCTGCTGAAACTCCTTGAATTTGACTACACTATTGAGTACAAGAAGAGGAAGGAAAATATTGCAGTTGATGCATTATCTAGAAGAGATAAATATTTCCATGACATCACTGTGTGTGTGCCAGAATGGCTAGAGGATATCAAAGTCAGCTACATACAAGATGTTGATAGCAAGAAATTGTTACAGAAATTGGCCAAAGATGTGTCAGATCCTCCTTAGTATACTATCAAGGATGGTATCATCAGACATGGTGGGAAAATTTATGTGGGTGCATCTAACAACATGAGGCTAACCTTGTTAGAGAACTTTCATCAATCTGCCTTGGGAGGTCACTCTGGAGTTAAGGCAACCTATCAAAGAATTAAAAGGGTGTTTTGCTGGCCACACCTTAAACAAATGGTACACGAGTTTGTTTCTGAATGTCCAGTGTGCCAGTTAGTCGAAGTTGAGCATACTCATCCAGCTGGTCTTTTACAACCCTTACCAATACCTGTTACTCCCTGGTCTTCTATTAGCTTGGATTTTATTGAAGTACTACGCAATTAAAATGGTAAGGAAGTCATTTTTGTGGTGGTAGATAGACTTACCAAGTATGCTCACTTCTTGTCCATTGCTCATCCTTATTCCGTGGAGCAAATTGTTACCCTGATCATGGATAACATAGTCAAGATACATGGGCCACCAAGGGACATTATATCGGATCGTGATCGAATATTCGCCAGTACTCTCTATCAGCACATTTTCAAGGTGTTCAATGTCACACTCAAGTTCAGTACTACCTCTGTTTCAAGGCTTAAGACGCACACGCTTTCCAAAGCAAAGTTTGACTAAGAATTGAGCAACAAAATCTTTATTATATTGTACATAATTAGTACCGTTAGATTCGTATTGAAAAATACTTTCCAGTGATACTAGTTTTATACCAAAACTCTTTACGTATTTAGAGTAATTCTTGGTCAAAGAAAAAACACGCAAAACGAGGACGCCTTAAGCCCTGAAACGGAGGGAGTATATCTTAGCGCCCACAAACAGATGGGTAGACTGAACAAGTTAACCAGTGCCTGGAAGCCTATTTGTGAAGCATGGTGTTTCTGGAACCAAAACAGTAGACTAGATGGTTGGCTACAGCAGAATGGTGGTATAATACATCTTACCATTCATCCCTGAAGATGACACCGTTTGAAGCACTCTACAATTATCCACCACCACTCATTGGTGAAATCGACATCACCACAGAGACATGTCCAGCAACTAAGCTAACAGTGACGAAAAGAGAGCACATGATCAGGAAACTCAAAGAAAATTTACTGGAGGCTCAGAACAGAATGAAAGTTTATGCTGATCAACATCGAACCGATCGTCATTTTGAGGTAAATGACATGGTCTATATAAGCATTCAGCCGTATCGATGGAATGCTTTTGGACTCATAGGATCTCTGAAACTGCGTTCCAAATATTATGGACCATTCAAGATAATAGCCAGAGTTGGGGAAGTCTCGTACAGGCTGCATTTGCCGGATACAACGACGATTCACCTAGTGTTTCATATCATCCAACTGAAAAGGCATGTCGGGAAGAATGCGGTGCCACTTCCGCATGTACCATTGGTGACAGAAGACGGTAAAATCAAGGCATCACCTTTTGCTGTACTGGACGAAAGGATCATTCAGCTCTAGAAAACTCTAGTAAAGCAGTTACTGATTCACTGGAAAATCTTAGGACCGGAGGATGCGACTTGGGAAGATCTTCAGTTCATGCAGGCCCAATTTCCATCGTTTCAGCCTTAGGACAAGGACTGTCTCAAAGGGAGGGCATTGTCAGTACCCTGACGATACAACACACGGGATTCAGTTATCCAACGGTCAATACTAAAGCGGGCGAGTGAAGAGCAGATCAACGGTTGTCAAGAGTTTTTCAGACACTTCTATTGTTTTACCGTTTATCTCAATCATTATCCTCTATAATAAAATACTACTATAAATAAGTCGGATCGGCCGTGAATAAAAAGTAAGAAATATGAACTCAAATTAGTGTCACGTAGCTATAGCGCTTTCTTTCTCAACTACCTCGTTGCGGATCATCAGCCTGACCAATTACCACGCGAAAATCTGCCAAAATTCCCCAATCAACTACCTAAACCCTACGGGGCACTACAATATGGCACCCTGTAAATCCTGTATTAATTAACCTTGATTTGATACACAATTTTGGAGACTGATGTGCTCATCTTAGAGGCTGGCCGACTTGTGGGACACTGCCTCCGCATGCGAGCGTCGGCGTTCTTGGTCCGGGCCTCGACAGACTCGTGTTTCTCCATCGTAGCCGCCACCGCCAGCCACGATCCGAGGATCCCTAGTACATATGGGATTTGTGTGTAACTTACTTATACTACCTCCGTTTCAAGGCTTAAGGCGCACACGCTTTTTAAAGAAAAGTTTGACCAAAAAAATTGAGCAACAAAATCTTGATTATATTATATATAACTAGTTAATGCCCGTGCGCTGCTACGTCGTATTTTTTAGCACGTTTAAATGTAAAATACATGTAAATATTAATGCACGTATAAAAGTTAGCCTCTTGGTGTTTTAAAATTGATAACGATTATTATCGACAAGACGAACCAATCCAGCAGCTCCACCGGATTGTTTGATAGGTGGGCTGGGCTAGCCAAGTAAGTATAGCTCATGTATGCATGGGCTGGGCTACGAAAACGACCAACCAGCTGATCGACCTTTTCTTTAAAATCTTTAGAATCTCCTTCACTAACAAAATATGCATGGGTAGCTTGACGCTGGTTTTAGAAAAAAACAGTGCTTTTGCACATACTAATGCCAATAACATAACCAACTGCTGGCGACACCAAATAAGAAAATCAAGTCTTCCAACTAAGATAATAGATCTAAGAAAGTGAATCCAATCGGAGCATGTGAATTTTTCAGCAAATTTTTCAAGGATTCCCCAGAGTTTACTCAATTCCACTGAATTTTGCAGTACCTGGTATGTTTGTTCCTCTTTTGACTATTACAAAGTAAAGAATTAAGCTTTGTGATACTGCTGATAGATTAGTGAGGGACTAAAGCAAAACCGTGTAGTCAAGGTCAAAAAAGCCAGCGACGCATCACATTTTCAAATCTGCACCAGTTATTACGCCTAGCTCTGAATTTCACCAGCCTCTGGTGCAGCCCAGAGACCTGCTGCTCACTGGCCGGCCAGATTCAGGCAAACCGGCGCCTCTCGTAACAATTCCTCGCGGCTAGGCCCTCCCCTCTTCTTTTCGCGTCGATTCCTGGCAGAGACCGGCTGGATTAAAGGAAAGAACGGCCGCATGCTGCAGCCCAGCCACCTGGATACGCCGTCGATCGAACCTCCACGGCGTTGGAACTTCTCTGGACCGCGAGATAGAAGATCTTCACCTCTTCAACCTAAGGCGCTCTCCGTGGCCGGTGGCTATCTCGGTCTGCGGCGCCCGACGGCGAGGCCACGAGAGGATTGATCGGCTTCTATGAGTATTTATCTGAGGACAATAGCGATCTAGTTCGAGCCGGACTCGACTGCCGCGTGTTCCATGATGGTTAGTTTGAGGACATTATCGATCGAGTTCAAGAGGGATGCTACTGCCGCATCCGTCCTGGACACCAGGACGTACGAGAAACGAATCAAGATAGTTCGACGGACGAAAACACGTGGGACGAAAACCACCTTAACATATTTATTGTGTCTTTGGATTAGGAATTAACGGTCTAGATCTAGCTAGCAGAATTAATGGGGATATTCTATTTCTACTCGTCATACTGGTCTGTCTCACTGGGGCTGGACCCTCCGCTGCGGGCGGTCCACCTCTCAGTCAGCTTGGGGGTGCGTAAACGGGTGAGAGGCAGGGGTACGCGTGGGGTCTAGATCAGGTACGTCTAAGAGGTGGACTGTCCATGGTGTATCCGCGTCTCACTGCTGTTGGGCCCGTCGTTGCGGTCTGCCCACCTTTCAGGCACACGAGCGAGTAAGAATATATACAAGCACAATGCAAGATGGCTAGCTAGCTAGGCTATTTTGATTTGGACTCTGTTCAATGGACCGTGTGGTGCAAGGACTACATACGTAAACACAATGCGGCGTGGCCAGCTAGCTAGGCGGCTGTTTTGATTCGGACTCTGCTACGCGCTGCAAGGACTACGTATGGCGGTGAAGACGCAAATTAAAACGGACGAAGGCGTAAAATAACGGAGCGAAGCGAAAACCACCTCTAGACAAATTATATAGTAGAGATTAGTACCGTTGGATTCGTATTAAAAAAAACTTTATGATGATACTAGTTTTATACCAAAACTCTTTACGTATTTAGAGTAATTCTTGATCAAAGAAATACGCAAAACGAGGACGTCTTAAGGCCTGAAAACGGAGGGAGTACAAGCGAGAAAATAATCTAACATCCAGGTTCCAGCTGGGCTGGGCTGGGCGTATTTCTTGCAGGACTGTCATCGGCACCATGGGGATTTCCTCCGAAGGAAGGGCTAGTAGTAGTATTTCTTTCCTTATTAAATCCTTTCCTTTCGTGGTATCGAGGCGGCTTCCTTAAAACCCATCCACCGCTTCCTCCGATTTGATTCCGAGGAGATCCCCATGGGCTGGCCGAGGAAGAGGAGGCCGGTTCCTGCACCGGGAAGGAATACACACCTGATGTGCCTGTTCACAAGATCGTCACGGCGACGCCGCCGCTTCCGCAGCAGCAGGTTGTGCTAGTCGTCGGAGGAAATCCACCTGGGTGTTGGAATTTGGTGTATATTGAGCCGTTGGACCATTAGACAAATTATAAAATTCTTTTTGGTCTACTTGTATATGGTAGTATATGGCTGTGCTAGTGGTGCTAAAGTTTAGTCTCACATTGCTAGTTGGAGGGGAGTTGGACCACCTTATATAGTAGAGTGTTGCACCACTCACTAATGTGTGACAAGAAGAGTAACCCTCGCGCACTCCTCCTCCGACGCCGCCCGCCTCGTCACGACGCGGGTTGCGGTGCGGGAATCTCGCTGAGCCGAGCTTTATTTTGATGGTTGGGAAAACTGATTATGAGTCATTTGTGTGTAACTTATAGAAGTTCACAATTTTTACTACCCAATGGGTAGAGATTTTTGCCTAATTATTTACCCTAGGTATAACTTTACCACCATACTTATCCTAATGGGTAAAAACCCGTAGGATAAACGGATAGCGGGTACCCATTACCATCCGTCGTCGGAGCAAAGCCTGTCGTGAGGTTTTTCACATGTATACTGGCTCTAGCTAACGTATTCGTGACTTCTCCTCCTATCCATAATGGCACAAAAGAGTTTCTTATGACCGCCGATCGAGTTCAAGGATGGACAGATTGCTTAATAATGGTTCTGGTTTCGCCGGCAGGCTTCCTGCCAATTTTTTGGAAGATAGGCTCAGGTATGTCCATGATCAACTAGGCAACCGTAGGAAGAATTCTGTAATGCTCACGTCGATGTTATTTTCTACCTAGTTTCGTTCCATGTCTCTCATACTAGACTTGCGTGAGCTCTGACTGTTTACAATCATGATTGGTTATCTTGGCGCGTGAAACAGCTCTATGTTGATGGACAGCTATATTTCGGAAAGAGGTGGATGGCAAGAACAGATGTCGGTGCACTTTATTTGGTGAGATTTTCAGACATTTTTTACACCTTTCGAGTTATCATATTTTATACATATGATCTGATCCGCACTCGATCTCTGATGCACTTTCTATTATAGTTCTATATATGATGCAACCATCAGAATCACGACCGACAATTTCAAGTAACGATAGAGTTTTGATTCTAACTTGTTGAGAGACCCATGAGTTTAGTTTTTGCGTGCAGATTCCGATTTTGCTAGACGTGGTCGTAGATGCTGTTGTGGCTGCTTACGGGAGCGGCAACTTTACCAGAGACCGCTCCTCGCAATAGCACCACTAGGCACGCCATGCGCATCAAAGGCTAGACTTTACAAATAGTATGTCACCATAGGCAAGGATATCTCCAACCTAACTAACATTGATCAGAGATGGGATGGACCACACCGTTCTCTGTGCCACCCTAAGTAAGTGCATCATGATTGGTCCGTCAATTATAGTAAAAAGATATACACGCTACCTATCTATTCATGTTGTGTTGTTGTAGATGTTGATGGTCAATGTTTCCTTGCTCATGACCTTATGATCGATAACACAGCCAAAGCCGTCAACCACTAGGTGGTGGCGTTGACCTCAACGTCCATCCACCATCTACCAATGCATCATCAATGGCTGTCGGGACACCATCAATGTCAAGATGAATACGCAGCTCTACCACGAGTGCCACATCTCCGGCGCCATGGATTTATCTTCGGCAATCTCACAACAATATTTCTAAAGTGCACCCAGGCCCGGCTCTAAGACATGGCCATAGGCCAGGCCCAGTGAGGGACACCATGTGCATGCATTTCTCAAGCTGCCTATGTGGGTTCAGTTATGGTCCGTATGTAGTGATGCATATTGAACAATAGTAGAATAACTATTGTTCAATATGCATGTCTGCATGTAGATTGTAATTGAACACACATATGGAGCTTCAGAGATGCATGCGCATGGTACCATCGCTCCCTAGGCGGTCGCTCTCTGGCATGAGTGCATTTCTAAAACACCGTTGTGACCTTGCTGAAGATGAAATCCATGGCCCCGGAAATGTGGCACTCGCGGTAGGACTATGTGTTCTTCTTGGCCTCGTCGTGTCCTAGTAGCCGTTGAGGGCGCAGCGGTAGATGCAGACCTATCGGACATTGACCTTAGTGTCAGCACCTGCTGGTTGGCAGCTCCGGTCTTGTTCTCGATCATAAGGTCATGGGCGACGTAGCCTTGACCGTCAACACCCAACAAGCATGGCATGAATAGGTAGCTAGTGCATATATCTATTTATTATAAAATTCATGGACCATATCTCACTTACTTAAGGTGGCCTTGTCGTCCGTTTCATAGCCACCGACAACGCTCTGATAGCCGGAGAGGATGTGCGGTCCACACCATCTCCGATCATCATCATGTTGGAGATATCCTTGCCTATGGTGAATTACTTTTTGTAAATTTCAGCCTTGATGCGGATGGTGTGCCTATTGGTCATGTTGTATGGAGCGGCCTCAATAGCGACACAGATCTTGCTGAAGTTGGCGCTCCCGACAGGAGCCACAAGGACATCTACGACTACGATCCACGTACCCCATGAGGTTCGCTAGCAAAGGCGCTGCACACAAAAAATTAACTCCTGGATCTCTCAATAAGCTAGAATCAAAACTCTCATAGTTTAATAACTCCATCGTGTTATTTATGGTACTTATAGGAGGTGCACCATAGAACTAAAACGGAAGGTGCATTAGAGATCTGAGTGTAGATCATGTCATGTGTATGGAATAGGATACAATGTGTGTGTTAGGATTTAATTAATAGATTAAATTAATTAAAGGGATAATTCTCCCATGTAATTTTCTATGTCGGTTGCAATATGGCAACCGACTATCTCGCACCCCCTTGCACGGACGCGTCTCTTCACTCGCGTCTCTTCCCCTTGTATATACTAGATAACACCCGCGCGTTGCTGCGGGAATTTGTTTTTTTAGTAACACCATCGTACCAACTAAAATCACAAATTTAGATCAATATATGATAAATTTCCTATATAGGCAATGAATTTGCATTATTTGTATATTTATTCCTTGTATAGACGTATGTTGTATGATAAAAAACTATAGTAATTTGTAGAATGAACTATGTTTCAAGTAGGATCTATGTGATGTTCTTGGCAGTTTGGTATAGTTTCCTTATGTTATTGTGACCTGGGTATATGGTTTCTCTTTTTTGTCCTCTACAATGGTCGAATGGATGAGAATGAATGGCCGTTGGACAAATGGATTAGCTTTGTCTATAAGCACGAAATAACAAAAATGACCTTATTCGCGATTTCCTAAGAATTGAGTTAGTCAAGTCCACTATTTCATATACACGAAAAAGGTATATGATAGGACAAGTGCAGGACCGATTCCCCATAATAGGTTAGATCGCACCAATATCAATTCCTTTTATTCCAAGGCGAAGATTGAATCACTTAGCCAACATCAAGAAGCTATTGGCACATTGTTGAATCGAAATAAAGAATACCAACCTTTGATGATTTTGTCGGCATCCAACTGTTCTCGAATTGGTTTATTCAAGAATTTAAAACACCCCAATGCGATAAAAGAATTGAATCCTAGAATTCCTATTCAAGAAATTTTTGGGCCCTTAGGCGGTATTGTACCTAGTATATCGAATTTTTCTTCATCTTACTATTTACTAACGTATAATAAGATCCTGTTAAAAAAATATTTGTTCCTTGCCAATTTGAAACAAACCTTCCAAGTACTTCAAGGACTTAAATACTCTTTAATAGATGAAAATAAAAGGATTTCTAATTTCGATAGTAACATAATGTTGGATCCATTACTTTTGAATTGTCGCTTTGCCCATCATGATTCTTGGGAAGAGACATCAGCAATAATTCACCTTGGACAATTTATTTGTGAAAATACATGTCTATTTAAATCGCACATAAAAAAATCTGGTCAAATTTTCATTGTTAATATGGATTCCTTTGTTATAAGAGAAGCTAAACCTTATTTGGCCACTACCAGACCAACTGCTACTGGTCACTATGGAGAAATCCTTTACAAGGGGATAGGTTAGTTACGTTTATATATGAAAATAGAGATCTAGTGACATAACGCAAGGTCTTCCAAAAGTGGAACAAATCTTTGAAGCGCGTTCAATTGATTCATTATCCCGAATCTCGAAGGAATTGAGGATTGGAATGAGCGTATACCAAGAATTCTTGGGGTCCCATGGGGATTCTTGATTGGAGCTGAGCTAACCATAGCCCAAAGTCGTATCTCTTTGGTTAATAAAATCCAAAAGGTTTATAGATCCCAAGGGTACAAATTCATAATAGACATATAGAGATTATTATCGCCAAGTAACATCAAAGTGCGGGTTTCAAGATGGAATGTCTAATATTTTTTCACCGGGAATTAATCGGACTATTGCGGCGAACGAGCAGGGCGAGCTTTGGATGAATCGATCTATTATCGGGCAATCTTATTGGGAATAACAAGGGCTTCCCTGAATACCCAAAGTTTCATATCTGAAGCAAGTTTTCAAGAAACTGCTCGAGTTTTAGCAAAAGCTGCCCTACGAGGTCGTATTGATTGGTTGAAAGGGTTGAAAGAAAACGTAGTTCTGGGGGGATTATACCTGTTGGTACCGGATTCCTAAAATTTGTGCATCGTTCCCCACAAGACAAGAACCTTTATTTCGAAATTCAAAAACAAAATCTATTCGCGTCGGAAATGAGAGATTTAATGAGAGATTTTTTATTTCTCCATACAGAATTAGTTTCTTCAGATTCTGACGTAACAAACAATTTCTATGAGACATCAGAACCCCCATTTACCCCCATTTATACGATTTAAGGATACATAAAGCAGATTTCCTAAAAAGATTTCCTAAAAATTTAAGGATGCTCTTCATTTCTTAAATTGCATATGTGTATTTCTTCTAAGCTTCTCTTACCAAAAGGGTAGAAGAATGCGGCAACACATTGTTTGCAAAATTACGTGGCATCTTGAGAAGAAATACTGTGTATGTACTTTGTTGGTAAATGCATCAAGATAAAATCTAAAAAGTATATATACAAAAAAAAGATTTTCAATCGAATCCCGCAACACAAATGCTCCATGTTTGTGCCTTCCACTCGCAATCTTGTAGAACTGCATGGTATATCCATGTATTTGATGTGCTCCACATGTAGAAAAATAAAACCCGGATCTCAGCACCACATCTCTGTTTGCTATTTTTTGCAATAGTAGTCTAGTGATGTGGCGAACACGATGGTATCAAAGCAACTCATGAAATGGAATACAATCTGAGTAAGCATGAATCCTCTCTACTACTTCAGTCTCTCTCACAGTTTGACTGAGATGTACTCCCTCCGTTTCAAAATATAAGATGTTTTAGATTTGTAAAGAAAATGAATCTAAACTTTTTTTAGTGTGTAGATTCATCCCAAAATTGAATGAACCTACATACTAAAACAAGTCTAGATTCATTTTTTTCGCAAACCTAAAACATCTTATATTTTAAAACGAGGGAGTAGGTAGCAAGGTTTGAGATGGCATATATTCCCGTGGCGGAAGTACTTGTTCTCATCCTCTGCTTGTGATATTTTGAAGTTTTACAGAAAGCTTGTTAAAAAAAAATCTATAGAAAGGATAGCGTAGCGGGGCTTTAGTATTTATAGGATATGAGTATACGATGCAGAACTTGTACAACGGTTAAATGGAATTTTCAGAAGAGTACTGGTCAGCAAAACTGGCCCTACTTTCATACAACAAATATAGACGAAGGGCATTAGCTGTGATGAGCATTCCTGCAAAAAAAAAAATAGCAGTTATTTTGCCCAAGAGGATTTAGATTCCATATGGTACTTTTATACAACATCATACTACATAGTACACATACGTACCTATGTTGACATGTACATCATTCATGAATCCACTCGTAAATAAATACTCCTTCTGAATACTATTGCGGATACCGTGGTAGGAGAGAATTAAAGCTCCAGGATTCCACCGCATACACTCAGCTGTACTACAAAAGCAATAGCTATATCTTTTCTAATTTGCTCTTTATCTTTCAAAAAAAATTGCAAGGGAAGACAAAAAAAACTATGCAGAAAGCAAGTGAATAGGGCATACCTAGTCTGACCGACCAACAATGACATTTGCAGAACTCAAGTCCATAGGTGCCAGGTGTTTTTATCTCCTTGTATTCAGTGGCAGAGGACGAAAATATTTTTTGATGTGGCGAAACTAATAGCATCACAATTTTTTTTACTAAATATATACTCATAAAGTATACGATAATCCATAATCAACATTGCACGGTAACTATAATATACTTGTCCGTACATAACTAAGATAAAAAAACCTCTATAACTAAACATTGTGCAATGAATCGGTCGATTCAATTGATTGCTAATTCCTCTCTAAACCGTCCCATGATCGTGCTCCATCTGCGTATGGCCCACCACCACTAGATTCTATGTATACTAAATAACTAAAGGTCCAAGACGCAGTTTACAAAGGGAAAAACGATTTCTTTATTTACAGAGACAATGTATAGACGACCGACAAAGGATCGAATGGCATATCTGCAGCTCCTTTGACTGGGGTAAGGGATACTCGTGCCAGAATCAAGGTATGGCGGACGCCATAGCTCGCCACACAAGGTCCTCCGCTCCTGCTTGTATTCAGTATGAACGTTGTGATGCTGTCTAATGAATGAATCACTGATTTGCCAAAAAAAAGGATTGTCCACAACATTAAAAAAGTATGTCCCATCCAAAGTAAGATAAAAGGAAAGAGAGAATTCATCTTAGACCAAGGAATCTATCCAAGATCCAAAAAGACAAAACAATTGTTGATGACAACACTTATAAACAGGCAATTGCAGAATGATGCTATGATAGTAACAGATCAATATAGTAGGATGTTTAGGGATGAAGAAATTAGGAAGAACCTGGGACCAATCGAGAGGGAATTGAAACATGTCACATCCTATGAAGAGTGATGCCAATACGTCCAGGCCAGCACGCACAGTAACATTAGAAGATTGATGCTGACTGTGCGAACTTAAATTCCATTCCGTCTTGGCGACTCTGGAGCAGGGGCATAGGGATGCAGTTGTGGAGACGACTATGAGAACGAAAGCAGCTCTACTGATTTAAAGGGAGATCAAATGCATCAGTTATACCAGCGTTTATTTGATGGAGAGAAGATGAGAAGGGGTAAGAAAATACATCAATTTATTTGCATTGATGGAGAAGCTGAAAAGTAAAAAGAAATCAATAGGAGGGATATTAATTTTGGAGTTACTGGACAACTCTCCCATCGGAAGGTAGGACGCGTTGAGGAGAAAATGAGATATGCCGCATTAACATCAGACCGGCATCACGGAAAAAAATTAGCAACAAATGATGATGTGGAACGGTGGAAAAGCATGATGAGTTGGCAAGCTGGGATTGGTCAATGATGCTTGATGAGGTGGATGGCTTGCATGTTGAGAGAAATCAGGTAGTGGGGGATTCCTATTTAGATATAGAAGATACTAAGATCATTAATAGAATAAAGGACAGTTGAATCATTTGCCAGTTGTCTCTCGTTCTCTCTTGATTTCTAACACGTTATAAGCACGAGACCTACTCTCCAGACAGGATTGGAATCCTCAAAAAATTTCGATAATTATATCATTGGTAGTGCAAAATCATCTATCTATGCAGTTGATAGATGTAGTGACTATATTTCGTGTGGATCACTAGATTTGGGCATGTATGGTTCCCGATGGAATCTCTATCCAAATCAAAATATAAATGCAACATGCATTGTGTAAAAATCAATAAGTCATTACATGGCTTATTGTTGTTGGTATATTTTGGTACAACCGATGTAGTGAGTTTCTTATACACAAGGATTACTCCTACAATGATGATTACACATGCGTGTTTGTCATGCACAAGGATTACTCTTGCAATGACGAAGCACATGATCATCTAAATGACGGAATTTGAGATCAAGGATTTGGATAAAACCAATTAGTGCTTATGACTAATACTCGTGCACCTTCACTCAAGTATTATGGTACACCAAGTTGACCGTGTCAGAAAATATTGGATAAACTTACTATGGACAAGTCATATCCATCTTCCATGCCGATTGTTCGATCTCTAGACGTAGAGAAAGATTCACTCAAACCACAGGATGATGTAGAAGGGATGTTGGGACTTGAAGTTCCATATCGCAGTGCCATTGGACCCACCAACACAATTGGTCGGGAATCAAGAATATCTTTCGATATCTCCAAGGCACCACACATTATTTGACATGTTCATGTAATTTTAGAGCAATCTAAACTCCAATATCATCAGAATACACTGATGTTGGCTACTTGAATGATCCCCATAATATGTACCTACATGATAGAAGTGCCACTCCATTGATGTCTTCGAAATAGACTTCGGTGACTATACCAATCATTCTAAAATACAAAGCCACATTGACATGTGTAGCTTTACAGAGTAATAAACCACATACATGAGTCATGTGGTATTGGTTCTCTTGAATCATCGACCATTATCTACACAAATAGTGTTGCTTGTGTTGCATAGATGCAAATAGGATACATCGAGAGCAATATTACTAAGCATATTGCCTCTAAATTGTTTTATCTCCATGAACTCCTGAAGATTCAGGAAATAAACGTCTTGCGAGTCAAATCATGCGACAATAAAATCGCTGATCTATTCACGAAGTCTCTACCAACTTTAACATTTCAGAAATGTTTTCATGGAATTGGTATTCAACGGCTTCAGGATTTGGAAGAATCAGGAGGAGTATCACTCTGGACTACTCCTATTCAAAGCATCATATTACACTCTTTTTCCCTTTATGAGTTTACTATCCAGGTTCTCATCAAGGTTTTTAATGAGGTAATATCAACACAAGATCGCATGTCATACTTTCTTTTTCCCCACCGGTTTTTTTAGGAAAGTATACATGACATATATATTGTCCTCTAAACTCTATGAGTTTTTTCCTTTTACAAGGTTTTTCTCATATGGAGTTAACACGGAGGCAATAATCATTATATGTTGTATTATTTTCTCCTTATTTTCCACTGGGTTTGAAGGAGTTTTAACAGCATATGTAACATTTATATGTTACACCATTTTCTCCTTATTTTTCTACTGGGTTTAAAGGAGTTTTAGCAACATATCATACACACTACTCCTCGCATTTTTCCCACGGAGTTTTTGGAGGAGATGATTTCAATGATGATCAATCGCAAGGACATGGAAGAATTAGGGGGAGTGTTAGGATTTAATTAGTAGATTAGATTAATTAAAGAGATAATCCTTCCATGTAATTTTCCTATGTCGGTTGCAATATGGAAACCGACTATCTCGCACCCCCTCGTACGGACGCGTCTCTTCACTCGCGTCCCTTCTCCTTGTATATATACTGAGACCATTACCGTCTTTGTTGTCCCTAAATATGTGTGTGTGGTGAATATCGTGTGAAATAAATGTTTTACCCAACTGCTAAAAAGTGCTTGGATGCTGGTTTGTCTTTCCGAGCCTCCGTTCTGTGGCCGTTGGATTGCTGGATTGCGCGAGTTGTTTCCGATCCACTCATCCACACCTGGACCCTATGTCGCACGCGTCGCTTCGATAGCGACTAGTCAACAGAGAGTTCCATCACCACCACCTCGAGCGATCCAGCAGCCGTCGAGATCCCCACCCCTACAGGGCACCACCGGCATCACCCCATCCCACGTCGCTCGCTGCCGGTAGGCCGCCACCCCTGCATCACCCCATCCAACTCGACAGCGCAGCGCCGGGAGGCCTCCACCCTTGCACCACGCGCCGGCATGGATCCCCACCTCGGCCGTGCGCCGTCGGGAGATCCTCCACCGGACGCTATCGGATACCCACACCTCGATTCGCGTCTCTTGAAGCCCTCCACCTCAAATGAGCGCCCGGAAATCCCACTTCGTGGCCGGTATGAGCCTTGGCGGTGAGCTCCCGCTCAGCCTCGGCGTGTGAGCATGCGGCTCGAGGCAAGGTGACGGGCGGGTGGCAAGGAGGCCAAGGTGGTGGTCGATTTGTAGGCAGGTCGATGATAGAATCGATGGACTAGGATTAATCTAGCACCGTTTCTTGTTTCTCCTGGCATACTAGCTAGTTTGTCTAGTGTTTTCGTATGAGAGCTAGCTGATTTACACTTAGTCTAGTTTTTTCAATGTACTTGTCGTGGTGGTGGCACGGCAGATGCCATGAGTAGGCTAAAGTATGGGGCCAATGGATGCTAGTGGGATCCGGGAGGAAGATGCAACCTGCTTTACACTCAAGCCAAAGTGATGAACTTTATTTCTCTCTCTCGTGTTACAAGTGCTCCTAGAGCAGTTTACCGTGGAACTATGCAATTTCCCCAGCTAACCTTTCTCAAAGACCTCCTCTCAGGCCCAAACCCTCCCTTATAAAGGGGTGCCTTGGGTGCCCTTAGGTTGACGGGCAAGCATATTCGAGGAATATGCTTGTCCCAAAGGGGTAATTCGGCCTCCTTTCCTGTCTCCCTTCCAACGACAGCAAGCTCCCCCTACGCGCCTCGGGCTCCGGCCTTTGTCACCTCCGTGACCTCCTTCTGCTCCTCTGTCCCTGCGCTTCTTTGTCTCTATCGCTTGGCCCTGTTCAGATTCCTTTTAGCCTGCAGCTATGGTTTGACTCCAAGCTTCTCCTTCTCCTGCAAGCTTCGTATAGCTCGGCCTTACCTTGTGTTATTCGGCTCGTTCCTCACCTGCACGGAGATCATTTGTATAACCCGGCTGAGTTTCTCATTAACTCGGCCAGGTTACCACTTTATACCTGTACGTAAGCTTCTTGCCTCCGTTCATCGGCCGACATATACATGATTCGGCCGACCTAGGTCGTAGTTCGGCAATCAGGCGGGGACAGTACCTCTGTCTTTCCCCGTCTCTGACCTACCCGGGGTCAACCCCCCGACATTAGTCCCCGAAGCTGATGTGGCCCTGTCAATTACTTTGGCCGGGTTATATCAGCTTCAACACTTTCTTTTTGTCTTGTTTCCGAGCTAAGGCCTCGCCCGAGGTCCTCTCGCTCCTTCCATCAGACGCTAAGTCCTACGTGTCACACCATCATCGCTTTCCTAGTTTTCAGGTCCTCTTATAATATTTACTGACAAGCTACAAGAACCTCAGCCTGCTGCGCGCCGCCACGCCTCGTGAGTCGCCTCCGCTTGGGATTGTAACAACTTTTCCGTTTGTGGCCTCGGTGTGGCTCCACTCACCGTCGGCGTTCGTGCTTCTCCACGATCTCGCGGTAATCGCCACACCCACGATCCCACTCCCCGTCATCGCTTCGTCTATAAAGTGGGGAAAGCGCTCTGGTTCTTCTTTCTCATTACCGTCGCACCGCTCTCCTTCTTTCCTTCGCTTGTGCTTTCTTGCCGCTCGCCGTCGCTCAGCCAGAGCTTCATGGCGAGAATCCACCGCCGTTCGGCCTCCCTTGCTCCGCTCCACGGCCGTGGCCCCGCCACGGTGAGTCCTTCCGCCATCTTGTCTTGTCTTGTTTGCCCTAGATCGATCCGCACAACTTCCGTACTCAGCGACAGTTTTTCCTCTTTTCGCCATTGTTTTCGCTAGGTTCCGACGGCCTGTGGCTCTAAGCTTTCCTCCGCCTTGATTTTCCTCGGCGATCTCTCCGGAACTATGTCTAGTTCCTTTAGTGGTGCTTTAGTTGAGGACGACGACGCTCTGGGCCCGGCGTGGATCGTGGCGAGTTCCTCGATACGCGCGAGATTGAGTGGCTCCTCGAACTCGTCGGATTCTGCCGAGGTTTCCTCGTCTACCGGTGAGTCCTCTCCGCTTCTCGGAGAAGGCGAATATGTGGTTTTCATGTCCCACTTCGCCAGGGGCTTTGGTCTTCCTCTTAGCGACTTTGCTAGAGAATTTCTTGATTACTTGACCTTCACGCATCACCTTCCTTGACGCCATAGCTTCTCTTTCCGCTTTCATCTCCGCTTCTGAGGGTTACTTCGGCCTGTGGCCATCAGTACATGTCTGGTCAAAATTCTTCCAGATTCGCTCCAACGTCGTGCCCGACAAATCTCTGCATCCTTCCGAGAAGTTGCTTACCCAATGTGGGGCGGCATCCATCACACCTCGGAGGCAATCCGTGTTCCCCCGTGTTACCGGGTTGGAGTCGTGTAAGAAATGGCACAAATCGTTCTTCTACGTCAAGAACAGAGGGGCGGAAGACAAGATTCGCTCCCCCATTCTCAATTGGTCCACCCTCCAAAGTGAAGGCTCTATAATCCAAGAAGACTCATGCCCTAGCCGAGGCCTTGAGATTCGGTGAAGGAGTTGATTCGAGCGGGTTATGCGGAGAGGACTTGATGGCCACTTTTATTAGTAGCCGGATCTGCCTTCCAACAAAGGACCCACAAGTGCTACATGAGCGGTCCCTGGACCCTAACCGAGTCTCGACCGTGGAGTTGGACAACTACCTCATCTGTAGCGTCCGAGCTATTTTCAAGACGGAGATGCACGATGAGGACACGGGGTTGAAACCGTTCACCCGCGACAATCCTCCTCCCGAGGTAAGCCCAATCCTCATCACTCTGTTTTTCCTCGTTTTATAGTCTGGTTTTCATGATTTTCTCTCTTTGTCATGCAGGTTCACCGAATGTAAAACGAGGATGCGAAGGTTCTGCAGCTCCCCGCGCGGATAGGAGTACCGGATCTGGGCGAGCGGACTCGAGGAGTTCGTCCCTAAGTCGATCCTGCTCCGCCGAGCTCATGGCAAAACCTCAAAGCAGGAGGAGGAAGGTGATTCGGACGAGGTCCAAATTCTTGAGGTAGTTGCCGCCATGCCTATTTCTTATGCATTTCCGCTTTCCCATTTAATCCGGCCGTGTTCATGACGCCGAACCTATTGCTTCTCGGCCTCCCGTTATCTCGGGGAAACGCGGGGCTCCCGCCAGTGCCTCGGATGCGGTTCCTAAGAAGCGAGTAAAGAAATCCGCTCCGAATCCTCCCAGGCGCAAGACTATGCCCGGGGTTGCTGGGTAAGTTCCTCTGCCTATATTTCTTGTTTCTCTTTTTCTGTTTCTCACTCTAACGAATCTTCTTTCGTATTTTTGCAGTGCTCCTCTGTCTGTTAAACCCGGCGGTCCTAGTATGACTAGCCGTCCGACTCGGCCGCCATCTCCTCCTCCCGCTGATGACACGAGAGTTCCTAGTCCTATTCGTCCCCTTCTCCTGCTCGATAATTCGCCTACTAGCCGTGATGCCCCTGAGGTTTCTCCCATTGATCCGGATCCGATCCGGCCCTCCGATGTTTTCGTTGAGCCAGCTGCCCCCTCTATGGGCCCCAGCGTTACAATTGAGCTTCCATCTACTCCGGCAGCTCCTACGGTCGCACCGACCTCTGCCGAGAAGATCGCTACCCCGGCGCCCTCTGCGAGCTTAACCTCTACTGATCCTAAGGATTCCGTCCCTACCTCGGAGACGCAACGTCCTGCCGGTGCTTCTTCTAAGGAGAAACGTGTTATCGCCGTCAAGACCTCTTCTCAGAAAAGTCTTGCCGGCACCTCTCAGCCAAGTATTGCAGAGGCACTGCGCAAAGGAGTCAGATTACCTCAAAGGCATCCTTTGGCGATCGGCTTGCTCTTCATAAGAGTCCTGCGATCGGCGGTTGGACCGCTTGCCGGGGTAAAGTTTTAACCCGGACTAAGCGGTAATGACCTCGGGCCTGGTTGAATTCGCCAACAACCGGAATGTCGCGATCGGTTTGAGGGCAATCCATCAATCAACCCTTCCACTTCGACATCAATGGCGCTTTGACCAAGCCGCCAGTTTATCGTTGATCTGAACAAGATGAATGCGGTAATTGTTTTATTTCGGGTCTTAAATTATTTTCCACATGTTATCATACTCTCTAGTCCCCGAAACTTGCAAGAAAATAACTTGTTGTATGCTTGGAAGTTTGACGTAGGTTCCATTAGTTCGGCCATCTAGCTCATAGTTTGTTTTAGTTTTGACGTAGCTTTTAATTTCTATTCTCATAGAGCGAGTTAAGTCCTTCTTGACTTGGATCCGGCGAGTTTTGAACTTCCGACCACCTAGATCCGAATTAAGTCTTGCTTGATTCGGATCTGTATAGCTTTGAATCTCCGACCACCTAGATCTGAATTAAGTCTTACTTGATTCGGATCAGTATAGCTTTGAATCTCCGACCACCTAGATCTGAATTAAGTCTTACTTGATTCGGATCTGGTATAGCTTTGAATCTCCGACCTAGATCGAATTAAGTTTTACTTGATTCGGATCGTATAGCTTTGAATCTCCAACCACCTAGATCCGAATTAAGTTTTACTTGATTCGGATCGTATACTGAATCTCCACCACCTAGAGAATTAAGCTTTGCTTGATTCGGATCTGTATACTTTGAATCTCCACCACCTAGAGGCGAATTAAGCTTTGCTTGATTCGGATCCATACTTTGAATCTCCGGCCACCTAGAGCGAATTAAGCTTTGCTTGATTCGGATCTGTATACTTTGAATCTCCACCACCTAGAGCGAATTAAGCTTTGCTTGATTTGGATCTGTATACTTTGAATCTCCAACCACCTAGAGCGAATTAAGCTTTGCTTGATTCGGATCTATACTTTGAATCTCCGGCCACCTAGAGAATTAAGCTTTGCTTGATTCGGATCTGTATACTTTTGAATCTCCGGCCACCTAGAGCTGAATTAAGCTTTGCTTGATTCGGATCTATAGCTTCTAACTTTTGTTTTATCATTGTGCTCCATTTCTTAGGTTGCCCATGACCGAATTTAGCCGAGTTCCAGAGGTTGCTCTTCTTGCACCGCAAGTTGGAAGAAATATGAGAAAGTTCTGCCGTCAAGAAAGTGGTGAGTTGATAGTTTCTTTTCTTATTCGCAACTTTCTTATATACCTGTTCATGGCTGAGCGCTTACTTCTTTGAATAGGTAATATCAATAATCTCAATATCCGCCTTGAAAAGAAGGTCAAGTCCTTGGAGGGTTAGTTTCCTTTCCCCCTTGCTTCTTCTTCTTTTAGTATCTATGCTGAGTTTCCTTATTGCGTTGGGGTGTGGTAAAGCCGGGTTGCAAGACTTTGCGGTCGCAACAAGATTGCGTGCCCATGCCTGACGTGATGCTTCATTTTTTAGAACAAAGCACAGTTCATTCGGCGCAACTACAAGAGAAGGATGATGAGATAACTCGCCTGAGATCCGAGGTGAATGCACTCACGCTCTCTCAGAAATCCGAGCTAGAAAAGGTCGATCAAGCATCCTCTATGGAAAAGAGTCGGTGACTCGGATCCGGAGAAGAACAAAGAACTCCTCAAAGTGCCGAACTTAAAACTCAAGGGTTTGAGCGAAATTGCTCGTTCGAGAAGAGTAAAACTATTTGGGCTAAGGATCTTCAAATAATGATGAGCTATATCCATCGTAAGTTATTTGGCTGGCCGAACTGTATTTTTCTTTGTTGCCGCTACTATTTTGACATGTCCATGTTTTGCGTAGGTCACTTCCCGAGTCCAAACCCGTGAGTACTAGAGCTGTTCTTGCGGCTCGCGTTCGTCAGGTGAAGCTAATCTTTGACTTTGAATACTCGATGGAGGATTTCTTGGTTCTGTTGGTGCTGCAGGTTGGTCGATGAAAATCATGGGTCGGGACTTGGTGGAGGCTGCTATCAAAGCTTATCATGCACTCGGCGAATACCTCGGGGTCTCCGATATCGACGAGGTCAAGTTATTGGTGGCGGTTGAAGGCATCGAGGCGATTGAGTCTTTGGAGGGAATCTGCTGCGCGTGCTGGTGCCGACATGGCCCTTACTGTAATCATGTCATGGTATGAAGATATCTCCCTTGACATTCTGATGAATCTGCGCACCGGCTCTCGGTGGGTTGAAGATCCCACCTTTGTTGCTCTTGACAAGCTCGGGCTTTCCGGCTCGTCGAGTATGCCGATGTGCACACTTGGAATGAAGGGCGAGTTTTCTCCCGATCCGGATGAAGAAGCCGTGGTGAAGATGCTTTGGGTGATGATTCTGGCAGCGCGGGAAGGTGAAGATGATTCGCCACATCCAATAGCTCTAGCTCAAGCTCGGATAGCAATGGTGATGCACGATCCTCCTCTAAAGGCACCGGGCATTCTATCAGCGTCTTGGCTCTGAACAACCCGTGATCTCGCCAAGTCACTCCCAGGTCGGCGGAAGGTGAAAACCTCGATAAGTTCCTCCTACTTGAGTGCCCCGCACCGATCAAGTGGTTCCTCCTCCAACGAACGATGCCTAAGTTATTCGTGATCCCTGGTATGCGGGTGTTCAATGTAAACGAAAAAAATTATCAACTCGTATGATTCGAGGTTCTTTTGCTATGTGCCTTTGAGACTCTTAGTTAAGTGAATGCTCGTGCAATTCTTGCCTTGTTGGCTCATAATTTCTTCATCCTTGATTTACTTTTTGCCTTCTTGGCTCATAGTTTCCGAGTCGTTGGTTTAAGTGTTAAAGTTTATGTGTCCATGAATTTGACAACCCTATGATAATTCTGAGTCAATGCTTTGGGCACCAAGATGCATATTCGTAACATGAAAAGAAAATAACATGTTGCACTCTCCGAGTTCTTGCTCGATCGCCAATGTTCAAGTGTAACGCGAAAGAGATAAGTATAAGATACAGCGGTCCCGAGCTATTGCCACGGATGCCAAGGCCTAAACATATAACACTTAATAATCATTGCATATGGCGGTCCCGAGTAATCGCTTTCGGGTGAGGTCCAAAAATCAAATATGAGATAACATCACATATGGGAGTCCCGAGTAAGCTGCTGCGGGTGCCAAGTTTAAACATCAAACATGAGATAACATCACATATGGCGTCCCGAGCAAGCGCTCTGGTGCCGAGGTCCAAAATCAAATATGAAATAACATCACACATGGCGGTCCCGAGTAATCGCCTGGGTGCCGAGGTTTAAACATCAAACATGAGATAACATCACATATGGCGCCCCAGCAAGCTGCCAGCCGAGGTTTATACGATATGAAATAAATATAACATTCGGGTCCCGAGTCACCGCCCGGGTGTCGAGGTGCAAGTACATCATTGGTGACCTTGAGACATAATCCTCGAGTAAAATTGCCAAGTAAAGCCACATTCGGGCGTTTGTTTCTTCGCCACTTTGTTTGCCTTGCCTTCTCCGGTGATTGGGCGTCAATCGGATAGTATGCATCGTTGTGCAATGCTTTGCTCACGATAAATGGTCCTTCCATGGGGGTGACAATTTGTGCATGCCGTGCGTTGCACCACCGGAGTACCAAATCTCCTTCTTTGAATACTCTTGGATTCACTTTCTGTTGTGATACCGCCGTAAGTTACATTGATAAATGGCGATCGTGATAATGTCAATTCTCGGGCTTCTTCCAACAGGTCTCGGCATCTTGCCGAGCTACTTCATTCACCTCGAAGATGTATATTGAGTAACTCTTGGCGAGTCATGTATTATGTCGATTGGAAGCCGGCCTCCGCCCCATATACCAAAAAGAATGGTGTGTAACCGTTGATCTTCGGAGTAGTCCCGAGGCTCCATAATCTGCTGGTAATTCCTCAATCCAACATCCCCGACCTTTGCAATGGTTCGACTAGCCGTGGTTTTATTCTGATAAAACCAGCCCATTAGATCTTTCAACTTGCCCATTGGATCTTTGGGTGAGCCACCGAGGCAACATCCATCTTATGTGTTTCTCTTGGCAAAATCTAGAAAGCTCCTACGCAAAGTTCGTGCCATTATCCGTAATAATGCGTGTGGGTATCCGTATCTCAAGATGATATCCTTGAGGAATTTCACCGTCAGATGCCCATCACACTTTTGATTGGTTTTACCTCAATCCATTTTGTGAACTTGTCGACCATGACCAAGATGTGGGTCATTCCTCCTCTTGCCGGCTTAAAAGGTCCTACCATGTCTAAACCCCACACCGAAAATGGCCAAGTAATGGGTATTGTTTTTAACTCGGCCGACGGCATATGTATTCTGGTTGCATATCTCTGACACCCATTGCATTTCTTGACTAACTCTTCTGCCTCTCTTAACGCCGTTGGCCAGTAAAATCCATGCCTGAATGCCTTGGCTACTAAAGCGCGAGACGAGGCATGGTGCCCACATTCTCCTTGGTGTATATCTAGAAGGATCTCCTGACCTTCTGCGGGACTCACGCACTTCTGCAATATGTTCGTTACGCTTCTCTTATATAACTCATTGTTTATGATTGTATAGGCCTTTGCTCTTCTGACGGTTTGTCTGGCTAATACTTCATTACTCGGCAGTACTGCGTCTCTTAGGTACGAAAATATGGGTTGCGCCCATGTCGGCGTTGCTCTTTCTGCAGTGATTTCACTGTCTATCTCCATGCTCTCTGCCGACATACATACCTCGGCCCTTTCCATGATCGCTATTACCTCGGCTGTCCCCCTCTTTAGGGGTTCCGAATTTTACGCATGGATCTATCTCCATTGGTGTATGATTCTCTAGAACCTTCAGGATAAAGATTGATTCGGATTACGGTGATGGGTTTATTGACGGTTTCTGAGGTGCTCAAGGGCTATACCGCGGAATCGATTGCCGAGTTGATCCTAATTTTGACAATGTGTCAGGCGTCATTTTCTTTCGTGGTATGTGGTGGAATTCACATCCTTCAAAATATCCACGATCTTACGCACATGGAATCAGATAAAGCCATGTTAGCATCTAATGCATCCCAAGTGTCGACACTTGTCGTACTACCAGATCCGAGTCACCGTAGCATAGGATTCTGCGTATTCCCATTTCTTTTGCGACTTTTAATCCATGGACTAGTGCTTCATATTCGCTACATTGTTGGACGCGCAAAATGTATTTGCAAGACATACTTCAATTGATCTTTTTAGTAGGTCAAGACTATTCCTGCGCCCAAACCGCTTCCTTAGTTTGGAACCATCAAAGTGCATTGTCCAAGAATTTGGATCCGCAAGGTGGCTCATATTGCACCTCGCCCAATCTACGAGAAAGTCATGACCCTGAGATTTGATTGCATCTCTCCTATCAAATTGTGGAGCATACGGTGATAACTCGATTGCCCATTTTGCTATTCGCCACTTGCGTCCTTGTTGTTCAATATGTCGGCTATGGGTGCCTCACATATTACTCGATTGGATGCTCTTCAAAGTAATGCTTAAGCTTTTTGCCGACATATATACTCCATAGGCCATCTTCCGATAATGTGGATAATTTTGCTTTGAAGTGGATAATACTTCGCTTAAATAATATCTTGGCCTCGAACGACTTACCCTCTTCAAGTTTCTACTACAACCACAAGATTAACTACTCGATTTGTAGCCGCTATATAAAGTAGCATAGGTTCTTTCGATAATGGAGAAGCTAAAATGGGTGTCAGAACTAGCATCTTTTTCAACTCGTGGAACGCAATGTCGGCTGGGAGTCCAAATTAATTTGTCCGACTTTCTCATCACCGATAGAGTGGCAATGCCTTTTCTCCCAGCCGACATACAAATCGACTAAGCGGGTAGGCAACCCGTGAATTTTGTACATCATTCAAACACCTCGGCAATTCCATTTTTCTATTGCTCGTATTCGTCGGGTTAGCCTCGATACCTCTACTGGACACAAGGAAACCGAGTAGTTTTCCACGCACGCCAAATGTGCATTTCTCGGTTGAGTTTCATTCGAACCTTCTCGTGTTCGCGAAAGTTTGCCGATATCTTCTAGCAAGGTTCTTTTCCTTAGTTTTGATGACTACATCATCCACATATACTTGTACATTTTTCCTATCCGATCATGTAAACATTTTGCATGCACCTTTGATCGTTGCTCGCATTTCTCGGCGAATGGCATCGTGCGATAATAAGCCCGACGGGTAATAAATGCATCTTTATTTGATCGGCGGATTTAACGGTATCCGTGGAAACCGACGCGTCTACAAATGATAACAACTCACAACCAGCGGTCGAGTCAATGACTTGGTCTATTCTAGGCAATGGAAAAGGATCTTTCGGACACGCCTTGTTTAGGTTAGTGTAGTCGATACACATTCGCCACACAATGGCTACATTAGGGTCATATTTCTTCTTTTCTACTAGCACCGGATTTGATAACCAATCCGGATAAAGCACCTCCATGATAAACCCGGCGAAGAAGCTATCTCATCTCCTATCACTTTTCTCTGTCTTGCCGAAGCGGCGAGAGGTTGCTTCACCGCCGTGCTCGGCCCGACGTTTAAAGAGTGCTCACCAACTCCTCGGACACCTTGCGATCTTGAGTGGACCATGCAAATATGTCCCGATTCTCACGGAGGAAGTTGGTGAGCTCGCCTTCCTATTTGGCGTCGAGACCTGCACCAATAGTGACGATGCGCTCGGGAATTGCTCATCAATCTGAATTTTCTTCGTCTCCTTGGTTGGTTGGAAAGAAACGCTGCCATGAGGGTTGGCCAATGCCGCATGCTTAATTCTTGCCGATGCGAGGGCTGCTACCTCTTGAATCCTTTTCTTTTCTCTCGCTATGACCAATGATTCGCCAAATTTGACGCCGAGGCACACTCCATTGACTTCTTGTAATCCCCTAATCATTATCACCCTTGTGGTCCGGGTAATTTCATCTTTAGATAACCTATATGACAATCGCTCATGAATTTGGCCATCGGGCCGTCCGAGTAGCATGATAACTTTCCAGATCAACCACCTCAAATTCCAAGTTTTCGCTCTGCGATTATCTCTTGTATAATAAGACGCCCACTGACTTTACCAATGGGCTCACATGAAAGCCCCGGCACTATCCCATGGAAAATTGTCCTTGTGGATTGCAAAGATGTTACGTGATATACCGAGCTTGTGCATGGTATCTTTGTACATGATATTAATATCGCTTCCATTATCAATGAGTACTTTTGAGAATTTCACATTGATGCTTGGTCCCACAAATGTCGGATCCAACACAAGTGCGTATGATCCTGGACTCGCATTATTCTGGGGTGATCTTTTATACTCCAAGTTATCTCCTGGTCTGACCATGGCTGGTATCTTGGCACTGCTGGTACAACTGCATTTACTTCCATATGTCTGCGCTGCACACTCTGTTTGTCCTGCTGTTCTGTTGTGAACACGCAGAAGACCGTGATGTTCTCGTAATCATTGCGGCCCAAAGATTTGCCGGATTTATCCTTCCGCCCCGCCTGGTTCATTACTTGATGCACCGCATCCTCCGATCCGAGTTATCATACCTGAGGAGGGGGCGGCAAGATCGCTTGTTGTATTTGCTCCAGCTTAATCGCGGTGATGTTGTTGTTGCATCGATGGGGAGCTTGAACTCGCCGGTTACCCATCGATTTTTCATCCAAGCACATTGTCGGGTCGTGTGATTGGCTGGTCTAGATGGGTTTGATGTGAAATTTACAATTTGGTCCAACATGGATTCAAATGTATACTTCGCTTCTTGCCATTGCTTTTGCTCGGGGTCCATTGCCTTTTTCCGTCATTTCTTGCGGTCCACGTTGAGGTCCATTTTTCGCGTTGAGTTACTCCGTGACTGGCCGTTTCTGGGCCATGCCACACGGGCCGAATTATATCTATAATCCGCCTCTCTCTCTTCTTCTTCCTCTAAAATCACGCCTAGATGATCCGCCAATTCTCGTGTATTGGTCTTGCTGCTCACGATGATCGCCGACATTAACTCGGTTGGGTTGGATCACCCAAAGCATAGGAGTCCGCTATTCGATAGTTTCGCCAAGGTGGTTGGCATATCTCTCGCAGCGCGTTAAAGACACCGCCATAACGGCCTTGCGCGAACCAAGCGATCGCTGCGATTCAATAACTCCTTCACATGAATTTCTTAGGTTACACCACCGAGTTAAAACTCTCTATCTGTTTCATTCGCCTCGCTTGCACATGGCTAGTTCTTTGTGGTCTATTCGGTCTCTTGTATGTCTTTGGTAAAGTTGTCGACAAACATCTCTTCAAAATCTAACCAGCGGTTGATACCGCTGGGTTGATTATTCAACCATACCGCTGGTCCTTCCAACATCTGGACATACCTCACCGCCCATCTCAAGTTGCCACCGCTATTTTCACCGCGGTAGCATAATCAATTAACCAGTCTTGCGGCTTGGTACTTCCATTGTACGTTTTCGTGCCTTGCCAACGAAAATTTGGTACGGTGGTTCGCCCATGATCCGTGGTCCAAAACACGCCGGACCGGTGGACCTTGCTCTTCCAACGGCTCGGACCGATATAACCGATCTAACTTTACCTTGCATCATTTGTCGGCAAATCTCACATGTGATTCTATCCTCGCATTCCATAATGATTGTTTCCACCTTGATTCGTATTCTACCTCGGAATATCCATCATTATACCTTTCATTTATCTGGTTGTAGCGAGCTGGTCTCACTTCTTTCCGCCGAGGCTCGGGTCTTGGTTGCGGGTTGAGCGGCACTTCTCTCCTTACCGGCCGGGTTTGGTTTTCATGATTGTCTCTTGCGGTTCTCTCTGCCAGTACTCCCGTTACCTCGGCCCCGCCGTCCTTTTCCATACGGCCGTGGTTTCTCTCCACTATTACCTCGGCTTGCATTGCCTCTGCTCATTCGCTTTCCGCTATTGCCGGGTCATACGACAATCTGCTTGTTCCTCTTCCCGAGGTTACTGCCTTTTCTTTTCTAGCGTTGTTTCGGTGATGATGTCATGCTGCGGATAAAGGGTGCTGCCCCGCTTGAATGTACCATTCGTGAAGCCCCTGGTCTCGCCGGTTAACTCGAGCATTTCCTCATTTTGTTGGTTCGCTATGCGCTTTGGCTCATTCACTCTTTCTTCTTGCTTTTGCCGAGCTTCCCCGTTAACCCTTCTAATTCCAATGCTGCAGCATTTGCCGCTCGTGTTTTTCGCGGGTATTGTACCTCGGCAAACCCAAATCGCTGATTCGCTCTGTGAGCTTCATGCTCTTTGTTAATATCACTCATGAGGTTCTTTCCTCTTAATCTCAGTTCGTCCACTCGCCGGGAGCAATATCAAGCTTGTTAGCTTTTGCATATTCTCTCGTGGTCCTGTCAAGGATTCCCTCAGGCCGATTTTTGGCCTCTACCAAAGACCTTTTGCTGGTTTCCTCTAACTCTCGAGCATTTCCCGGATCAAGTATCGGCGCCACAGTGAGTTAAGTTCTCTATAGTTGCTCAAGAATGTTCTGGTCTCTCCAGGTGGTCCTCTCACTCTTGGTGCCTTTGGGGTGGTGTCATGTAGCTCGGGTTTGTCTCCGGCGGAATTACCTCGCGGGTTTGCAGTGTGATCCGCGGCGAGCTGTGTACTGCGGCGGTTCTTCGCTGACCCGGCAATGCTCCGCTTGCGCTCCTGCGACCATCACCTCGACGCCCGGGCGACGTTTCTCGATGGACAGCTCACAGGCTCGAGGTGGTTCCTGCAACAATAACTCGATGAGGATAAACATCGAGACGTCGACGCCGACGAGATCCTGCTCGCCAGTCGATGAAGATCCCGCGCGGGTTTTCCGAAGCTCCCTGCATTGTCTCGACATAGTCACAGAGACCAAATCTACAGACCACGCCCGAAACAACGCGCCGGTGTTGATGAAGTTTCCGTCCGGATCACAACTCCAGCTAGCACCGCTGCCCCACTGATGGGCGCCAATCGTGGTGGTGGCACGGCAGATGCCATGGGTAGGCTAAAGTATGGGGCCAATGGATGCTAGTGGGATCCGGGAGGAAGATGCAACTTTTTACACTCAAGCCAAAGTGATGAACTTTATTTCTCTCTACGTGTTACAAGTGCTCCTAGAGCAGTTTACCGTGGAACTATGCGAATTTCCCCAGCCTAACCTTTCTCAAAGACCTCCTCCTCAGGGCCCAAACCCTCCCTTATAAAGGGTGCCTTGGGTGCCCTTAGGTCGACGGGCAAGCATATTCGAGGAATATGCTTGTCCCAAAGGGGTAATCGCGGCCTCCTTTCCTGTCTCCTTCCAACGACGGCAAAGCTCCAACCGCCCCCCGCACGCCTCGGGCTCATCACCTCCGTGACCTCCTTCGCTCCTCCGTCCCTCGCTTTGTCTCTATCGCTTGGCCTGCAGATTCCTTTTAGCCTGCAGCTATGGTTTGACTCAAGCTTCTCCTTCTCCTGCAAGCTTCGTATAGCTCGGCCTTACCTTGTGTTATTCGCCTGCTCTCACCGCACGGAGATCATTTGTATAACCGCTGAGTTTCTTATTAACTCGGCCAGGTTACCACTTTATACCTACGTAAGCTTCTTGCCTCCGTTCATCGGCCGACATATACATGATTCGGCCGACCTAGGTCAGTTCGGCAATCAAAGCGGGGACAGACTGCTCTTCCCGTCTCTGACCTACCCGGGGTCAACCCCCCGACAGTACTCGGAGTAATCTAGACTACTTCTTTCTGTCGGCTTACTAGTTAGCTTATCTAGTGTTTCCGTCTAAGAGCTACTCCAGCTGATTTGTGCTTAGTCTATTTTTTTTCTCAACAGCTTCAGAGTTAGCTGACTAACCCGCACTGTCGATTTTGTGCGAGTTTCAGAGTGCAGTGGTTGGTGTTATTCGTTGCCGCTATAGTTGCTAGAACTGATGTGGCGCCATGACAACCGGCAGAAATTTGCATCCATGGCATTTTTCCTAGGCAGAGACATGAGACAACAACACCATACCGGTACCCAACTAGCTTCCCTTGACTTGTGTAAAGTTGCTAACTGTACGTTTATGGTTGGCCCCTTGGCACATTCTAGAACCCAAATGCTAAGAAGTGTTAAGTTGGCTACTTGGGTTAATTAAGTTGTATTATCAACATGCCTAAGTTGGATACCGAAACTAATTGCGTTTGGTTCCACTATCGTGTTCTTTGTGTTTTTAAGTCTAGAGTTTTTCCTTTCTTTTCTGGAGAAGCATACATAAGCTGGCCACTCTGGGTTTATTAAGTTGGATTCGTCAATATGCCTAAGTTGGGTACTAAATTGAACTAAGTTGGTTGCGCCGGCATGTTTAAGTTGTGTTTTATAGTTTTGTTGGTTTTTTTTTCTATTTTGGAGCAACATATATAAGTTGGCTATTTTGTGTTAATTAAGTTGTATTGTCGACATGCCGGACTTGACTACCGAATTGAACTAAGTTGGTTCTACCAACATGCTTAAGTTCTTTTTTATATTTTAGTTTTTTCTCTGTGGGAGCAATATGCACAAGTTCGATACTTGGGTTAATTAAGTTGCATTTTCAGTATGCCTAAATTGGGTACTGAATTGAACTAAGTTGGTTGCGCTGGCATGTTTAAGTTGTCTTTTATAGTCTTGTTGGTTTTGTTTTTCTATTTTGGAGCAACATGCATAAGTTGGCTATTTTGTGTTAATTAAGTTGTATTGTCACATGCCTGACTTGGCTAGTGAATTTGGTTCTACTAACATGCTTAAGTTCTGTTTTAGTTTTTAGTTTTTTCTCTTTGGGAGCAATATGCACAAGTTCGGTACTCTGGTTAATTAAGTTGTATTATCAGTATGCCTAAGTTGGGTATTGAATTGAACTAAGTTGGTTCCATCGGCATGTTTAGGTTGTGTTTTATAGTCTACTTAGTTTTTATTTTTATTTTAAAGCAATATGCATAAATTGGAACTTTGGGTTAATTAAGTTGTAGTGTCAACATGCCAAAGTTGGCTACCCAAATGAATTAAGCTCATTCTATCCACATATTTAAGATCAATCGTATTTTCAATATATCTAAGTTGGATATATATGAATTAAGTTTGTTCCACCAACATGTTTAAGTTGTGTTTTACAGTCTAGTTAGTTTTATTTTTCCATTTTTGGATCAACATGCATGGGTTGACTACTTTTGGTTATTTAAATTGTATTGTCAACATGCATAAGTTAAAAATCACAGAAAATTGCTATTGAATCTGTGTCGGTGCTTGGTTACAACATATGCATAAGTTTATTGCAGGTTCATGTGATGTTGCTTTATTTGGGTGCATGGTGTTCTAAAACCCTTCTAGATTTCTGTTTTCAACATTTCCCGTACTTGTGGTGCTTTTACTTTCTAAAAAGCATAATTTGTGTTGTGTTTGTTTCTAGCATGTTCAAAATTACTTCTAGTATGTAAATAAGTTGACGCATGACAGTTCATGTCATGTTGATGTTTCTGAGAACGCAGGGTGCTACAAACTCAATACCAGGCTCTAGCTACGGAGAGCTTATTGGGTTGATACACCTAGGTTGTCACTCATCTGTTTTATGTTGGTTTCTAGCATCTAGGAAAGTTGCAATTGCGGTTTTTATGGAGATCTGCAGGAAGGAAGAAGAGGTCTTTTCTTGGAGAGTAGGAAGAGGGAAGGAAGAAGGAGGTATCACTTGATCTGGGAGGCTAGTCGTTGACACGTACGAGTCAGGGATGGGTCAGCGCGCCTAGACACACATGGTCAGGCTGGGGGTATGCGTTTCATTTGTTTGTGTTTTATTTCAGGGTCAATGGGATAGGGAAAGTTTCCATACGTGGCTCCCTAGCCGCATCCAATGTTTTATCTGACATACATATGTAACTGATTTGGGGTTCTTAGACGATGAGCCTCAGCAGCTCTAGAGCAAGGAGCAGCAGTTTCTTTCTTTTGTACTTGACAAACAATATAACAGATGGTTCCTAAGACCTTGGAGAAATCGATCTGATAGAAGAGGCTGGACAATAAATTTATACTTCTACACTTATGAATTGATCACAGACTTGCACAACACGTGTATACTTTACATCAAACGTGTAGGTCCTTCCTCATTACAAGGGCCAAAAAAAAGAGCCAGAGTAGAAGTAACCCTTTTCCCCAGTGCGACCGGTGGTGTCATCGGCATGCTCCAGTTACAGGATCTCAGCATGGGATGAGTGAACTAGCATGTCAACCATGCCATTCCTACGGGTAGCTCTATCGTCCAGGAACCTTGCCTAACGGTAAATTACCCCAAGTCACCCCTTTATCAAATTCCATATTTGAATTTCGTAATGACATCAGTATAGAAGGTATGATACATACATTGGCAAACATAAGAGTCCACTGGTGCCAACAATTTGGGAATTTTACTGCCAGGGGAGTAGCCTATTCCTAATTGGGAATACAAAGTGATAAGCCAAGTTGCTATTCTCACCGACTCACTTTTAAGTTTATCTTGGAAACCCATAAAGAAAAACATGACGAGGATAAACCTACAAAGCCTGCCAGTTGATCAGCACTGAAGATTTAGATGACAGACATAGGCAGTGAAGCAATAAAGAAAACATTTCAAATAAGCAAAAGCACTTTAGTTCCAGCTAAATCTTCATAGAAGCCAAGGTACATATATACAACAATAACTTGTTCATACTACTTCCGAAGCTTCTTGCAAGGTGACGTTATGCCAGTATCTCACAAGACATCATCTTCTTGCAAGTACAGACCCCCGTCAGTCTCGATGGGCATAGAAGGTGGTGTTCCAGCTGGAATGCAAGCGGCCCCCTCATCACCTGCAATAGTACACAGTGCCTCGGCGTCCTGAATAGCCCGGTCGATATTGATCTGACCACTGAGCTCATTGATGAACTTGAGAAGAGTGTCGAAGTCCATCTGTTCTCCAATTATCCGCAGACGGTACCTCTTTAAGATACCGACGCACAAGTACAGGTGGAAGTGTTCTGACATATAATGAGTCCACAAAACTTCCCACAGGAGCATGATCTGATCAAAACTGAACTCCCTGCAATCCATAATAAATCGGGTCAAGTGGAACTTAGAAGAGACATCGAATGACTGCTAACTGCTAACTGCATTTTCTTCAATTTAATAAATGTATCGCTATAGAGCTCACTGGATAAATCCAACTCTTTGTGCAATTAGAGTTTGTCAACCAAAATGTTTTTTAATTCAATCAAAATGATTTAAAAAGAACAGGAAACTGATAATAGAGAGAACAGTTTGTGTTTCCGATCCTAGGTCAGTAACAACTTGTAGATTACTGGTAGCCATCGCTTAGTTGCTGGGGAGCCGGTAGACTACCAAGAAGGTGCTAGTCTACTGGCTGTACAAACCAAAATTCTACTAGATCTCATCTGCTGTCAGGGTTTAGGCTCCTAGGTTCGGCCCTGGTTAATGTGGCTGCTTGACTAACTCTCTGCTTTCCCTAGAAGAAAGGGAAACAAAACTAATTGCCTGCTGCTGTTTTAGTTGCAAGTAGATCAAGGAAAGAGCACGGGGAAGTTGTCTGAATCCAATACCTATCTTGATATGTTGTATTTGCAAACAGATCAAGGAAACAACACAGGGAAGATGTCTGAATCCAAAACCTATCTTGATCCAAATCCCATAGCATAGAGCTAAAAACTGCTTGTTGAAATTTATTCCTCTGTTCCTAAATATAAGACATCCAAGCAGTTCAATTTAAACTGCCAGAACGTCTTATATTTAGTTGGAGGGAGTAAAGCGCAAGGTAACTATGCAATTAATATAACATTCAAAGAACCTTGTGTTGCACAAAGATTGACTCACAGACACCAGCACGGAGTTGTGACAATGGCTGTGCAGATCAGTAGATGTTCCCTGGCCTGGATGCCAAGTTTCCAGCAGTTGGGACTGGAGCCTGGAGGATCAACGGGGGTTTGCTGGACAAGGTTGGGATCGAGCCAGGTATTGGTCGCCGGTACTGGCCAAAGGAACATAGTAGCAATGGAAGGAAGCTGGGGGCTAGAGGGCTGGTACGGGTCAACCCTCGGGACATAATGGTCGCCCTTATTGGACCCTAGCCTTTCCTGGGCTGACATGGACCATGTGCATCTAACCTAGAAGCAACACATGGCTTCATCTTCTGGAGAACTATGGAAATAATTGATTCCCTTGGTTTGGCTACTGAGGAACACTTATTTCCTTCGTTATCTCGATTTAAGTAAAATTGACGAGTTAAATTCAAAAGCAGCTCCAAGTACCTAGAATGCAATGCGAGAATTTGATGGTGGAATCTAAATTGATATGTAGTATTTATATAATGAATGGCTCTCCAATAAATCGAAGTGTATAAGATGGAAACACCGCAATTTGAAAATTATAATAATGTTACCTTTTGAATTGTATAAGAACCCAGCGGAAACAGAAGAAGTAGTTTAGGCAGTCGTTCTGCCTAAAATAGTTATGCAGTGAAGGATCAAGAAGCTCCACTAGCTATGAGTTAGAAAAAAAAGTTTGTTATATTCATATTAGATTAAAAAGTAAGAAAATGATACAACTACTTACTGCGAGCACTAAGCTGAACAGCATTCATCAAAGACAACTGCATAATGAATAAACACAACATGGTAGGACTAGAAGACTATACCATGCACCGATGCATTATAACACATCTTACATTATAACACAACAATAGTGATGCATTATAACGCACTTAAGCTATGAAAATTAATAGTACATCATAACAAATCTTTCAAAGTTGAAGTATCTTTAAAGCCTTGCTATTTGATAAAGGAAATGGGAGTATCATATAAGATTAATGAACACAAACCATGTGCCCAAAGCGAAGTTGTTTTCCTTGATTTGCACTAGATACGCCAAGAAAAATATTCCAACAGATACTTAAGTGCTTTGCAGATAGCATGGTGAATGGATAGACAATAGCCCTTACATACCTTGGATAATCCAAGTAGTTGAGCATGCATGCCATTCTGATCGCGATTAAAATTGCCTCCTAGTCGTTCCATCAATGTAGCAAAGCACCAAAATGATTCGGACTCATCTTCCATGACATAAAGTATAGGTGCCAAAAAATCGCTCATTCCCTGGAAGACAGATCATCTATGATGTTATAGTTCCAGCAAGACAACAGACAACTGTATGGGCACCATAAAAATGCCAAGTTTATGTAAGGTTTGAAGTTGAACTTTGTATCCCAAATAGTTTTACTAAATTGTATAGATTTACAAGTTAATAACATAAGGATTTACTGAGTTAGTATACACTATCAAGTATCAATTACAAAACAGCCAATGTACCAACATGAATCCCCTGTTATGTGTCAACACAGCAAAAATATGGACAAATGTCCAAAAAATAATCCACGCCTATAGACGTATGATGGCATGCCTAACTCTCTCGATACTTGTATTCAAACTATTAGATCTAAAATTGGAAGTTTATAACCAAATGCATATAAGCATGGTTTTAAAGGCGTTGAGGCATCTTAAGGCGATCTGGGGCGCTCTGACGCCTAGGCGCCTAAAGCGGTCGATTTTCCAAGGCGGAGGAGGGGCGCCTGGACGCCTAGGCGACGCCTTTAAAACCATGCACATAAGCATTAAGGCCAAGAGATGGTAACTAATAATAAGTAGTCAAAGACAGCTAGTGGACACTTCAGTTAAATGCCACAGTTCGTTTACATGGCGTGCAATGCAGGGCTATATGGAACTGAACACTTACTTGACAATAACCGAGGTCAAAATTATAGAAGGAATATGTCAACAAGATGTCACGTAGAACTACAACATTCCGATTGTCATCTCCTTCGTAGTAGGGAACAGATCGATCTGTTCTCACCTTCATGCAAAAAAAAAGCAACAAAATGTAAGTAAAATCAGTAATAACAGTACAGAACTATAAATAAGAAGCGAACAGTGAAGAGGAAACTTATCCTTACCACGTCTTTGTCAATAAGGCCTTTTCTTTCCCTAAATTTGGTGAACCTTTTAGCTTGCGTGGCTGAGATACTCTGAAAAATGTCAAAGGTATCAGAATAATCACGACTATTTATATAAAAGAGATTGGAGTATCTCCTAATCTGAAAGTTCTGTTTATGATCAAATCAAAACAGCTGAAGTGACCTAACAGTACTTTCAACAGGGTGTTATCTATGTAACAAGCAGTAAAACATAACCAGCCAATGGACAAAACCACACCCAGAAAATTTGTCCAAAGGTTAATATCCAACCCTTTTCCTACTCATCAAACCCAGAAATGCCTCGCAGACCATAAGCCTAAGAGAACACTATGTGTTCAGCCTTCCCTATAAGTCAAAACACTATGTTCATCCTTCCTCGGTCAATTGTCCACTCTGTAACTGCAATTTGTATTTGGCAGATCTATATTACAAAGAACCTGCCAAAATATACCGAGAGTCTCTATGGTTCTGCGGATTCAGCTTCTACTTTACTATACAGGCAGTGCATATCTGGCATATCCACATAGTTGCTGATCAAACTTTTAACTAATAAGTCTCTATTCATACATCGGGCACAATTAATTGCAGAAAATTGAACTTATGATTTATGAACCTTGACTTACCTTCCACTGGGATTTTATGGCTTCATATTCTTCTCGTTTTATTGCAGCAAGGTATTCCCTCTCAGCTTGTGTTGAATCATATTCATGATACCCCAACAAGAATTTCCAGACCTACATGTTCAATCTTAGTATATATGCATACGATTGCCTTGCTGACTAATTATCGCAAATCAGGGACCAAGTATAAAACCTCTTTTCTCAGAGCATGATCAACTCCCCCATAGAAAATCTTTTTCCTCAGTGCCTTCGAATCCATAATTCTACCTTCAGGATCTAAGAAAGCTCTCCACTGTTCAAAGATATTAAACCAAACAATATAAGGATTCAGAGGAAACAGAAACGTACTGACAACATGATCAATAGAGGAATAAGTACTAGACGGTTGCTGGTGAAGATCCATGAAATTAAGGAAATGAAGTTTAGAATAAACAAACACAATTCTTACTGACTGGAAAAAAAGACAAAATAGGTTTTGGTAAGCAATCCTTTTAACTCATGCTGAAGTGTCCAGCATACTGCAGCTTAGTATGTGACATTACCAAGGATATCTAGGAGTTTGCACTGGAGAAAAGGGGTAATGACCAGCCAGGAATGGTTTTTTCATATCGAAGGTTTTGATATCTGATACAAAAGTTATAGTAGGCCAGCCAGGAAGAGTAAGGTTTGGAACTTATTGGACAACACACCCATTACCATTTTAACTTCTTAGAAGTAACTTGATATCTGATACAAAAGTTAGTAGGCCAGCCAGGAAGAGTAAAGTTTGGAACTTATCGGACAACACCCCCATTACCATTTTAACTTCTTAGAAGTTCCTTGATATCCAGGCCATAAACCAAAAATGGACATGATGCTTCCTAGAGTCTGAGCCTGAGACTAGGTGAATCTGGGGAATGTGTATGCCCAACTTCGTATTATAGATCCATCATTTAACTGTACTTAATTGTCATGATGACCATAATACTTTATGATGATGAACACACTATAAATCTAATGGTGGACTCATCCCATGGTTTATAACATACAGAAGATGTGTTATGCGAACTTGGTTACGGAACTAGCAACAATTACTGCTGCTTTGTCAGCAGAATATGTGTAACATTGAATTTAAGGAAACATATATAGATGGTGAAATGAAGTGCTCAATAAAATTATATCAGACGCCCCAGAATTGTTACCTCTTCAACACTTAATGGGCTGCCTCTCTTTTTTCCCCACACTAGCAGTAACTCATCAGACTATCAAAAGAGTAAGGAAACTGGTGTTACACAAAATAAAGTATGCACAGTTCAATAGGTCATAAGTATGCAAAGTTAAGCAGGTTCAAAATTTGAACGTCATCAAAGATCAGATCATAAAAGTAGATATTTTTTTAGTTTTTATTTAAATCATGTTTCAACTTTAATTCCAACTATCTATTAGCAATTCTGGGTTCAATAATTTGCAGAACCTAAAGTTAATACAGCCTCTAATGACTGATTGTAAGTTAACAGATTATGTTATTAAACTGGAGCAAATGTCAAAAAAAAGCGCGGCTTCAGTTTTCCGCTCAGTAGAAGTGGCCCTGATTCTAATTGACGTTTTGAATTAAATGCCAATTTTGTTTGAACATGAGTGAGGTGTATCCATAGCTGGTAAGCTTCTGCGTCAAGGATATGTATTTCAGTGCTTTAATTTGTGGTGCCTGAATGGATACAAAAACAAATATTATGCAACGTATGTTACCTCTACTGAGTTTGAGGGCAAAGAAGCATTATCTGGCGTTAATTGCTCATCTTTGTACTTTTCAGTTTCTCTATTGTCCAAAACATGTTGTTTCTGCCGTCCATATGCAGGAGAACCACTACTATGATTTTCACGGAAGAGGCTTGATGTTGTCTCGCGGGCAAATTTTGTAACCAGTGAGAACTTCTCCAAAACTTGAAACGAAATTTCGCGGCCTGGATCGTTTGATTTGTACTTTTGCTTTGATCCATATGCAGACATGCTTGAAGGCCCCCCATATTTACCACCATCTCCATGTCTAGTTTCACTAACTGAACCAGTGAAGCTGAGCGAATTCTGTCGTGACATTGCATTTGCCACAGAGGCAACTCCTGGAAGCTCCAGAGATGACAGGCTTTTCTACAAAGGCATCAAAATAGTTTGATTAAGAATTAAGGCTTTTCTACAAGGCACCAGTGTAAATCCTGCATCTGTAATTACTGTAAGTTCAATTTGGGCAACTCCTTGGTTAGATCAAAAATAAAAATAACAGCAAACTCTAGATTACTTCGCAGAAGTCTGATACTTGAGGACTTAAATTCAAACTTAACAGACTCACAAGGTCCACAGTTGCTGCAGGAAAGAAAGAAGGAAGCCAAAGAACTACATAAAATGCTATTGAGGGTACCAGGTCAGTTAAGTAAGATAAAGTAAACTACCACAACAAAATTCCAAATTATCAGCAGAGAATGGTTTGCTCAATTCAAGAAAGTACAGTGGGATAACACACCTGAAGAGGATCTTCAAAGTCGTTGACAAGAAATACATTAGGATCGTCGTCCGACCTTACAACATGAAGAACACATTCAATTCACAAGCAGAGAAAAGAATAGATTCTTTCACAGATATTGCAAAGAGCATTTAGATCTGGAATTTTAATCCGCATGGACCTTGTGGTCGGTCTTTAATGCTTCATTCAATTATAGGATGGGTTGATATTAAGATCCACAATCAAGCTCTAGTTGAGTAGATTGCAAGGTCATCAAGCTTTAGTTGAGTAGATTGCAAGGTCAACAGTCAAGATTTATCTCTCCAGTGTTGATTCATGTGGCATTAAGATAGAGCAGGAGGAAAGCAAGACATGCATCGAGAAACTGTAATTAAGCATCTGGTTGGTAGCCTTAATGTATTATAATTTGTCCATAAAGGCATTTGGCAACTTTTTCAGAACTTTGGTCAAGATAACTTCATGTTCTATTTCTTGGAAGGAGCAATTTAGTCATTAGTAGCAAAAGGAAGTGCAAACATGGTCAAATATTTAAGACCATTGAGCCCAAGAAAGAAAACCTGATAATAAAGACATGTTGCTTCAGTGTTGCGAACAATTCGCGAATTCCACCATTGTAGAAATAGAAAGGAGGAAAAGCCAAGCCTGCAAAAATTGACAGACAAGATAAATAAAACTGATACCACATTCTATTTTTTTTCTATTAGTGTTCATTTAATGACTGTATTCGATTGGCACAAGAGAATCTGCTAGGTGCAAACAATACAGTATTTTTTCGAAGATAACAATCCGACTGCGAAGATAGAAAAATCATGCAACGTTTCAAACTAGCTGTAAGATAAAGAGGAAGAAACACCAAGAAAAAAAGATTCACCTGATGAGAGGACAATGATGATGTACTCCAGTCCAAACGTAGGGGTGTGCCTACGGATGAAGCGCACGTCACTTAGAGGCAAGGCCTGGATGGTGTACAGGTTTCTATCTGCGCAGAAACCGAGTATGGAAAGAGTCATGCACCATCGCTGATGATTGGCCAAATCTAGCATTGGCTAAACACACAAACTATAGTCCCTTACATTTCTCGATTTCTGCAGTGATTGAACTGGTTGAGAAGCTGTCAACTCCCTCATTGGGCTCCCAACTCTGGCAAACGAATCAGGCGAAGTTGTTAGCAGGACAAGTAGGCAACTTAGGAACAGCACACATCACCAGCAAAGCTGTGTTCATGCAGCATCTAGTCTAATGTCCAGTATATATACAAAGGATAGTATGAAGTGGAAACAGCAGCATGCTCCTGATCATGACCGCATAAATGATAGCAGAAGATAACTCGTGTATATGATGTGGGTAGTCTCACCAGGAAGAGGGAGCCGAGCTGCAAGTAGAGGCGCAGCTTCCCGCTGATCCGGCCGGGGCCGTACTGCGTCGGGTGGATGGTGACGCGCTCCTTCTCGTACATCACATCCATCCTCGCCGACTCCTCCGACCCTAGGCCCCCCATGTCGGTGCGCATCGCCTTGGATCACCCAACAACCCACGGAAACGAAATCAGTTCAGCCAAAAAAAAGGGGATACGGGGGTCGAGGGCTACGTGCACCACCGAACACGCTGCTGCCGCTGAATCGATCGCGCATGGAAGCAAAGGGCACTTGTCCCCAAAGTATCCGATGCTAAAACAACAGAAGGGGGGCAGCAGAAGCAAAGCCCCAAATCCGTCCCCCGGAACACCTAATTGAGCAATCCGTTGGCCCCGAATCGCGCTAGGGTCGAGTCGACTGGAGGCGCGGGACTGATCGGTCGGAAGCGGAAGAGGTGGGCGGGCGGGCGAGCTTACCGCGTGGACGGAGGCGGAGACGGATGCTGCGGCGGCGTAGTCGGAGTCGTCGGAGAGGTCGTGGGGCTCCGGCGAGCGCGGGTGCCACGCCGCCTCGGCGGCGTCTGCTGCTGCTTCCCCACCCATCGGTCGACGGCGTTGCTCGCTGTGGATTGATTCGGGTTTTTCTGCTCAGTCGTAATAATGGGGATCTCTCTTGTTACTATATAGGCTTGGCGTCTGCCCCGTCTCTCACTTGCCCTCTTCGCTTGGCTGCCTGCCACAGGGCAATTTTTTTTTGGCCCAATCCAAAAAAAAAAATCATGTGAACCCAAATATTTTTAGGCCGGAGAAATAAGAACAGCAGTTTTCCTAAAAAAAAGGAACGGCAGTTGAGAATTGACTGTTTAATAGTACTACCAGTACTCCCTCTGGCCGAGAATATAGCTCACGTCCTTCGTCCAGAAATAATTGAGATGGATTTGCTTATATTTAAATAAATCTAAAATACGTTTAGATGTATATTTTTTTGCGAATTCTAGATGTATATGAATTTAGACAAATTCAAATCGGTTATTTATAGACAGAGGGATATTTTTGAATGATATATAGTTTTTGCGTTATATAATTCATATTCTGCTGGTAAAATTGACTATCTAAAGATAAACGCAGCACCTATAAACCTAGACGGAAGGAGTATTTTGCAAATGGCAGAAGGCAAACTCATCATCTGAAGGAGTTCCAATAGTAGTACTTCCTCCGTTTTCAAAATATAAGATGTTTTAGGTTTGTGAAGAAAATGAATCTAGACTTGTTTTAGTATATAGATTCATTCAACTTTAGGATGAAATTACACACTAGAACAAGTCTAAATTCATTTTTTTTACAAACCTAAAACATCTTATATTTTGAAAGGAAGGGAGTAGCATACAGGTGCCAACAGAAAGTGGCCACATCCACAACCAACCGGAAACAACTCGAAGCAAAAGATAGTGTACTGGTTTGGTCTCGCACCTGGAGAAGGGAAAAACAGAAGGAAATTGGTCGTGCCTTACAGACAAAGGCAAGGAAAGAGATCAGCATCACCTCACCTTAGCCGCGTCGACAAGGACCCCCAATCACACGGAACCAAACTCCCGTCCCAGGCAGGAAGTACATGGCCAAGCAACCTATGCCGACCTCAATCCGACTTTTGGATCCAGTTTCGGTGCTCCTGTTATTAAAAAAAAAAATCGAAAATTGTATTTGCGAGATTTAAAGAATTTTTGAAAAAAAATCCAAGTATAGCTAATGATTTATCCTACATCCTACACAAAGGCAAAATATCAAGTGCAAAAACTTTGTATTCTGAACTACAAAAATAAATGACAAAGCATGGATCTGTGCATGCATATTTTCATATACCCAAATCTTATTAGATTTTATCATTTTTATGTAGCCCACAATACAAAGAATTTAGTATCGCCTGTATACAATCTCTTACTCTGCAAGCTCAACACAGCCAGCCAAAGGTCTGCAGATGATTTTCTGCTGCGACCATTTAACTGTGATTTGCTTTCTTTTTCAAATCAAAAGAACCAACAACTCTGTAAGGTCATCAAGCAAGTAATCTGCTGGATCACTTGGGATAAGGAACAACAATTACAAACCTCAACTCCTGACTGACTGTTACAGGCATCACTCTGCCTTAAGAGTACGTAGTACACATGGCATCAGCTAATTTCTGTGAGCGCCATTCAAACTATGTCTGCCTGTCTATCTGTCTACTACAGATATATTTCAATTACATGACGACACGACATGATAATAATCAGTGCAAAAGCTACCAATACATCATATCACCAAAGCACAGCACGCAACCTAGAGTGAGTCCCAAGAATGGCATATCACCAATCCAAAAACAGAAGAACACTAGAAACAACCCTAAACCTTCTGCAACTCTTGTCATGTCGTGAAGAAAGACCATAGCGTTTTCCCGATTGATCTGTTCCGCCTCGCTGAATCATCGTCCTCGTCATCATCTTCAACAGCAAGCTCACTCCCTGACGGTGTCATAGGCATCCCATCTTGACCATCAACAACATCACCATACTCCTCACCAGCAGGAGCATGGGTATCAACAGTTTCAGCCTAACATCAACAACATGGTTTACCCCAGTTAGCTCAGGTCCTTGATATCTGCACCGCACAACCCAAAAAAGCATATGCACCTAGGATAATGCAAACAATCCCAAGCACAAGAGAGTAGTACCTGGGAGAACTCTTGCAATTGTGATGCACCATCAGCTGATTCAGAGGCCCTCTTGCTAGCAGCAGGTTCCTCGACTTTAGAGGTTCCTTCTGTATCATCAGCAATAGCTTCTACCGTCTGCTTTCTTCCTGTCTTCGCAGCTTTCTTTTTGTCGGTTGGAGCTGCTTTTGCACTTCACCATGCAAACGAACAATATTTATTTACCCCACAATTCAATAAACAAACGGCAAGACAACCCAGATTGAAAAAAAGGAAATAAAGGGGTCAATTCAATAAACTTACACTGTAGTGCGTCTCAAGTTGTAGCGTTTTTCACCTGGGGCTTGAGTCGATGGCCCAGCTGCTTGCCGCCTCTTGCGACGCTGCCCACCAACTGAAACACTTTCAGACTGTGCCTCGCTGCCTTCTTCATCTTGCTCACTAATTGCCGCTCCAGCAAGGCGCCGCTTCCTTGTGCCACCAACAGTCACTGAATCTTCCTGGTCGTCATTCTTCTCATCAAAATCCTCACCAAGTATTGCTTTAGCATCTTCAACTACCGCAAGAACAGAATTTGTCCTTTTCACACCTCTTGGTCTACCCTTCCGATTTGGTTGGCGTCGTCCTTGCTTAGATGTTTCAGGTTGCAAATCTACTTCAGGGGGAGCTGTCAAGTCCTTTCCATTTTGGTCTACAGAGGCAATGGTTGTGTCAACTGCCATGTCATTAGCACCACCAAATGACTGATTTTTTATACAATTATCTGCGACACCAACAGACGACTCCATCTGGACATCATCTGCTATATCAAGCCTTTCAGATTCTTCATTCCCTGTTGCTCCAATGTCACCAGGGAGATCCTCAGCATCAAAAGAATTATTTGCTACCTGATAGACAGGAGTTGGCTCATAATCTTCACTCGGTGATGCTTCCTCTAGTCTTGCACCAAAAGGAATGTTTCTTTCAGCTTCCTGTTCTGATGATTGCTCGGCCTTTTTCCTAGGAGAGAACTTGAAAAGCCTCGTACACTTCTGCAACAATGAGAAACGACCAGCTGAAAGCATTCCTGTGTCTTCAGCCAAGGTATCAGTGTTCGGGGAATGATCATCTCCTTCAACAGCCAAATTTGGGTAGTTGATATCCTCAAGAGATAGATCACCAAAGCCCTCAAAAATAGAAACCCCACAGCTTTTGCACACCTTGTACTTCTCAAACATACTGACGAGGTTATCCCTGTCCCTGATGTATGCTTCTCGACGGACTTTCAGACTGTTGCTGAGTGTATTTAGACTATCAATGTCTTCTCTAATATCTGCCTTGTCTGTTTCCAATTTTTGCTTCTCCTCTACTAGGACATCCCTTTCCCTCTGGAACTGTTGTTTCTCCAATATTATCTTCTGAATCTTGGACTCATTCAAATCGATAGCATGCTTTAGTTGATCTTCTATAAAATACCTCTTCTTATTTAACTCATTCTCCTTCTCTTCCAGTTCCCTCTCTTTCTTTGCTAGTCTGTTCTCCATCTCCATCTCCAGTTCATGGCGGTGGAGCTGCAAGTCGCTCAATATCACCACGCTCTTTCTTTAGAAATTCATCAATCTCCTCACGTTGGTGTTTTATATCATCCAACAAAGCTTTTTCCTTGAGTGCAAGGTTCTCCTGCCGCTCCCTCAATTTTGCATCCATTTCATCTTGTGCATCCTTCAATCTCTGCTCTTCATTGTCACGCCACCTTTCTAGATTTGTTTTTTCATTCTTGAGCGTCTTTGCCTCGTCTTCTAGCTTAGCTCTTTTCTCATCAAGCTGATCCCACTCATCTTCAAATTTCTGCCGCTGCTTCCTCAAATCTTCTGTTTCCTCAGAGAGGGAGTTGCTTCGCATTCTGTACTCGTCAATCTCCTTCTTCAGTTGTGCTGTCAGCATGCTATGCTCTTGCCTCTCTTCCTCTGTAACTTTCAAATTGTTTTGCTCTTCTAAAATTTTCTTCTTCTCAGCTTCTATTGTGACCTTCACACGTTCAATATCTGATTTATATTTCTCAGCCTGTTTTCGCTCCTGATCCAATTGCAGCCTTTCCTCTGATAACTTCTTCTCTTCATTTTTCAGTGACTGGTCCCACTTCTTCAGAGCTTTCGATTTGGTATCAAGGTCATTCTGCAGTTCTTCCAGTTTTTTCTTCCTCTCGTTCAATACTTGCTCAGTTTTAGAAATTTTATCCTCCCGAGACATGAGCTCTTTTTCCTTCTGTACCAAATCAGCTTCTCTCTGTTTCATCTTTTCATCGAAAGATTTCCTCTCATTCTCCAGTTCTAATTCAAAATCTCGTCTTTTTGATTCAAGCTTCACCTTATGATCCTCAATAAGCTTCTGGAGCCCCATCTGAAACAGTATTCGTTGATAAGATCAGATCACTGAGAAAAGTGCATGCAAGTGCACATTACATGCTGCACTGAAAATGTTCCGATATATATTGGTTGTAATAACATCTAATATTATGGGACGAATGTAGTAGCTGGCAAGCATAGTAAGGAAAAGAATACATCATCTCTATGAAAAGCTCGATGGCTAAAGCCACGAGGCAAACACAGGATAGTGGCCTACCAGCCAATTCGAACCTTGCAAGGTTAGCAAGTAACATAACATATTGAAAAAAGAAACAAATCAGCTAGGCATATAAACACGAAAGCTACACCATGTAAAAATAACGAAAAAACTCAAGGAGAACATAGAATATCAAAGGTATAACATGTCATCAATCTTGCCAAAGTTAAACTGCTCAACCTGGGATCATCACCACATAAATGTAACATCAACATCAGTTGTACACATTTACTAATAACACCAAATAGAGAGAATACAACCTATCAGTGTATTATACTTACTTTTTCTCTTGCGCTAGCTTTTTCTTCCCTCTCAGATAAAATCCTCTCTCTTTCTTCCAAAGTCTTGCGCTTTGAGTCAGCATCCTGCAAATCAATCAGAAATTAACGACATATATCTTTTAATTATAATATCTACTCAACGTAAACCAGAATAAGCAGAAAAGAATAGGCAAGTCCAGTCACTGAGTTACCTTTTCTTGTGAGCATAATTCAGTTAGCCTTTTGGTAATATCGTCCTCCTTTGTTTTCAAAGTGATTTTAGTGGACTCCACTATCTTTTTTGCCTCCTCCAGTTCTTCCTGTTTTTTCTTACAAAGTTGGTCGTTCAAGTTTGCTCTCTCCTCTCGGTCATTTACTGATCTCTGCAAGTCAACAAGTCTGCTCTGACTTTCTTTAAGCTTTTTCTCCCAGTCACGCAGAGAGTCCTCCTGCTCCAAGAGTTGCTTCTCTCGGGCCTTCCTCCTAGACGTGCCAAAACAATTAAACATGATATAATCATCTGCATAGCATAGCACAATATAAAGTAGATAAGAAAGAAAGAAAATGCCGTACTCAGTCTCAAAATATAGCTTCTCCTTCTCCAACCTACGTTGACGAGCTTCTACCTCCTCCAAATCCCGGTCAGCTTGTGACTTCTTACGGTTGGCCTCTGCAAGCTTCGCGTCTGCGGCATGGAGCTTTCCATCGATTTCCAAGGATTTTTCCTCCAAATTAGCCTCAAGAGATTGAGCATCAGCTATCTTCTTCTGAGACGTAAATTTAACCAGAGCTATCTCTTCACGAATTTCACGTACTGCCTTTTCAAGCTGCATATTCAAACAAACAAAAGGCGTAAGGAAAACCAGAAGGAAATTATTTGAGTAGATAACCAGAAGACTAGTTCCAGGGGACGAGTGTTGATATGCCGATCCAAAGAACAGAATGGAAAATGTGGTATAATGCCAGGTATGATCATACTAGTACTTTCAGTAAAAGCAACACTGATGGCTATGATGGATAAATTCTCTAAAATTCCTACCAACTCATTGTCTATAAGAAGTTATACACAAAACTAAGATTACATAACATTAAAAACCGAGATTGGAAATTTTGGAACCTTTTGAGAATCAAATGACTGTGTAAAAGATGTACAGAACATTTATCTACTCATTAGTTAACTGCTATTAGCAGTGTTAGCAGAAGCCAGTAAAACAAGAGTAAGAAAATATGAGATATAAAACATACATCAGCTACACATTGTTTCTCAACACCCAGTGCTTTCCTCATGCTTTCTTCTCGCCTTTCATATTCTGATATGGCATTCAAGTGTGCAGCTTGCTCCCTCTTTAAAATCTCTTCTTTTTGTTCAAGTACTTGGCTGACTTCATCAAGCTTGGCTGCCCACTCTTTTTTCTCAATCAAAAGCAGCCCCATATTGTACTGGTATTGATGTAACTGCAAATATACACACAAAAACACATGTAAATAACTATTTTGGGAATGATCAATGTATGAAAAGAAAGGTAAAATGTCCTGACAGAAATACTGTGAACAGGGGGAAAAAAAGGTGTGACGAAAAATCCAAATAAAAAGAAAGTGCAGGAAACAGAAAATTAAAGTTTCACGTAAGACCTTTCACCTTTGCATGAATAATTACATGTATATTATTTTTAAATGGCAGTAAACACTAGCTATAGCTTACAGTTATTTATATACTGGAGAATCCAAACATAATGACAACTAACATGACTGAGAAAAGTGTTAAGTACTAGTATAAAAAGAACCCATCTAACATTGTGCTTTGTGGAGCGCTTAACTTGCAGAGTTTGGACAAATCAACGAGAAAAGTCGAGTTCTTCCATGGGTCACATGAAAATTTGATTCTTTATAAGAACCAGCAAAGAGTAAACCAGCGTTGGAGCCTTCAGGAAACTTGGTCATGGTAACAAACACTGTTAACCCTAAGTTTTGAAATGCTTGCTGTTTAAAGTCAAGACTTGGAGGCATTGCTGATTTAAATGTTTTAACTTTTATACTTTTCACACACTAACGACATGCCATAGGAAAAAAAAGGACACTATAGGACAGTACTTGGTACTACGGAAGAGCCCTGGATTGAAATAGAAGCCAGAAGAAATGTAGACCAAAAATTAGATTCAGAAGCTGCACCAACTGAACAAGGAAGCAAAGATTGGGTAGAACCTCCGCCTCGAGCTCGACAGCTCTCTGTGACGTCCCCTTGGCCTTGCCAATGGGCGCAGACGCGGGCGGAGGGCCACCACCGCTCCGCTGGTTGGCTGGGGACGGCGTCGACCACCCATTCCAGCCGCCTTTCCCCTGCGGAGTAAACATCACGGCTTGTTGCTCCCAATTCCTCCACGGCGCATCAAAAGGAACGAGGCGCCTCTCTCCCTATCTGCAATTACGAAGGCCAAGAAAAGCACATAGATTAGCCAAACAGTCCCGCAAAACCCTAATTCGCCGAGGAAGCACAGCAAAGAAACCCTAATTCTCAAGAAACGCGACGGAATCCAACCACGGAGCCACGAGAAGGGCTCCCGTTAACAAGCACCAAGAAACTTCCCCCGCCGAAAGCTCCGGAATTTCAAACCCTCGAAACGCCAAGAAAACACCCCCAAGAAACAGGCTGTGAGAATGAAAAAGAGTAACGGATCTGCGAGGAGGGCGCTCACCGGGAGGTGGCCGGGTCTCTCCCGGCGGCTCCGGCGCGGCGGCGCGGTGAAGGCCGGCTCTCCGGGCTTGCGAGGGGCCGGGGTTGGGTCGGGCTCGGGGAGGGGCTTGGGGTTGGGTAGGTGCGTCGTGCGGCTGCGGTCAGATTTGGGAAAGGCAGCCGGGAGCGGGGGAGCGGGGAGAGAGAGAGAGAGGGCAGAGGCGGGCGGGGGGCTAGCTGTAAATTCGCAGGGTCCGTCTGGCTGAAAAGCGGTGCTGGCGAGGAGGAGCGTTCGGTGCGGCAAATGACCACGGTGCCCTCCTGATTTGTTTGTGGTTTCGATTCGATGGTGAAATCATGCGAGTCCGACGTGGCCTCCTCCTATTGGATGGTTACTTGACCCAACTAGCATCACAACGGCATCGATGTTCTGGCTGACAGCCTGACACGGGGGCCTAAACTTTGTCATAGGCACGATAGTTTGGAATATAGTGCTAACAATAATGGCTTAATAAGAGTACGAAACTTTGACCATTTTATAAGGACTCGTTGATTATATAAAGATTAAAAAAAGTCTATCTACTTGTAACAAGAAAAATAGAAAATAACACGCCCATGTCTCACGCGATTTTTTTTAAATAATACATTTTTTTAATATTTTTTAGATCTATTACACGTTTTAAACATTTTATAAAAATAGTACTTTTGATGGTTTGCCGGAGGAGGCCGATCGATCGGCTGGAGCCAAACCGGCCAGGCGATGTGTCGGCTGATCAGCCTGATCGGCTGGCCAATTTGCTACTGCATGTATGTGTTGGCCATGCATGAGCGATCGGCCGATTAGGCCTCAGGCCGATTAATGACACGACGACTGCTCGACCGATTGGCTTGTCGACTGGCCCCCATCTTGACAAAGTGCTAGATCTGTAAATTACAAAAAACGTATAATAGAACTCAAATTAATTAATTAATTCGTATTATTTAAAAAAAAATCGCCATGTCTCATGCACTTGAGAAACAAGTATTTCTCAGGTGGCCCGACGTCACATGTAATAAACTTAGTTATAACTCACTTGCAACTGAAATAAACTTAGTTACAACCCACTTATAACTTAAAATAAACTTAACTACAACCCACTTGCTATTAGAATATTTTAGTTGCAACATAATGTAACTGAATAAAACTCATTTGAGACTCACTTGCAACCGAAAAGTCTTGATTGCAACACATTTACAACTCTCATGGTAGCACGAATCATGACGCAAATCCAAATATGATAGGGTTTCTCAGGCAATAAATAACAAAATCGAATAGAAAAAGTGCAGAACTATATTCTCTATGAATTATTTGTCACATAATTGGTTTGCATGGTAGAATGAAAAGTTTGTTACAAACTACTTTGATGCAGTTAAAGAAAAGGTTTTCTCCTTGTAAGAGAAGTTCATAAAACAATTATGTCAAACACTAAGTATCTTAATTTCTTCTATAGTTTAACATGACACCTAATTATTGTGCATTTTTTATCCATGTTTTTTAGGCTCTAATTGATTCATGTTTTTCGTTTGTTGAAACATATGACTAATCTCTCCTAGTTTTTAAAATGATTGGTTTGGTATTGGGTTCCTCCATGGTGGGATTGGAGCGCTTAGGAACATCAAGAGCGGCATCTAATGGGATGGTGGCCCTTGTGAGTGCATGACTTTAGAAGTGAGAGTTTGCCCCCCCCCCCCCTCGGTGGGCACTTGCAAGCATGTGCGGCATGTGCTCTTTCTAGTGTAAACTTTACAATACCACAAAACTTAGGGACAGGTTTAACGATCTAGATGTAAGCTACAAACTTACCAAGGCAGGCAAAGAGGTCGTTCATGAATATATGAGCTAGTCGTTTTGGGTGAGCCACAACATGTCAAGGAGGACATTCGTACCCATATATTATCTCCTTGTCCCTACATGCAACCGTAGATTATGTGTTTGGTATGGATAGCTTTTTTAGTTGAACCTGCTAATAACATCATTGTTGAATCTTAGCAGCCTCATGCGCACATGAGCTATTGGAGGGTATAAGCTCCCCCACCCCTCGTGTCATGTTGTGTGACTTCTGTTTGTCATGCACATGAGCTAGGGTTCCAGAGTGTTAGGAATTTTATGAAAATCTCTACTTAGTTAGTTTGATTTGTTCGATGGGTGTAGACCAACATAGGAGACTAGATGACTCTGTTCGACATAGGCATGATGACATATCTACACATTTGTTTGAGCACTCTAGCATGAATTTTGTGAGACTATGGAACTAAGGTGCAAGCCAGCTGAATGTCGTCTACCAATTTACCAAGGGAGCAACGAGACCGAGTGTGAATAGAGGAGCTAGTACTTTCGGGGAGTTATACCGTGATGGGAGAAAGCTCATACTCGTATATAGTAGTGAGACATCGATATAAATGTCTGTGTCCCCATGTCGATGGTACAACCTCAATTCCTGTGGAAGCTATGTTTGGTTTAGCTTAATTGCTAACAAAACTATTATCAGTCCTGAGACCCTGGCGATGAAATGGACAGTAGAAGTTGTTCCATCCTGCCTGCTGCCACATCGTGCTCACTCTGCGCTTGTCTAGCACTAGGGTTTTGGCGAATAAGAATGTGATAAAAAGGCGATGAGAGAAAAATGATAGCTTTAGCATAAGAGAGATCATAGACTACACACGATGTTCCATGATATAAGATGTTACGTGCGTGAGAAGAATGAAGGCGATGATATTGGGTGTTTTATGAAATGGCATATCTAATTCTTAGTCGACTAAGAATTAACTTAATTGACGGTCAACCGACGCCATCGCACAATTTTGTGGTACGTGAATATTTTTTATATTGCGTGATTTTTTTTTCTCGACCGCAACTAGTAAAATATCGAAAAATATTAAAGTTTTCACACTAAAAGGAGCTAAGAACGCCCTTACTGCGTCAATTTCAATTTTTTTATAAAAATGAATATGGCTAAAGTTTATGATAAAATAATCTTAATTACAACTAGAAAATCTAATCTGCAACCACTTGTCACTAAATAATTCTTAGTTGTGAGTTGCGATATGCAAACCATTATTTTCTCGGTTGCAACCCGCTTATACAACTAAAAATAAAATCAGTTGGAAAACACCCGTAGCTTACATAACTCTCAACCGATTGAAAATTAACAAAACCGTTTATGAAATCAATGCTTTGGCTAGTTTTATTTGTTAGATGAACACACATAGACCAGGAGACCAAGACTAGACGACGTCGCTCGAAAGGGACCTCGGCAGTTGTATAAAAATCCTCTTGTGATATCTATCTGCAGCAGCAGCAACAACAACGGATATGACCCTATGCAAAGACAAGACGCTAGACGATGTCGTGTCACCACAATCCTAGGTGACCAACTAACCGCCGGATGATTTTTGAAAGGGAGCTCACGAAAAGAAGGTAGTACACCTGTACGTTCAAACCTGGTACGAGACGAACAAACAAACATGCAAAAAAACAATTTGCGGTCGTATGATTTTTTTTACGTTGTCCGTGCTATCGACTCGGACTGTACTCACCCAACCAGATCCTCCTCAACGTAAAATAGCATGACGGTTTTAGACTTTTAGCGTATATATCGTCATCAGGATAGCCCCAAAGGAGCGATGACGCATCTCATGTCCGCCTGACGTGGACGTGGATGTTCCGTTACGCGAGGGCAGAACCGTAAAAGCGCACCGCCGCTACTGCGTCGTGGGTGGGACTCGCTGGACTATCCAACTCGGGGAGGATTTCGGGTGGGGGATTTGGAATATGCTCTACGGCGCCCACGCTAAACGCACCTGTCTCTCGGACGACACCTGTAGCTGACCTGTGGGCCAGTTTGTAGTAGGCCCGCCAGATTAAATGGGTCACATGTGCTGCGGCGGGGCGGCGCGCGTTCGTTTTCTTCTCCAAGCCTTTACAGCGTGGTGCGGCAAGGCGCCAGGCCAGGCGGCCAGGCCGCCAGGGTGTGACGCGAATTTCTCGGCCTTGGAGGGTGGGTGTGCGTATGCTACCGTGCTACGCATCGTATCTCCTCTCCGATATCTCTGCTCCAATTTGGGTACGAGTCGTATCTTCTTCTAGTACTCCTACTTAGGTCATCTTGAGGAATTAACAGGCACAGAGAAGTTAACCACCGCGTCGAAAAGAGAGAATGAGGACGATTAAGTCCAACTATAGACAGATTTGTGCGCATCGATACACTGAGCTTCAGAGCTTGGAAACCACCCCAGGCTACTCACGCCTGTGGGTACCACTGACACCTTTTCTTTTCTTTTACGATGGGAACTACTGGTATTTCCAGGCCTCCCGCGCACCAGCTCACGTCAAAATTTTGGAAACCGAGAGCAGGTATGTCTCCGTGTGTTCACTGTCCATAGTACCACCGGGTAACTTCACGCTACAAGTCACGGAGCAAGCTAGATATGGAAAGCGGCGCTCGGAAGTACTACTATCCGCGTGTTCATTGTCCATACTTCACGATTGTTGCAATTTTTGCCTAACAGTTTTATTTATTATACGCCAATAAATTTACCTTCTCTCGCCTATAAGAGAGAGTGGCGCCTCTCTCGGTTAGACTGCCATACATCCTTTGCGCCTCAGTTTGAGCATACCTTCATCTTCCCCATCCCGTCTTCTGGCGTGCAAGACGATGAGCCTCCGAGACCCCGCTACTTGAGTCCATGCGGGAGAAGGCGATAGGGTTTTTGGGAGCACTATCGCTTCTCGGCCGTCACGGACTCCCTCACAGATAGCGACGTTTTCCCGACGAGGACTTCTTCCCGACATCGACCCTCTTCCTCGACATGGCCAACGACGGTTCCAACGCCGGTTCCACTTCCATCGCCGTGTACATCTTCGTCTCTCAATCTTGTTACGATCATATCCAAAGTTTTATGCCTTGCAGTTTGTTTGGCTATATGCCTTAATATGTTTTCGCTATTTCACATGATTAATATTTTGCCTACTATTTTAATCATGTTTTATCTAGCGTTTATTATAGATAATTCGCTTGGTAAATTGCTCTATTACTCAACAATCCAAAAACCTTATTTGGGCAATTTGCCCCAAGTGGCTTTGTTGCTTCTATGAAGCCACTGTGTTTGAAGGTGTGAACTACAAGCGTTGGCGTGCGAGAGCGATGCTCAGTTTCGGACCATGAGCTGCTATAACGCCATCTATGGCGCACTGAGGAACTTAATCCCGCCGGAAGAGGCGTTCAAAACTTGATACCACTTTCAAGGCTGCCTTGATCAACATCCTTAGCGACAATATTGTTGATTCATATCATCATTTAGCAATGGCAAAGATATGTGGGATGCGCCGAGAGAAAATTTGGAGTCTCGATCTTTGCGATGAACTGTATGGCATGGAACAATTCTATGACTATAAGATGATTGATGGCCGCTCCATTGTGGAAGGGCTCATGAATCTGATCACTTGCTGTGGAGCTTGAGCACTTCACTTGTGTGTTAATGGACGGGTTTGTTGCGGAGGCATCATTGCCAAACTTCCCGATCATGGAGGAATTTTGCTACTTCAAACACGAGAGACAAGAGTTCTCGTGACGGATCTCATTGGGATGTTGATGTGGAAGAGAAGGCGAGCAAAAGACACACGTGCTCGAGGTACCGAGGAGGTTCTAATGCCAACTGCACAGTAAAAAGGAACTTCGACCTCACAAGTTCAAGAACAAAGGCAAGTTTGATGACAAAAGAAAGTTCGATGGAAAGAACAAGGCCTCCCACCCACTTCAAGAAGAAGATGATAAGAGGAAAGGTGCTTGTCATGTGTGCGGTGATCCTAATCATTGGGCTCTGCTTGTCCCAACCGCTTTGACAAGCGCCAAGATGGGAAGACAAGGCGCTAATGTTGTCATGGGCGACATTGAGATGAAAGATGTTGGGTATGGTATATTATCTATCGTTCTTTCATTATGTCATTCTCACGATTGGTGGATTGACACGGGCGCTAATGTACATGTCTGTTCTGATATTTCCATGTTTTCTTTATATCAGGTCAGAGGGACTCAAACCGTGCTGATGGGGAACGACTCGCATGCTTCTGTTCATGGTGTTGGTACGGTCGATCAGAAGTTCACTTCGGGAAAGACTGTGCGCCTGAAGAACGTGCATCATGTTCCCTCAATAAATAAAAATCTTGTTAGCGGATCTATTCTGTGTCGAGATGGCTACAAGATTGTATTCAAGTCCAATAAATTTGTAAGTATGGAACCTTTATTGGTAAAGGCTATGAATGCGGAGGCTTGTTCCGCTTATCTCTGTCAGACATTTGTAATAAAGTTGTTAATCATATTTACACAAATTTTGAATCAAATGTCTGGCACTCTTGTCTTTGTCATATTAATTTTGGTTGTATGGCGCGGCTAGCCAAAATGAATTTAATCCCTGATTTCTCAACTGTTAAGGGATCTAAGTGCCAAGTCTGCGTGCAAGCAAAACAACCTCGCAAGTCACATACGACTGCAGAAGTGAGAAATTTAACACCACTAGAGCTCATACATTCTGATCTTTGTGAGATGAATGGTGTGTTGACAAAAGGTGGAAAGAAATATTTCATGACTTTGATCGATGACTCTAAGAGATATTGTCATGTGTATCTTCTGAAATCAAAATATGAGGCTTTGAGTTTCTTCAAAATCTATAAAGTGAAATGAAAATCAACTTGATCGAAAGATTAAGAGGCTTAGGTCGATCGTGGAGAGTATTTTTCCAACGAGTTTGATTCTTTTGTGAGGAACATGGCATAATTCATGAGAGGACGCCTCCGTACTCACCCCAGTAAAATGGAGTAGCCAAAAGAAAGAACCGTACTCTAACAGATTTGGTTAACGCCATGTTAGACACATCGGGTTTTTCTAAGGAATGGTGGGGGAGGCACTATTGAATGCGTGTCATGTCCTAAACCGAGTTCCCACAAAGAACAAAGAAATTACTCCATTCTAAGAATGGGAGAAGAAAAGACTAAAACTCTCTTACTTACGTATTGGGGTTGTTTGGCAAGGTTAATGTACCAATCCCCAAGAAGCGCAAGCTTGGACCAAAAACCATTGATTGTGTTTTTCTGGGCTATGCTTTTCATAGCATTGGTTATAGATTCTTGATAGTAATATCTGAAGTACCTGACATTCATGTCGGTACAATCATGGAGTCGACTGATGCGACTTTCTTTGAGGATATCTTTCCAATGAAGGATAAACCTAACTCATCAAATCCGGAGATACCTAGTTCATCTAATCAGGAATTTGCTATATTCTCTGAACCTACCATTCCGATTGAACACTCTGAAAGTCCTAAGGAGGATGATAATGAAATTCCTAAAAGGAGCAAGAGACAAAGGACTGCAAAGTCTTTTGGTGCTGATTTCATTGTGTACCTTATGGATGACACTCCTACTTCCATTTCAGAAGCTTATGCATCTCCTGATGGTGACTACTGGAAGGAAGCTGTTCATAGTGAGATGAATTCCATCTTAGCTAATGAAACATGGGAGATCACTGATCGTCCTTATGGGTGCAAACCTGTCGGATGTAAATGGGTGTTCAAGAAGAAACTAAGGCCTGATGGTACTATTGAGAAGTACAAGGCAAGGCTAGTGGCCAAGGGTTATACCCAAAAGGAAGGTGAAGACTTCTTTGACACTTACTCACATGTAGCAAGGTTGACCACCATTCGAGTACTACTTTCTCTGGCTGCCTCACACGGTCTTCTTGTTCATCAAATCGACGTTAAGACGGCTTTCCTAAATGGAGAGTTGGATGAGGAAATTTATATGGATCAACCAGATGGTTTTGTAGTAAATGGTCAAGAAAGAAAAGTGTGCAAGCTACTGAAGTCTTTGTATGGCCTTAAACAAGCACCTAAGCAGTGGCACGAAAATTTTGATAAAACCTTAACCGATGCAGGCTTTGTTGTAAACGAAGCTGACAAGTGTGTATACTATCGCCATGGTAGGGGTGAGGGAGTCATCCTTTGTTTGTATGTTGATGACATACTGATTTTCGAAACCAACCTTAATGCAATTAAGGAGGTCAAAGATTTCTTATCTCGTTCCTTTGAGATGAAGGATCTGGGAGTAGCTGATGTCATCCTGAACATCAAACTATTGAGAGATGATGATGGTGGGATTACACTGCTTCAATCCCACTATGTGGAAAAGATCTTGAGTCGTTTCGGGTATAGCGACGTCAATTTTTCTCCTACACCATATGATCCTAGTGTGTTGCTTCGAAAGAATCGAGGAAATGCTAGAGATCAACTAAGGTACTCTCAAATCATTGGCTCGCTTATGTATTTAGCTAGTTCCACGAGGCCTGACATCGCCTTTGTTGTAAGCAAACTCAGTCGATTTGTTTCAAATCCAGGAGATGATCACTGGCATGCTCTTGAGAGAGTTATGCGATATCTAAAAGGCACTACGAGCTATGGCATACACTATACCGGGTACCCGAGGGTACTAGAGGGTTATAGTGATTCAAATTGGATATCTGATGTTGACGAGATAAAGGCCACAAGTGGATATGTTTTCACACTTGGTGGTGGCGCTGTTTCTTGGAAGTCTTGCAAGCAGACCATCTTAACGAGGTCAACTATGGAAGCAGAACTCACAGCACTAGACACGGCCACTGTTGAAGCAGAGTGGCCGTGAACTCTTGATGGACTTACGTGGTTGAAAAACCTATACCGCAATTCCAATGAACTGTGATAATCAAACTATGATTATTAAGGTGAGCAGTTCTAAGGATAATATGAAGTCCTCAAGACATGTGAAGAGGAGACTAAAATCTGTTAGGAAAATGAGAAACTCGGAGTTATTGCATTGGATTATATCCAAACATCTAAGAACACAGATCCCTTCACAAAGGGACTATCACGCAATGTGATAGAAAATGCATCGAAGGAGATGGGTATGAGACCCACACTATGAGTTTTCCACAGTGGTAAACCACTCTATGTGATCGGAGATCCCGTGAATTAGAATTGGGAGACAAGCTGTTGGTTAGGTGAGAGGAAAGTATCCCTACTTTAATAAACACCACTCCATAAAGATGCAATACTTTCCTATTCTGCATGGCAGGTTGATTTATTATCTTAATGTGTTCTAAGTAGCTTATCCTAAGCAAAGATGTTGTCCTGCAGAACATCTTTTGAAGAACACACCTATATGAGTCTGACTGTTAAAACGTCGTAGTCTATGAGAGTAGAGTGCTCTCTAATAAACTCATGAAAGGTCATGGAGTATGACGTATAAGCTCCACCCGCGGGGAAGTCCCACGGTAGCCTAGTATCGGTCAAGACTTTTTGTGAAGCTAGGTTCGCAGTAAACTTGCAGTTCAAGGCATAGTCCACTGTACAAGTTGCGGCCTAGTATAACATAAATCTCTAGGTGGAAGTTCAACTTAACAATCTCCACTACAGTACCGGTATATAAACAATGTTTTGGAACCAAAGGCAAACTTTATGTGCCTCGGGATGCAGTGGGGATTGTTGGAATTTTTGCCTAAATAGGCCCAGCCCATTTATTATATGCCAATAAATTCTGAAAATCCTAGAGGCCCATTTGGCCCATTCATGCAAGGCAAGAGCTGGGTCAAATGTTTAGTCCCACATTGCTAGTTGAGTGAAAGTTGGACCAGCTTATAAGGTGAGCTCTCCTATCACTTGGTAAAAGGATGAGAAGGAGAAGGAGAGAGTTCCACACGCGCGCTCCTCCTCCTCCTCGCTCGCCACGCCTCGCCTCGCCTCGCCTCGTCACGTCACGTCCGTCACGCTGCACGGCCATGGTTATGGAATCCCGCCGAGCCGAGCTTTATTTTGCCACATGAATGGTATATGAACAGATGTACGGCTGAAACGCGTTTGCTTTGAGTGGACTGTTAATACGAGTTAAATGAATACGGATTGAGTGGAGGCTGTCCAGGTGGGCCGCCTGTTCGCTTCATCTACCGTCCATTCGTTTCATTTTCTGCCTTGATCATCTACCTTCCCTATGTGCCTAAGAGAGAGGTCGCGCCTCTCCTCGTTAGAGCCACACATCCTTTGCGCCTCGGTTCTAGAGCATGCGCTACCTTCATCTTCCCAACCCGTCTTGCGGGCGCACCATGAGCCGGGATAGTAACCTCCGAGACCCCGCCGCTTCGTGTCTGTATGGGAGAAAGGCGATAAGGTTTTGGGAGCGCTATCGGTGACCTCGGCTTCATCACGGACTCCCTCACAGATAGCGACGTTTTCCCGACGAGACTTCTTCCCGACATCGACCTCTTCCTTGACGACATGGCCAACGACGGTTCCAACACCGGCGGTTCCACTTCTGCTACTGCCGTGTACATCTTCTGTATCAATCTTGTTCTGATCATATCCAAAGTTTTATGCCTTGCAGTTTGTTTGGCTATATGCCTTAATATGTTTTCGCTATTTCACATGATTAATATTTTGCCTACTATTTTAATCATGTTTTATCTAGCGTTTATTATAGATAATTCGCTTGGTAAATTGCTCTATTACTCAACACACATCTCACCTACTCCCCTCCCACCCTTCTACACTAGTTGAGAGTCTCTCGTCGTGCTCCGGGCTTCTTCGATGGTCTCTCCATCAGAATAGCCGGTTGGAGTTGGTCCAGGAGGGGCGCCGGAGTAGATAGGCTTTGTAAGTTTAGTTGGTTCGAGCTTCTGTCGGCGTTTTGGAGTAGGGCACCGGTGTCTCTTGGCCGGACCGGGTGCATCTGGTGCGTGATCTGTTTCTTCCTTCTGCTCCGGTGGCTGGCACATGTGGAGAACGAATCCAGGGTCGGGATTTCCACAAATAAGGTCAACGGGGCGATCTCCTTCTCTGTGCTGTTCTTGGGCGTCTTCTTCCTCTTTCGTCCGGCCATGGAGGCGGGGGAGAAGAAGAGGACCTCGGCATCCTGTAGATTTGGGGATGGCTAGGGAGTCGTCGTGGCACACCGACACGGGCGCCAAGCGGTTGCTGAAAAGGATCTCTGTGAAGCCTCCAAGGGGGAGACAAGCAGAGCTCATCTTCGAGGTGAATCCCCTTAATAAGCGCCTTCTTCGTCCTTGTCTTCCTCCTGGTGATGTGGTGTTGGTCTCCCTCCCATCGGTCGGCCATGGCAGCGAGGGAGAGGGTGGAGGCCCTGTCGCTGCTGCTTGGGCGAGGCGGGTTAAGGATGGGGTCGTCGGCTTGTTGTTCCCCATGAGTGTCACCTCGCCGGCAAGAGGGCCGGTGCAATCTGCTCTCCTGGGTGCAATGGCAAGCACCACTCCAGAAGCTACGATTGACATGGTTGTACCCTACGGGTGCGTGACCTCAGCATACCTAGTCCAGCCCAAGGAAGGCCCATGACGGATGTACGCCAGCCCATGAAGACTTTCGGGTGGCCCAGGCCCATGACGCCTTCGGATCCTTGGAGAGCAAGACTAGAGTAGATAGGAAATTCAAAGGGGTAAAACCCTAGAACCTGTAACCGACTAGGACTATGCCCGGGACCTGCCTAAGTCTATATAAAGGCCAGGAGGGCATGACCTAGATCTCTCGACTCATACTTTCGCATACGCACCTCCACGCCAGATCGAATCTGCGCACCCTGTAATCTTCGGTTCCGCCGTAATCAAGAGTAGACAAGCAGAAGTAGGGTTTTTCCTAGGGGCCTGAACTGGTAAATCTCGTGTCCTCGGTTGCTTGTCCATTAACTGCACGATCTCCAGATCCCCATCTTCTCCAAAACCCAAGTCCATAACAATGGGCATTGGCAGTCGAAACCTCGTCAATTGGCGCCGTCTGTGGAATCGGGCTTTGATTGTGCGATCATGACGGTCCCGACCCAATCGATCTACAACTGCGGCGACGGAGAGCCACCTCCTCTTGGCGCTTTCGACTTCACCGCCACTCGGCCACCATGAAGGACTTGAGCCCGTGGCGGCGGACTCGAAATCTGTTTGGGAGCTTCTAGGTGGGGCAAATTGGCACCTCAATCAGGCCCGCTTGGGCCTACACCCGTGCTTACGCACAACATCATCGCAGATGATTCCTATGATAAAGCAGTTGCAACTCCGATCTGCGATCCGCCATCGAATGAGGACCTACGGTTTCGGATCGAAAGTTGCGGCAGATGGGACCGATCTACAAGCGCTACCAATGCGCGCGATCATCCAGAGCAGCAACGCCTAACCCGCCGCTAACACGGACCCCAACCCGCAGAATAACGGAAGCGGAAACGGCGGAAAGAAGCCAGTCCCCGCACCAAGGGAGAAACAACGACCACGTCATCCAACTTAGCAAAGAAGGATGGGTCCAGCACGCCGCCGTAGCGAGCGACATAGTCTGCTGTAGACTCACGTGAACTGATGGCATACCATTACCTCCTCATCGAGGAGCATAAGAAGCAAGTCAAGATGCAGGAAACACTTGACAAACACAAGCAAGCAGCCTCTGAGTCCAGCGCGCGACGAGCTACGCTCTCCGCCATGGCTCCCGGCTCTAGCACGAATGGAAAACAAGGAAACAAGCACCGCTCTCGGGTGGAGAACATGGATCCCAAGGAGCGCCGTGATGTGACCCGAACTCTTCACACATCATTCATGGAGATGGATGCCGACGACAACATCATCCCGAAGACACCGCAGTCGCGATCGCAGCCATGCAGTATCTCAGCCACCAACCTGGAGGGACCCAAACGAGCCATGCATAAGTCCGCACTCACGGACTCCGGACTTGTCGAGCCGCTCCACGAAGACGCTCTGGAGCCGAAGAAGAAAGCTCGGCCAGCGCGAGAGCCCCACCCTACATCCGAAGAGGAAGAGGAACACGACCTTCCGAAGGAAGAAGAGCTCGCCGCCATAAACGCGACTACGACGCGAGACGCTTACACGCCAAAATCGACAGCACGAGCCAACGTGCATGCTCGTCGAATCCGAGATGGACGAGGCGAAGGAGAACTCGTGGAGCCCGATGCTTGCAGTCTGTCCGGCGAACACGGATGCCACGCATTTCAAGCTTCCTTGGATACTCAAGTTCAACGACACTCAATATCCAAAGCTGGCTCGGTGACCATCATCATCCGTCAGTGCACGGGCGGTAACAAAGAAACCGCCATGCAATGCCTTCACCTGCAGCTAACGCATAGGTCCGTCCAGCCTATCATCGAGTCCATCCGGTGAGGAGCTAGCTTACAGCTTCATCCGAAATTTCAAGGGCACCAAAGAAGAGGCGCCTCAATCAAGAGTTGCGAGCTTGCACTCAGAGAACGGGTGAATCTATTCGCTCGTACATATTACGCTTGTCTACTACCAAGAACTCCGCAGCACACATCTCCGAAGAGAAGGCCATCGACGCCTTCAGAGACGGCGTTAAACGCCTAGATTTCAAGGAGGAACTTGGGCGCGTCAAGCCCAAAACACTTGACCACCTCATGGACATCGCCAACAGGTGGGCCGATGGCGAAGATTGCATCCACCAAGCACAATCGAATGAAGAGGACGACTACGGACGAAGACGGGAACGCCGCAGCAAGAGGAGATCGCGCGTCTACGACGACCGCGACGGACCCGACATGGTCGCGACCGTCTACGCCGACCGTCGCAACGACAACAGCCGCAACATCGGAGGATACCGTGAAGGAAACTTCCGCGACGGTGGATGCCCAGCACAGTCGTGGCAACGCCGCGACCACGACAACGGACCCTCAGCATACGACAAACATTCGGGTCCATGCACCATCCACTTCGACATCGACAAGCAGGATGGCAAAAAGAAAGCTAGCCACATGTTCAAGGATTGCCGCGAGTTCCAGAAACTCAGCGAAAGCATGGTGCAAATGAGGCAACAAGCCCCAATCCCTGCGTTCGTAAACGCGCCTGCGCAAGGTGAAATAGTGCATGGAGCTCCTCCACCGCCGCCTATAGGAGGCCCAAACCAACCAATCGCACCCGCACAGAACAACGTTGGGAACGGGTACCCCCCACCGAAAGGAGCACTAATGATGATCCAGAAGGGACGTCCAACGAATAGGGTGCAGAAAAAAATCACCCGACAAATGAACCTGGCCGTGGCAACTCCACCCGCCATCCCTGAGTACCTCAGTGGATCGGAGTCCTGCATCACATTCACTCGTGCGGATCACCCTTGCCAGATCCCCCGCCCAGGTCATGCTGCCCTGGTGCTAGAGGCGCATATCGGAGGCTTCGAGATGAGTCGCATCTTCATGGACGGCGGCAGCGGCATCAACCTAATGTTCGCAAGCACTCTAGCATCAATGCGGATCCCGCAATGCAGCCTGGAACAGTCAGACACAATGTTCCACGACATCGTTCCAGGGAAGGGCATATTCCCCTGGGCAAAATAGGGCTCGACGTCATCTTCGGCAAAGCGGACAACTTCCGGCAGGAGCAACTCGAATTCGAAGTGGTGGACTGGCCATCACAATACCACGCCATCCTTGGGCGTGTAGCATTTTACAAGGTTCCTGGCTGTCCCACACTACGCATACCTGCTACTCAAGATGCCAGGGCCGAAGGGCGTCATCACAGTCCACGGGAGCTTCACCCGATCGGACCAATGCGACAGGGATTTCAACAAAATCTCCCAGTCGTTCGGTATGCAAGACGAACTCGTAAGGCTCCGCGAGGTGACGGACAACGGGGCACCCCCAGTCACAAGGCAAAACGCACCTGACATGTCTTTCGACTCCACCGTCAACACAAAGAAGGTGCAGGTCCATCCGACTGACGCCTCCAAGACGGCGCTGATCGCCAACGACCTCAGCCCGCAAGATAGAAGGCGCCATCGAATTCCTCCGTGGCTGGAAAATCTTCGCTGGTGTCCTGCGACATGCGAGGAGTTCGTGGAATTCGCCGAGCACGCACTCAACGTCTTTCCAGACACCAAGCCAATCAAGCAGTCCATCCGGAGACTGTCCAAACCACGAGCCGAAGCCATCGGCAAGGAAATCAACAGATTACTCGCTGCAGACTTCATCAGGGAAATCAAGGAAAGCGAGTGGTGGCAAACACTCATGGTCCCAAGAAGGACACGGACATCCTGCGGATGTGCGTGATTTCACGTCACTAAACAAGCATTGCCCAAAGGACCACTTCCCTTCCTCGGATCGATCGGATCATCGATTCGATTGCGGGTTGTGAGAAACTCTTCCTCGACGCCTACCAAAGGTAACCCGGTCGACTCAAGGTCGAAGATCGAGAAAACGGCGTTTATCACAGTCGGAGTATTCTACTACAACACAATGCCCTTCGGCTAAAGAACGCAGTGCTACGTAGCGATGCATGCGATCTGCCTCAAGGACCGATCGGTAACGCCCAAGTCTATGTTGGCGACATAGTGATAAAGCGAAAGAGGAAAGAACACTTATCGGCGATCTCCGAGGCGTTCGACAACCTCGATCGCTACAGGATCAAGCTCAACCCAAAAATGCGCCTTGGCCCCATCGGTCATTTGGGTACTTCATCTCTCAGCGAGGGATCGAGGCGAACCCGAAGAAAATCAGAGCCATCATGGCGATGGAGAAGCCGAAAAACCTCAAAGGCGTTCAATAGCTCGCAGGACGAATAGCGGCGTTAAGCAGGTTCATCAGCCGCATGGGCGAGAAGGCCCTACCATTCTACCAGCTGCTACGCAAAGCAGATAAATTCGAGTGGACGCCGGAAGCCAACGACGCATTCGAAAGCCTCAGGCGGCTCCTCTCCACCTCGCCCGTTTTGGTCACGCCCAAAGAGCGCGAGCCTCTACTGTTGTACATAGCAGCCACAAACCAAGTGGTCAGCACCGTGCTAGTGGTTGAACGACCCGAAGAGGGCAAGACCCACGGGGTCCAACGCCCAATCTACTACCTCAGCGAAGTACTCACGCCAATAAAGCAGAGGTACCCTCACTACTGAAACGCCTGGCGTGTTCATGAACTCGGCGGCTCGCCATTACTTCTAGGAGCACGGGTAATGGTCACAATGAGGCACCCCCAACGACATCTGAATAATCCGAGGCCATAGGACGCGTGGCAAGTGGGCATCGAACTATCACCCTTGACATCGTCTACGAGAAGCGACTCACAATCAAATCTCAAGTCCTTAGGACTTCTGGTACATTGGATGGGCTGCGCTGCGGACACCCAGGATATGTCGCGGTCATGGACGATGCATGACGGCTCCAAGCGAGAAGCTGGAGCGATGGCGAGTCATCTCAGTAACACCTCGATCGGACCTATGCAAGTTTGAGCAAAACGCCAAACCCGCATAGAAACGATTCAAAGGTGCCACCGAGCACTTTCGCGGGTGGAAAGCGAAGTAATAACATTACACAACAGTCCTCGATGGGACCCACGTAAAAGATATATATAAATGACTCAAAGAGTCAAGAATACAAATATAATATACAAGATCCAAATCACCTTGTAAATGATAGGCGTCCACTACGGAAAAGATGCAAATGGGGCTAAGAGCCTGAAGAATAACCAATGGCGTCCATAACCCCGGGCCAAGCCGGAAGGGTAACCCCGCTAACGACGTCGATCTCAAAACCTTAACAAAAAAGGGGTGCCGACAAAGGGCAAAGGAAAAAGAAGGAGGCCAAGATCGAGGCCAAGACACGGCGAGGCTAGAATTCGCGTCCTCGCCTACATAGGTATGGTGGATCAAGCGGCGCGACATGCACTAAACAACCTATAGAGACTCGATACAATTGGCGGATATCGAGAGGGATGAGAATGACCTAACGGATCCAACTCAGCTAGCACCAAACAAACCCATCTGGCGTTTCCCACTCGAGACCAAACGAGGAAGTCAACCGAGGAACTCACACAGTTGGCAGTTTTACTTATTCAGTTAACGTTGCAACAATTACTAGTCAGGTATAGATAATTGTCCTGATAAAATAAGCAGTGGGCCCTTTTAGTTAATCATTCCGTTGTAGTTGCAACAATTACTAATCAGATACAGATAGCATGATATAATCCCCAAAAACCCAGCAGTGGTTGGTACTTTTATTCAGCCATTCCGTTGTGGTTGCAATAATTACTAGTCAGGTACAATGGTCGCAAGCGACAATCCAAACAAGCAATTGTGGGCAGTATTATTAGCCATTCCATTATAGTGAAGCTGATTACTAGTCATTATAAGTCAAATTTACAACAATAAACTTTAGTTATGCTTGTCTATGATCGAGATACTGTGCTCCAAGTCGTCCATATCCGCGGACACGGCTTTCAGAAAGTTTTACCCGGCCGGGGTGCACCAATAGCAACACACGCTCGATCAACCTCGGAAAAACCAAATCAAAACCCAACGAGGCTTTCACGACTGAACAATCACAAGATTCAGAAATATTTCAGGGGCCACCCTTAAGTAGATCCATAGCCACCGACTCCGAGACGGGCTCAAGGTTGTGGGGACGGTGTGAACGAGGGAACCCGAAGTGGCTGGGCTTGTCGACACAGCGGAATCGTGCCACGATCCTAACGACAAATGTGCTCTCGCACAATTTAAATACGTAAAGTAGCATGGCATAAGTACAGGATCGTAAATAAAACCTCAAACTAGTTTGTGGCCCCAAGAAATAAGACGGAATCAAGCTCAGCTCGGGGTCCCATATACCTCCGGATGTGGATAGCGCGATAAATCAAGGAACAAGTATCAAGTACTGGGTCTTACGGACACAAGTGGGCTCGAAACCAAATATTTTCTATCACCCACCGATGCCTCTCGCTTATTTCAATTTTAGTTGTTAAGCAGAAAATAAAGTGACGATAAGTAAAACTAGAATCATCTCCAACATCAACATGCGGCAATACATCAAAGAATCGTGGCACGGGCGACACAACAAAGACTTGAGCAAGCGACTACGACGCGCAAGTCCAACTATCTACCAAACAACAGGTAATAGGATGTGTCCAAGGCAAATATAGGGCTGCAAGGAATATCACGGGTACGGAAACTAGGGCATCGCAACACAGATAGCAATAGATCAACAGGAGGGAAGTAAATACTATAAAAGTAAGATAGGCAGAAAGGGGGAGATGCTCGCCTGAAAACATTGTCGAAGGTTCAAGAAGATCGGTGACTCACATCAACTCAACGGCCTTATCATGAAGAAGCAAAACACTAGAAGAAACACGGATGCCTTCTTGAATACAATGAGAAGATCGGCATGATGCATGTATAATGCATGGCATGGCAAAGTGCGATGCAATTAGGTCATATTAAGCGGAACCGGGGTCCCGACAGTTAATTAGGTGGTTCAAGTTATTTAGAACCCCCCGCAATTTAAATGTTGTTTAACAAGGCAAGATAAGATATCGGTTCGCTACACAAGTTTAAATGAGGCCAATATAAGACTAGATTTGCCCGCATATGGGCCCCATATTTAATTATTAGGTGAATCGGCATAAGGCCCCCAAACCACAGATAAGCATGCGAGTATGACAATTCAATATGCAACAAGTTGTTATTATGTTATAAAATAGGGTTTCGGGAAGGGGTTCACACATTAGGATCTCGACGGTCTTGGGGTTCCGGGGTTCGGGGTCGGTCTCGGGGTCCAGGGTTCGACGGGAACGTTCTCGGTTATCGGGGGTAGTTCTTGGCGCATCCGGGTTCTCGGGGCATGTTGTCGGTCATGGCGTTCGGGACGAAGCACTTGTCGCGTCGGGGTCTCAGTGTCCGGGGTGAAGATCTTGGCGTTCTCGGGCGATCTTGGCATTCTGCAGGTTCGGGTCCTGGCGCTTCAGATCGACCTTCGGCTCGGGGACTCAGGGTTCAGGGGTGTCGGCGTCCGTGTGGCGGTCTTGTCGTCTCGTGTAGGCGTCCTCGAGGTCGATGGCGAACTTGGCGCGACACCGGGTTCGGGTCTACCTTCGGCTCGAGGCGGCTTGTGGTCGCGCAGATCTTGGGTTCGGCCTCAAGCGAAATCGGCTTTGGGGCACTTATACTCGGCGCGGCGATCTTGACAACGGTCAACCTTGAGGAGGGTCCAGCCCATCTTCTGATCTTGTACCGGGGGTAACACAACATCACCACCAGACCACCTTGACAAACATCCTCGACACACCACCTAGGCGTCTTCAAGCAGTGCTCGCTGGGCTCGGAGGGTCGGGGCAGATCATACCAAGGCGATGCAGAGGTCGACCAGGCGGCGGGCGGCTGAATGAGGCTTCGGAGGCGCGGGCGCCCGAGAGGCAGGCGGGCGGGCCGTCAGCCGAGCGGCGAGGCGCTCGGTCGGGAAGGCGTGGCCGGCGTCACGGCCAGGCCTGTGGCGGCGTCAGGTCTGGGAACTCCGGCGGGCGATCTGCGAGCTGGTGGCGGCGGGGACAGGGGCGTCAGCGAGGCACCGGACCTGTGAGCTTGGGAAGCGGAGGTCGCGGGCCAGCCGGGCGTGGCGGGCGGGAAGCGGCTCTTGGGGCGGAGCAGAGCCTTGAGCTGAGAACAGTGGCGTGCCGAGGAGCTTGGTAGGTGGAGGCAGAGCAGTGAGGCTTGAGGGGGTCATGGTGGAGGCCAGCGGGCGCAGCGGAGGCGGCAGGCGAGCACGAGAGAACGTGGGTCGCGGAGCACAGGTTGGGCGGGGACCGGGGCAGGCGGTGGCGGAGGCGATCTGGCCAGGCTCAGCGGGCGGAGTCGAGGTGGGCGGAGGAGCGGCGAGGGCTCAGCGGAGGCGGGTCGAGTGGGGCGGAGGAGGCGGTGAGGCGGGGCGGGGCGAGGCAGCGAGGAGGGCAGTCTGAGGCGAGGAGAAGAGGGGTTGCGTCTTGGGGGTGGACAGGTCCGGGGAAGGTGGGATCCGGGAGGTGTGGCTGTGAGGAGAGTGGGTCCCAGCGTGGGCCCCTTGAGGAGAGAGGTGGGGAGTGGGGGCCGGGTGGTGGGGTGTCTTGAGTGGGTGAGCGGGGGATTGGGGAAGAGAGGGAGTGGGCGGCCAAGTGGCAGCCCACGGTTGTGGGGTTTGGGGAGTCTTGGCGTGGCGTCTTTGCGATTGGGTGGGATGATGTGGCTGCTAGGTGTGGGTAGATTCTCTGGTAGGTTTAGGATTAGAGGCGGACCGTTTGTAAAAATCAGGGGTGGTCGGGTGGTTAAACGCCGTTCATTGCCCGCTAAAATAATATAGTTTTTATTTGTTTTAAACGGGCCGTATGCAAACCGATAGCGGCCAAAACAACATATTCCGGGGACCCGGTTTGATGTTTGAATAAGATGGGGCGTTTTTAGAAAAACAAAACGGGCTTGCGAACATAGTTTTATGCAAACAATGCATGATGATGACGATGCAATGCACAAATTCAACGCGATTTTCTAGTAGTGGTTTTGCGGGATGCCACAATTCGACACCACTAACAATGGATCTCGCCCTCGAGATCCGCCTCATGGTACCGGAAGGAAGGTCGGCGGTCTGATCCTTCGCGCCTCGTGTAGATCCTCGCGACACCACTAACAAGAGTTCATCCGCCATCTTGAAATCGGCGACACCACCAACAAAGGGTCGTCATCTCTGATCGTCGAGAGAACACTCCGGAGAAACAAAGGACGAAGATAGAGGTATCAAACGATAAGGCCACCTCTAACTTCCGTGGACGGAGTAAAACTGCTGGATCCACTGATTCGGCGTACAAGAGCGAATGATAAGAGTAGTGGTATGGTAGCTACTCCATCCCGCACTCAAACCATTACTCTGCACACGAATAGGCGGATTATGCAACCAACTCTCGGAGTCAGACTGAAGATCTCGACAAGCGAGTTTGGAACGGAGTGATGAGACTACGCATCGGATCGCATAGATGATGTCGTCGCGTCGGAAAACACGGAAGGCACAAACAAGGAACAAAGAATGGTAGCACCGTGAAGCGGATTCATCGGCAGCTTGAACCGGATGGTAGGCGCCGTTATCCAAGAAGGAAGCGAAACCACGAAGGTACGGAAAACCCAACCACGAGAATTCTGGACTCGAAGAGAGAAGAGAGCGGATTCAAAACACGTAGAGGTAAGAGGAGAATAGCGAGGGTAAGGGTAAAATCGGACCTAATTAGAACTATCCAACCGATTTTCAAAAATAGTTTTGACACTCTACTTGACCGTTAGCTAGGTTATCCTACATTTTGGACTTGTAGAATATCATGGCCTTGAGCTCGATACCACTGTAACACCCTCAGAATCGGACCTATGCAAGTTTGAGCAAAATTCGCCAAACCCGCATAGAAGCGATTCAAAGGTGCCACCAGCACTTTCGTGCGGGTGGAAAACGAAGTAATAACATTACACAACAGTCCTCGATGGGACCCACAGAAAAGATATATATAACAGCGACTCAAAGAGTCAAGAATACAAATATAATATACAAGATCCAAATCACCTTGTAAATGATAGAGCGTCCGACTACGGAAAAGATGCAAATGGGGCTAAGAGCCCTGAAGAATAACCAATGGCGTCCATAACCACCTTGAGCCAAGCGGAAGGGTAACCACGCTAACGACGTCGATCTCAAAACTGCTTAAACAAAGGGGTGCCGACAAGGCAAAGGAAAAAAAGAAGGAGCGTCGATGAGGCCGATTACTGCAGCGAGGCTAGAATTGCGGTCTCGCCTACATAGGTATGGTGATCAAGCGGCAAAGATGCACTAAACAACCTATAGAGACTCGATACAATTGGCGGATATCAGAGAGGGATGAGAATGACCTAACCGGATCCAACCTGAAGCTAGCACCAAACAAACCCATCCTGGTGTTTCCCCCTCGAGACCAAACGAGGAAGTCAACCGAGGAACTCACACAGTTGGCAGTTTTATTTATTCGGTTATCGTTGCAACAATTACTAGTCAGGTATAGTTAATTGTCCTGATAAAAGAAGCAGTGGGCCCTTTTAGTTACTCAAAGTCCGACATCGGCAGAAGATAGAGAAAGGATGAGTAAGACTCCCTATGCCTCAGCCATAGGATCTCTAATGTATGCCATGCTATGTACTAGACCCGACATTGCATATGCTGTTAGTTTAACTAGCAGATATCAAAGTGATCCAGAGTGGATCATTGGAATGATCAAAAACATCCTTAAGTACTTGAGAAGAACTAAGGATATGGTTCTTTCTTATGGAGGTGATGAGCGATCGTTGTTAATGGTTACACCGATGCTAGTTGGAACACCAATCCGGATGATTCTAAATCACAATCCGGATACGTATTTATTTTGAATGGTGCAGCAGATTAGGAGGAGGTGCAAAGCAAAGCGTTGTGGCGAGATCTTCAACTGAATCGAATACATGGTCGCTGGAGGCTTCAAGAAGCGATATGGATGAAAGAGTTCATTCGAGCTGGGTGTGGTTCCAAGTTGGACCCAATGTCTATCTTGTGATAACATGGGCCATAGCCAATGCGCAAGAACCAAGGTCACACAAGAAGTCTGAAGCATATCAAGCTTTTCACGCTATTCGAGAACATATCCGGGATGGGGATATAAAGATTTTCAAAGTACACACGGATCTGAATGTGGCGGATCCATTGACTAAACCTCTCCCGAGGGCAAACATGACCAACACCAAACTGCCATGGGTGTTCGGTATATTACCATGTAATCTAGATTAGATGACTCTAGTGCAAGTGGGAAGTTGGAGATATGCCCTAGAGGCAATAATAAATGTAGTTATTATTATATCTTTGTGTTTATGATAAATGTTTACATTCATGCTATAATAGTATTAACAAGGAAACCATTAATACTTGTGTGATTTGTAAACTTAATTTGAAGTCCCTAGTATAGCCTCTATACTTCACTAGCTTGTTGGTTGATTAATGATTGTGGTTTCCATATCATGAACATTGAGATGTTATCAACAACAAGATCATATCGTTAGGAGAATGATATGGTGGACATACTCCTATAGATAAGCGTAGCATAAAGATCAAGTCATTTCATTAGTTCAATTGCTATATGCTTTCGATACATAGTAACCTAATTCCTTCGACCATGAGATCATGCATATCACCTTTACGGATGGATGCTTTGATGACATCAAACACCACACGTGGCGGGTGGCTATAAAGGTGGCATTAAGTGTTCGGAAAGTATTGGTTGAAACACATGGATCAAGAGTGGGATTTGTCCATCCACATGACCGGATAGATATACTCTGGGCCCTCTCGGTGGAATGTGATCCAATTAGCTTGCAAGCATGTGACTTGGTCACAAGGGATCACATATCAGGAACGAGAAAGAGTACTTATCGATGTGAGGTTGAACTAGGTATGCAGAGATACAAGCGATCATAACCTCGGGTAAGTAACATATCGTGAGACAAAGGGAAATTGGTATCGTATGTAAGTGGTTCATTCGATCATAAGTAATCGTTGAAATATGTAGAACCATATGAATTTCAGATTCCTCTATTGGTTATTGTTAGGAGAAGTGTCTCGATCATGTCCGCATAATTCACGAACCGTAGGAGACACACTTAAGGATTGACGTTGTTTGAGTAGTTATGGTATTATGAGAAAGAGACCGAATGTTGTTGGTCTCGGATGGGATCCGGGATATCAGGTGATCCGGAATGGTGGAGAATAAGATTCATATAAGGAAAGTCCGTTTGGAGTTCGGGAATGATTAGGTGTTTTCATCGGAATGTTCTAGAAGGTTCGGATTGTCCGACACTCGGGAAGGGTACATGAATGTGTCATTGCTCATTGAATGATTGCATCATGTACTAAGTGTTCTTCTGTCCCAAATAAAGGATTAAATTGAATCCTAAAGCAGAAAAGTCAAATGTCGTTTGAAAGTCAAACCGCCAAAACAAGCTGTGGGAAACAAGCAAGAGGAGTTGGAACCAACCTGGAGGAGGAGTTGGACTCCTCCAGGGCCGCCGACCCTAGGCCGAGTTGAGGGAGGGACTCCTCCCTCCTGGCGCCAAGGACCCCCTCCCATATAAGGAGGCGGGGCTCCTCCATGGACACATAACTTTCTACTCTAGATCTCGGTTTAGAGCCGTTTTGGTTTAGAGCTTCTAATTGCTTTAGCCAGCGGTTTAGAGCCTTCTAATTGGTTTAGAGCCTTCTAATTGGTGTGTCTAATTACTAGACCACTAATAGCCTCTCATAAGCTCCACCATACCATCCGGCTTAAGGCGAAGCCTCATGATCTCCCTCTACTTAGGTACCACGCCGTTGTTACGGAATCGCGAGAGTGCTACAACCTCATTTTCTTTGGAACAAGGAGAGGAAGGTCTTCGTCGAAAATCGAACGTGTGACCGATCAGGGGCGCTTGGAGCGTGGCGTTGGAAGGATCGTCTACGATCTTGAGATCGGGAAAATACGACTACATCACCCACGAATCCGCTCTCGTTAAGCGCTTTGGAATCTTCGAGGGTAAGTTATACCATCGACTCGTTGCTACAATCTAGTAGATAGATCTTGGCTTGTTTGTTTGTATGCGATAGAAAATTTTTGTTTTCCATGCTACGAACCCCTACGATGGTATCGAGCCGTGTCTATATGTAGATCATTGCGAGTAGAACACAATGGTCATTGTGGCGTTGATGCTTTATTGTAGATTGCTTTTGTGTACTTTGCATCTTGCGGTATGTTGGGATGAAGCGGGGCTAACCTTACATGACATCGTTCATGAGACTTGCTCCACGCTTGACATGTAACTTGTATTGCATAAGTGGCTTTATGGGTGCATGTTTCTCCTAGCATAGTTAAGATCCAATTTACAACGGGTGATCAACAATGCTAGTATCAATGTTGTGGTTCTTGTTCGTAAGTTAGAGCGACACTTATTGAAAGCCCCAAACCACGTAAAATATGCAAAGAAAGTAGAAGCGTCTAACTTTGTTTTGCGGGTGTCTGATGATGTGATATGGCCATGATTGTGATTATATTTGATGTATGCAATGTTCCTTATTGTAAGTCGACAACCGGCAGAATATATGGTTGTCTTTAATTTATGTTAAGACCGCGTGTCTATTCAAAGTAGTTGTAATAGTTGAAGCGGTGGGCGACAACCATGGAGAAGCGTCATTGACCTTGATGCAATGCGGTGATGATGGAGATCATGTTCGTGCTTGAAGATGGAGATCGGAGCACGAAGAAGAAAGGCCATATCATATCACATATATATTGAATTGCATGTGATGTTAATCCTTTATGCATCTTGTATTGCTTAGTAGGCGGTAGCATTATAAGATGATCCCTCATGCACATCAATTTCAAATCATAAAGTGTTCACCCTTAGTTAGCACGTTGCTAAAGCTTGTTGTTTGAAGCACCACGTGATGATCGGTGTGATAGATTACGCAAGTGTATACAACGTGAGCAAGCCAGATTTGCTCATGCGAAACTAAGGTTTGATCTTGACGAGCCTAGCATGTACGGACATGGTCTCGAACACGGATTACCGAAAGGTAAAGCATGAATCGTATAGTAGATATGATGAACATGATGATTGTTAGCCATTGAAACTATATCAACTCTCGTGATGATCGGTGTTGATGTAGTGGATTTGGTTAGATGTGATCACTAAAACAATGTGAGGGATGTTGTTTTGGTGGGAGTTCACCTAGTTTAATTTCATTAATTAATTTGAACTCGGTTTGTCATAAACTTAGTCTAAACTATTGCAAATATGTTGTAGATCAATGGCAGCCCCTACCATCAATTTTAATGCGTTCCTAGAGAAAGAAAAGTTGAAAAACAATGGAAGCAACTTGGATTGGTTCCGCAATTTGAGGATTGTCCTCACGGTAATTTGACCTATGTGTTGGATGCACATTTGGTGACCCACCATGGTGATGCTTCGATGAAGTAAAGAATGTTTACCTCGCTCGGAAGAATCGGTACTCCATAGTTCATGTGCTATCTTGTATGGTTTAGAATCGGAGCTTGAGAAAAGGTTTGAAGAGTCGGACCCATATGATATTGTCGAGGATCTCAAATTGATTTTGAGACTCATGCGGCAATTGAAAGCTATGAGGCTTACGAAAAGTTCTTTAAGCGCAAGATGGAAGAGGGCTCGTCGGTGAGCATGTGCTTAAGATGTGCGGGCACGCAAACAAACTTCAAAGCTTGGGTATAGTGATTCCTAATGCTTTGGGGATTTACCGTGTCCTCCAATCACTACCACCAAGTTACAAGAACTTTGTGATGAACTACAACATGCGAACATGAACAAGACGTTGCGAACTCTTTGCCATGTTGAAATCTGCAGAAGTGGAGATCAAGAAAGAGCACCAAGTGTTGTTGGTCAATAAGACCATCAAATTCAAGAAAGGCAAGTCTAAGCAAAAGGGACACTTCAAGAAGGGTGGTAAGAAAGCTACCACACCGACGAAGAAGACCAGGGCTGGACCTAAGCAAACTCGAGTGCTTTTCTTGCAAGGGAGAAGGTCATCGAAGCGGAATTGCCCAAAGTACTTGGCGGATCTGAAGAGCAACATAAGGAAGAAAGGTATATCGATATACATGTTATTGATGTGTATCTCACTAGTACCGTAGTAGTGCACGGTATTTAATCTTGGTTCGGTTGCTCATATTTGTAACTCGAACGGTCTGCGAATAAACGGAAGCTAGCGAAGAACGAGGTGACGATGCGGCGTGGGAAGCGGATCAAAGGTTGATGTGATCGCGGTCGACGCTACCCTTCATCTACCATCGGGATTAGTTTTATACTTAAATAATTGTTATTTGGTGCTGCGTTGAGCATGAACATTATATCGGGATCTTGTTTATTGCGAGACGGTTACTTGTTTAAATCTGAGAATAATGGTTGTTCTATTTATATGAGTAATATGTTTTATGCACATGCACCTTTGATAGATGGTCTATTCTTATTGAATCTCGATGGTGGAAATACACATATCAACAACATTGAGGCTAAGCGTTTGAAATCAGCGATAATTCGACCTATATGTGGCCTTGTCGTCTTGGTCACATCGAGTGAAACGTATGAAGAAACTCCATTAGATGGACTTCTTGAATCACTTGATTTTGAATCACTTGAAAGATGCGAAGCATGTCGATGGGAAAAATGACTAAGACTCCATTTTACGGTATGATGGAGCGAGCTACGGACTTATTGGAAATCATACATACCGATGTGTGTGGTCCAATGAGTGTAGCGTCATGTGATGGTTATCGTTATGTTCTTACCTTCACGGATGACTTGAGTAGATATGGATATATCTATTTCATGAAACATAAGTCCGAAACTTTCGAGAAGTTTAAGGAGTTTCAAAGTGAGGTAGAGAATCAACGTAACAAGAAGATTAAATTTCTACGTTACGATCGTGGAGGTGAATATCTAAGTTACGAGTTTGGCGAGCATTTAAAGAAGTGCGGAATACTTTCACAATTGACACCGGGGAACACCACAGTAATGGTGTGTCCGAACGTCGTGTCGAACTCTCTTAGATATGGTTCGTTCTATGATGTCACTTACAGTTACCGCTATCATTTTGGGGTTATGCATTAGAAACAGCCGCATTCACTTTAAATAGGGCACCGTCTAAATCCGTTGAAACGACACCGTATGAATTATGGTTTGGGAAGAAACCTAAATTGTCGTTCCTTAAAGTTTGGGGATCTGAAGCCTATGTAAAGAAGTTACACGGACAAGCTTGAACCCAAAGCGGAAAAATGCGTCTTCATAGGATACGAAGGAAACTATTGGGTATACCTTCTATCATAGATCCGAAGGCAAAACATTCGTTGCTAAGAATGGATCCTTTCTAGAAGAATTTCTCTTGAAAGAAGTGACTGGAAGGAAAGTAGAACTCGACGAGGTTGTTGAACCTTCTCTCGAAATTGCGAGTAGCGCAGACCGGAAGAAGTTCTGTAGTGCACTGCACCAATAAGGGAGGAAGCTAATGATGATGATCATGAAACTTGGTTGAAGTTGCTCTGAGCCTCGGAGGTCAACGAGAACTCGTACCACTCCAGTTGGTATGATTCCGTTATGAATGTCATGGTGGTGGACAACACCGATGACCCCGAGACATATGAGGAAGCGATGATGAGCCAGATTCCAATAAATGGCAAGAAGCCATGAAATCCGAGATTGGATCCATGTACGAAAACCAAGTATGGACTTTGGTGGACTTACGGATGGCGGAAGGTGTCGAGAACAAACGGATTTTCAAGAAGAAAGCAGATCTTGATGGTAATGTTCTGTCTATAAAGCTCGACTTGTCGCAAAGGGTTTCGACAAATTCAAGGAGTTGACTACGATGAGACTTTCTCACCGATGTGAAGCTAAAGTCTGTGAGGATTATGTTATGTCGCATATTATGATTATGAGATATGGCAGATGGATGTCAAAACAGCATTCCTCAATGGAGACATTGATGAAGAGTTGTATATGATGCAACCCAAAGGTTTTGTTGATCCTATAGATGCTAACAAGGTATGCAAACTTCAACGGTCCATCTATGGATTGAAGCAAGCATCCCGAAGTTGGAATCAACGTTTTGATAAGGTAATCAAAAGTTTTGGTTTTATACAAACTTATGGAGAAGCTTGTATTTACAAGAAAGTGAGTGGGAGCTCTGTAGCATTCTTAATACTGTATGTGGATGACATATTGTTGATTGGGAATGATGTAGACCTTCTTAATAGTGTCAAGGAATATTTGAATAATAGTTTTCAATGAAGGATCTTGGCGAAGCGACTTACATATTAGGCATAAAGATTTATAGAGATAGATCGAAGCCAAATATCATTGTCACAGTACATATTTGGACAAAGTTCTAAAGAGATTTGGAATGGAAGAAAGCAAGAAAGGGTTCTTGCCCATGTTGCCCAATCGACCTTGAGTAAAACTCAAAGTCCGACATCGAGAAGATAGAGAAAGGATGAGTAAGACTCCTATGCCTCAGCCATAGGATCTCTAATGTATGCCATGCTATGTACTAGACCCGACATTGCATATCCGTTAGTTTAACTAGCGGATATCAAAGTGATCCAGAGTGGATCATTGGACAATGATCAAAACATCCTTAAGTACTTGAGAAGAACTAAGGATATGGTTCTTTCTTATGGAGGTGATGAGCATTTCGTTGTTAATGGTTACACCGATGCTAGTTGGAACACCAATCCAGATGATTCTAAATCACAATCCGGATCGTATTTATTTTGAATGGTGCAGCGATTAATGGAGGAGTGCAAAGCAAAGCGTTGTGGCGAGATCTTCAATGAATCGGAATACATGGTGCCGGAGGCTTCACAAGCGATATGGATGAAAGAGTTCATTACAGAGTGGGTGTGGTTCCAAGTGCTATTTGGACCCAATGTCTATCTCTTGTGATAACATGGGCGCCATAGCCAATGCGCAAGAACCAAGGTCACACAAGAAGTGAAGCATATCAAGCTGCTTTTTCACGCTATTCGAGAACATATCCGGGATGGGGATATAAAGATTTTCAAAGTACACGATCCGAATGTGGCGGATCCGTTGACTAAACCTCTCCCGAGGGCAAAACATGACCAACACCAAAGCGCCATGGGTGTTGGGTATATTACCATGTAATCTAGATTAGATGACTCTAGTGCAAGTGGGAGGCTGTTGGAGATATGCCCTAGAGGCAATAATAAATGTAGTTATTATTATATCTTTGTGTTTATGATAAATGTTTACATTCATGCTATAATAGTATTAACAAGGAAACCATTAATACTTGTGTGATTTGTAAACTTAATTTGAAGTCCCTAGTATAGCCTCTATACTTCACTAGCTTGTTGGTTGATTAATGATTGTGGTTTCCATATCATGAACATTGAGATGTTATCAACAACAAGATCATATCGTTAGGAGAATGATATGGTGGACATACTCCTATAGATAAGCGTAGCATAAAGATCAAGTCATTTCATTAGTTCAATTGCTATATGCTTTCTGATACATAGTAACCTAATTCCTTGACCATGAGATCATGCATATCACCTTTACGGATGGATGCTTTGATGACATCAAACACCACACCGTGGCGGGTGGCTATAAAGGTGGCATTAAGTGTTCGGAAAGTATTGGTTGAAACACATGGATCAAGAGGGATTTGTCCATCCACATGACGGATAGATATACTCTGCCCTCTCGGTGGAATGTGATCCAATTAGCTTGCAAGCATGTGACTTGGTCACAAGGGATCACATATCACGGAACGAGAAAGAGTACTTATCGATGTGAGGTTGAACTAGGTATGCAGAGATACCGATCATAACCTCGGTAAGTAACATATCGTGAGACAAAGGGAAATTGGTATCGTATGTAAGTGGTTCATTCGATCGCAAAATCGTTGAAATATGTGGCCATATGAATTTCAGATTCCTCTATTGGTTATTGTTCGAGAAGTGTCTCGATCATGTCGCATAATTCACGAAACCGTAGGAGACACACTTAAGGATTCGACGTTGTTTGAGTAGTTATGGTATTATGAGAAAGAGACCGAATGTTGTTCGAGTCTCGGATGGGATCCGGATATCACGAGGTGATCCGAATGGTCGAGAATAAGATTCATATAAGGAAAGTCCGTTTGAGTTCGGAATGATTCGGTGTTTTCATCGGAATGTTCTAGAAGGTTACGGATTGTCCCACTCCGGGGAAGGGTACATGAATGTGTCATTGCTCATTGAATGATTGCATCATGTACTAAGTGTTCTTGCTGTCCCAAATAAAGGATTAAATTGAATCCTAAAAACAGAAAAGTCAAATGTCCAATTTGAAAGTCAAACGCCAAAACAAGCTGTGGGAAACAAGCAAGAGGAGTTGGAACCAACTTTGGAGGAGGAGTTGGACTCCTCCAGGGGCGCCGATCTAGGCGAGTTGGGAGGACTCCCTCCCTCCTGGCGCCAAGGACCCTCCCATATAAGGAGGCGGGGCTCCTCCCATGGACACATAACTTTCTACTCTAGATCTCCGGTTTAGAGCCGTTTTGGTTTAGAGCTTCTAATTGCTTTAGCCAGCCGGTTTAGAGCCTTCTAATTGGTTTAGAGCCTTCTAATTGGTGTGTCTAATTACTAGACCACTAATAGCCTCTCTCATAAGCTCCACCATACTCGCACCGCTTAAGGCGAAGCCTGCGGATCTCCCTCTACTTAGGTACCACGCCAGTTGTCTTGGGAATCGCGAGAAGTGCTACAACCTCCGCTTTGGAACAAGGGAGAGGAAGGTCTTCGTCGAGCGAATGTGACCGATTGCGGGAGCGCCGAACGTGGCATACCGGAAGGATCGTCTACACGATCTTGAGATCGGGAAGAGTACGACTACATCACCCACGAGAATCCGCTCTCGTTAAACGCTTTGGAATCTTCGAGGGTAAGTTATACCATCGACTCGTTGCTACAATCTAGTAGATAGATCTTGGCTTGTTTGTTTGTTTGTATGCGATAGAAAATTTTTGTTTTCCATGCTACGAACCCCTACATCCTAAACAGTACAGTGTGCTCCTCGCACAATTTAAATACAGAAAGTAGCATGGCATAAGTACAGGATCGTAAATAAAACCTCAAACTAGTTTGTGGCCTCAAGAAATAAGACGGAATCAAGCTCTGGCTCAGGGGGGTCCCATATACCTCCCGGATGTGGATAGCGCGATAAATCAAGGAACAGGTATCAAGTACTCGGGGTCTTACGGGACACAAGTGGGCGTTCGGAAACCAAATATTTTCTATCACCCACCGATGCCTCTGCTTATTTCAATTTTAGTTGTTAAACAGAAAATAAAGTGACGATAAGTAAAACTAGAATCATCTCCAACATCAACATGCGGCAATACATCAAAGCGTGGCGGGAACGACATAGCAAGACTTGAGCAAGCGACTACGACGCGCAAGTCCAATTATCTACCAAACAACAGGTAATAGGATGTGTCCAAGGCAAATATAGGGCTGCAAGGAATATCACGGGTACGGAAACTAGGGCATCGCAACACAGATAGCAATAGATCAACAGGAGGGAAGTAAATACTATAAAAGTAAGATAGGCAGTAAGGGGGAGATGCTCGCCTGAAAACATTGTCGAAGGTTCAACCGAAGATCGGGGCGAAGCTCACATCAACTCAACGGCCTTATCCGCGAAGAAGCAAAACACTAGAAGAAACACCGGATGCCTTACTGAATACAACGGCAGAAGATCGGCATGATGCATGTATAATGCATGGCATGGCAAAGTGCGATGCAATTAGGTCATATTAAGCGGAACCGGGGTCCCGACAGTTAATTAGGTGGTTCAAGTTATTTAGAACCCCCCGCAATTTAAATGTTGTTTAACAAGGCAAGATAAGATACCGGTTCGCTACACAAGTTTAAATGAGGTCAATATAAGACTAGATTTGCCCGCATATGGGCCCCATATTTAATTATTAGGTGAATCGGCATAAGGCCCCCAAACCACAGATAAGCATGCGAGTATGACAATTCAATATGCAACAAGTTGTTATTATGTTATAAAATAGGGTTTCGGGAAGGGGTTCACACATTAGGATCTCGACGGTCTTGGGGTTCCGGGGTTCGGGGTTCGGGGTCGGTCTCGGGGTCCAGGGTTCGACGGGAACGTTCTCGGTTATCGGGGGTAGTTCTTGGCGCATCCAGGTTCTCGGGGCATGTTGTCGGTCATGCGTCGGGCGAAGCACTTGTCGCGTCGGGGTCTCAAAGTCGGTGAAGATCTTGGCGTTCTCGGGCGATCTTGGCATTCTGCGAGTTCGGGTCCGGCGTCAGTGGACCGTCTTAAATCTCGTGTAGGCGCCCTCGAGGTCGATGGCGAACTTGGCGCGACACGGGTTGGTCTACCCGGCTCGGGAACGGCTTGCGGTCGCGAGATCTTGGGGTTCGGCCTCCAAGCGGGTCGGCCGGGCACTTATACTGGCTGGCGATCTTGACAACGGTCAACCTTGAGGAGGGTCCAGCCCATCTTGATCTTGTACCGGGGTAACACAACATCACCACTGCACCACCTTGACAAACATCCTCGACACACCACCCAGGCGTCTTCAAGCGGTGCTCGGGCTCGGAGGTGGGCAGATCATACCAAGCGTCAGAGTCGACCAGGCAGCGGCGCTGGAAACGAAGCCGAGGCTTCGAGGCGCTGGCGAGAGGCAGGGCGGCGTCGCGGCGCCGGGCGGCGAAGCGGCGGAAGCTGGTCGGGAAAGCGTGGCCGGCGGCGGCGTGCGGCCACGCCTGTGTGGCGTCGGGTGCGAGAACTCCGGCGGCGGCGATCTTGGCAGAGGTGGCGGCGAGGGGACTGCAGGCGTCGCGGGGCACCGGAGCACCTGTGAGCTTGGGGAAGCGGAGGTCGCGGCGCCGGGCGTGGCGGGAGCGGCGGGAGGCGGCTGGGCGGCACGGAGCAGAGCTTCGAAGGACGGCTGGCAGCGCGTGAGGAGGCTGCGAGGCCGAGGAGGTCGGGAGGCTGCGAGCAAGCGGCAGAGAAGAGGGGTGCGGTGGAGGCCGGCCAGGGACGCTGGAGACGGCCGGGCGAGCACGGAAGAACGGGGGTCAGCCGGAGCACAGGTTGGGCGGGGAGGTGGGGCAGGCGGTGGCGGAGGCAGATCGCGAGGTGGGGCTCATGTGGAGCGGGTCGAGTGGGGCGGAGGAGCGGCGGCTCAGCAGGCTGTGAGGAGGCGGGAGTGGGGCGGAGAGCGGCGGTGGCGGGAGGCGGGCGAGGCCGAGGAGGAGCAGTCAGAGGCGAGGGAGAAGAGGGGTTGCGTGCGGGGGGGGTGGACCAGGTCCAGGGAAGGTGGGATCCGGGGGAGGGTGTGGCTGTGAGGGAGAGTGGGTCCCGCGCGTGGGCCACGCGCCAGGGGGGGGAGGGGGGGAGTGGGGACGCGCGGGGGGTGGGGTGTCTTGAGTGGTGAGGCGGGGGATGGGGAAGAGAGAGGGAGTGGCCAAGTGGCGTACGGTTGGTGGGGTTTGAGTCTTGGCGTGGCGTCTTCTGCGATTGGGTGGGATGATGTGGCTGCTAGGTGTGGGTAGATTCTCTGGTAGGTTTAGGATTAGAGGCGGACCGTTTGTAAAATCTGGGGGTGGTAGTTCGGGTCGAAACGGCCCGTTCGACTGCCCCCGCTAAAAATAATATAGTTTTTATTTGTTTTAAACGGGCCGTATGCAAACCGATAGCGGCCAAAACAACATATTCCGGGGACCCGGTTTGATGTTTGAATAAGATGGGGCGTTTTTAGAAAAACAAAACGGGCTTGCGAACATAGTTTTATGCAAACAATGCATGATGATGACGATGCAATGCACAAATTCAACGCGATTTTCTAGTAGTGGTTTTGCGGGATGCCACACATACTGACCTCCCCGCAAGGCGACACGATGAAGTACGTCCTTCGGATGAAATTCCGAGCTTCTAATAACGAGGCCGAATACGAAGCCCTCATCCACGGCATGAGGATGGCAAAGATATGTGGCGCAACGCGCCTGGTCATCTGCGGTGACTCCAACCTCGTCGTCCAGCAGACGATGAATGAGTGCGACGCACACGCCGAAAACATGATCGCGTACCGTGCGCTCTACAACACACTCGAAGGAGAATTCGACGACTGCGAGCTTCGGCACGTCGGAAGAGAAAGCAACGAGGAAGCCGACAGACTCGCCAACGTCGGCTCCACCTGCGCAAAGGTGCCACCAGGTGTGTTCCTCGAACAGATCTGCGTGCCATCCATCAAGCGGAAATTCCCTAAGGAATCACCCGAAGAAGCAGAACACTCGGGGGCTACGCTGCCTGAAGGACATGAAGGACCCAAAAAACTGGACACAGAGGTAGCCATGGTCAATATAATGCAGGTCATGGCAGTCGAAGAAACTTGGACGCGACCATACCTAGAGTTCTTGATAAACGGAGAAGCGCCGACAATGACAGATGCGGGCGATATCTCGTCGGTCGAAAGCCTTCACCACCATCAATGGCGAAAGCGCGCTGTGCAGGTGTCAGCAAGATGCGTCACCATCGGTGACGGGAAGGCCATCCTCCAAGACATCCACGAGGGCATCACGCGGTAGCCGCAGCTCCCTAGTCGCCAAAGCTCTACGGGTCGGATTCTACTGGCCAACGGCCATGAGAGACGCAAAGGACATCATCCGAAGATGCAATGGATGCCAACGGTTCGCCGACAAACCGCACGCACCCGGGTCAGAGCTCAGACCCATACCTATAGCTTGGCCTTTTGCTCAATGGGGCCTCGACATGATCGGCAAACTGCCAAAGTCCTCGAAAGGGGGACACGTTTACCTCCTGGTCGCAGTCGACAAATTCACCAAGTGGATCGAGGCCATGCCCGTCACCAACCAAAAGGGCAAAACTGCCGTCAAGTTCTTCGAGTCCACTGTCTACAGGTTCGGCGTACCGCATAGCATCATCACCGACAATGGATCGAACTTTATCTCCAAGGAATTCCAGGACTTCTGCGAAGGCCTTGGGATCAACATCACGTACGCCTCAGTGGCTCACCCGCAAACGAATGGGCAAGTGGAAAAGGCCAACGGCCTAATCGGCGCTGGCATCAAGAAGCGCCTCATGAGTCCACTCGAGCAGGCGGGAGCACGGGCGAAAGAGCTACCATCCGTCCTATAGAGCTTACGGACCACGCCAAACAGCTCCACAGGCTACACACCGTTCTTCATGGTGCATGGAGCTGAAGCCGTGCTACCAGCCGAAGTACGCCACCAGGCCCCCCGGGTCGTCGCTTACATAAGCCGAATCACAGTGCACTCGAAGATGCGTCGACACTCGACGAATCAAGAGACATAGCGGCCTTCGATCGGTGTGTACCAAAGAGTCTCCGCAACTACCACAGCGGCCGCCCTGTGTCCTTCGTCGAAGGAGACCTCGTCTTGCGACTCAAGCAAGAGCGACCGACAAAATTCGAGTCACCATGGTAAGGACCCTACGTCATCACCGAAGTCATCCCAGGTGGCGCCTATCGCCTCAAGCACGTGGAGTCTGGAGTCGCATACTCTAACCCATGGAACATCTCGCACTTGCGACGATTCTACCCCTAGATACCTACCCCCTTTACCTTCAATAAGGCTTTCAGCCAAGGCTATTCAGCCGAACAATGTACTTCCTCCATTACGATATAAATAAAGCTAAGTGTCTCGCCCCAAACTTCAGTTTGCTATTTTGCAAACTTTACTTTATGCTACAAACGCACTCGGGGGCTCCCCTCACCTCACGATTTCATCGACTGAGGATCACGCGTGTACACCTGAGTAGCTGACAACGTCAGGCAAACGAAAATGATACGTACTCAAACAAAGCACTGCGTGCTTACAGCAAACAAACCTTTACAACAAAGGGCACAACACGCCTAGTCGAAATATACAAATTTTACATTCATCTCTTTTACAGGTACTACCTATTCTGAAGAATAACCTGAGCACGCTGCTCAAACAAATCCACGACCATTGACATCTTCGCCTTACAATTGCGTAATGTGGACGCATGTCCCACTCACCACCATCCGCGAAGATGTGGCCCACCGCCACAATAGCCAAATCTACATCGGCCGGTGCAGCCTTACAAGAGACAAAGCAGCCTTCACTCCCGCAACGAGTCGTTGCCGCACCAACTCCTTGACATTGCTCACGCTCAAAACTTGACGGAAGACCCGCAAGGCTCGTCAGACAAAGATCCAAAGGAAACATGACGTGCAACACCGAGGCAAGCGACGTCTGCACTTGGCGAAGCACCCGCGAAACCTGGTGCACACGATCCTGCACCGTCGCCAAAGCCATGGCGCGGTCACGATCCATCCAGAAGAAGCCGCCAGCCTCCATGTCCTATTGAGTCAAGCAATTGACCCGAACAGCGACACGCTCTTTCTCTTCCCTCGGAGCAAGGTTAGCACCTGCGACAATTGCACAAAATAAGAGGCAAGGCCAGCAGGCTCATTCGAAGTACTGAGCTGCAGCTCGAAGCAAAGAACAACTTACACTGAAGTTGCTCGGACAGCCGAAGCAGTTCCGCCATCAAGTACTCCTCTCTGGCTGCACCATGGTCCGCCTTGGACTCCCAAACGTCAGCGTGACCTCGCAACCCAAGCAACTCCTTCTCAAGACTACGAACACAATCTCGAAGAAAAGCGAGTTGCGAGGAAGCATCCAAAGATGGACCTTGCGGCTGCAAAGCGAGGTGTCCATGTGGTCAAGACCAAGGAACCTAGAACAGCAGAAAAGCAAAGGACACAAACATTCAGACAGTGGTAGAGTACAACTCAGGCGAATTCATTCATCACATAAAAGGCCACAACGTGGCACAAGAATTGTGTTCATCAAAATATTTACAGCAAAAGCATACTACAAATTATCCTACATCTACAACACCTAAGACGCGACACCCTGAGTCGCCTCGGGCGGCTAGCTTTGGCCCCGCATGATGCGTCCTCATACAGCAAATCAATGAGCTTCGGCCCATATCGCTTGCAGCGAGCAGAGTAGGCAGCAAAGGCTACCTCAGATCCATATGCGGTCGTTGGTATCCGGGAGGTGATCTGGGGCAGGTCCCGCTCCAGCCGCCAAAGCCATCGCCAGCCCGACGGACGCGCCGATGCCCTTCTGCTTGCGCTTGTACGCCGCAGGAGCTTTGGCTGACAAAGCCTCCGCCAGAGCATCCACATCATCGAGGGCCGCTCCCTTAGGGACAAGATCCCTGTAGAAGTGGCCTAGGACCTCCTTAGCCTTGGCAAGGGAGCCGACGACAGTGCTGCAGCGATCTTAGACCGCTGCAGTAGCATCATCTAGAGCACTACCGTGCTCTAGAGCGTTGCGGTCAAACTCGATGCCTGCGGCATCTGAGACAAAAAAAGGGGGGAAGACATGAAGAAAATGTAGGGTTTCGTAGCATGGAAAACAAAAATTTTCTATCGCATACAAACAAACAAGCCAAGATCTATCTATTAGATTGTAGCAACGAGTCGATGGAATAACTTACCCTCGAAGATTCCAAAGTGTTTAACGAGAGCGGATTCTCGTGGGTGATGTAGTCGTACTCTTCCGATCTCAAGATCGCAGACGATCCTTCCAGGCTGCTTGCCAAGCACTCCTTGAGAGGTCACACGTTCGGTACTGACGAAGACCTTCCTCTCCCTTGTTCCAGCAGCGTGGAGGTTGTAGCACTCTCCTCGCGATTCGGCGACTGGCGTGTGCAGGAAGTATAGGGGAGATGTCGCGAGCCGCCTTAAGCCGAGCGAGTATGGTGGAGTATGAGAGTCCTCGGTGTTCTAGGGTTTATACACACCAAGGAGGGATGCTAGAGCCGGCTTAGGGTTCCGGGACCCCAAGTCGTGACTAGGGCAAAACCCTAGGGGTCGGCGGCTATGGTGGGCAGCTTCTAGGGTTTGAGGTGAGGACTTGTGTGCTCAGGAGGAGCCCCTCCTTATATAGGTGGAGGGGACGGCCGGCCAAGGGGAGGGAGTGGAGTCCCTCCCCAACTCGGCTTGGGTGGTGCGCCGGCTTGGGGAGGAGGACTCCCTCCCCAACTCGGTTTCACCTCCTTCTCCTCTTTTCCACTTTCCAAATTTAGCCGTTTGACTTTTCAATTTAGCTATTTAACTTTTCAAACTAGGATTTAATATAATCCTTTATTTGGAACAGCGAGGACACATAGTACATGATGCAATCATTCCAACTTGCAATGACACATTCATGTACCCCTTCCCCTCCAGAGTGTCGGACATTCCGAAACCTTCTAGAACATTCCTGATGAAAACACCGGAATCATTCCCGAACTCCGAAACGGAACTTTCCTTATATGAATCTCATTCTCCGGACCATTCCGGATCACCTCGTGATATCCCGGATCCCATCCGAGACTCCGAACAACATTCGGTCTCTTTATCATAATACCATAACTACTCAAACAACGTCGAATCCTTAAGTGTGTCTCCCTACGGTTCGTGAATTATGCGGACATGATCGAGACACTTCTCCGAACAATAACCAATAGAGGAATCTGGAAATTCTTATGGCTCCCACATATTTCTACGATTACTTTGCGATCGAATGAACCACTTACATACGATACCAATTTCCCTTTGTCTCACGATAGTTTACTTATCCGAGGTTATGATCGTCGGTATCTCGCATACCTAGTTCAACCTCGTTACCGATAAGTACTCTTTTCGTTCCGTGATATGTGATCCTTCAGAGCTACCACATGCTTGCAAGCTAATTGGATGACATTTCACCGAGAGGGCCCAGAGTATATATATGTGATCCCACTCTTGATCCATGTGTTTCAACCAATACTTTCCAAACACTCAATGCCACCTTTATAGCCACCCAGTTACGGTGTCGTGTTTGATGTCATCAAAGCATCCATCCGGTAAAGGTGATATGCATGATCTCATGCACTACAAGAAATGTGTCAGCCTATGACGTTTTGGTAGTGACCATGAAAGAAATCGTCATAGATTTATGACGATTCCACATATGATGGTCATACACTGTTTGACAAAACCAAATCCTAAGTAAACTATGACGATTTCGCTAAAAATGTCATAATTTCTCTGAAGACGGAATCATAATCGCTAGGCATACCGAGATATAAGAGAAGAACAAATATCATCGGCCGTTGATGTGAACTTGATGAGCGGTGGGATGGTGGTCTGAAAATTTGGCGTGGATCGATGACATGGCTTCAGCCCGTCTGCAGACAAAGGCCAAAATTTCATTCGCACACGCGGCACATGCCAAATCCCCACGCCTGCACCTCCATCCTCTAAAGTCTAACCCTAACACTTATCCTCTCACCTCGTGCCGCCTCACCGCGGGCCACCGGATCCCGGCGCCCTCCTCCTCACCACCTCGTCGGCCACCCAGATCCCTGGCGCCCCTCCTCCCCCGCCCCACCACCTCCGCCCCCTCACCCTCGGCCCCCATCTCCCCTCACTGGATTTCCCCCTGCGCCCAACCCCATCCATATCGAGAGAACCCTAGCTTCTCCTCTGGCGATGACGATGAATTCCTGACCTCTCTCGCTATGGACGACAGCGCCTCGATGGCCATGTTCTCTGCTCCCTCTAGCCGGACTACCCCGCGATCTGCTTGGCTGCCTGAGCACCTCGTCCGCCTCCCCGCCGACGACAAGATCTCCTCTCCATCTTCTTCTCCCTCGTTGCGCCCAGATCTCCTCTCCATCTTCTCTCCCTCGTTGCCAGATCTCCTCTCCATCTTCTTCTCCCTCCTCGGCAAGAACAGAAGAAGCACCTCCCATCTCGCTCTCCCATCACCTTCGCCCATCCTCCTCTAATCCTTTGTATTTGTTGAAACAGGATCCCACGATGTTGATCTCCTGCAGAGCTGCTCCCTTCGGAGGCATCCTCCACGGATCCCTCCGGCTTGGTCTTCCGTGTTCTTGACACACTTGAGTTGCAGGCGAGCATGTCACCATTCTCATCTTCAAGAACACCCCATCTGGACCACCGCCGTAAGACCAAGGCTGCTCTCCGGGGTTCGAGTTGGGAACTAGACTTACCGAACGTGACTGTAGGAAGATCGACGCGTAGATTCATGTTTTTATGGGTGGGGATTCGTGGTTCTTGCATATAAGAAGAGATTCGTGGTTCTTGGCACATATAATTCTTGAGGGTAGAACTATGTTGTATATTGCTTGTGCCAATTGTATACTCAGTATATTAGCCTCACATGTATTCTGACTTCACTAGATTATTTGTTTTTCCTCTTTTAGTAATCTTGAAGGAGCACAACCGCGATAGATAGCAAATTAAATGCTTTGTGAGACCAATGTTTGCACAATGTTTTGTTTACTTGTAACTAAAACTTGCAACTACTACCATTGATAGCTTTACATTGGTTAATTGACTAAAATGTTTGGGAAATTGCTTTCCTAAGTCTAAATGAAGATTTTGTTCGCTTTTAACTTGCATCCTTATCGATTGTTTGTGTGTTTTGTGTATGCGAGGAGGGGTTTAGGAAGGACTGCAAGTAGAAGCACCCCAACAACAAGCTGGTCCACTGGTGTTTACTCTCTTCCCTTGCATCTATATATTCTTGTTGGTTGATTGATGCATCTGGAAACTTAATCTCTCGTGCGTTAGATACTATTTTGATTTAGTATGAGAAGAATAAATACATGGTGAGTAGTGTGTTATTGATAGTAATCTTCCTAGGTGGAATCTCGAGACAATTGGACTAGGTCGGATCTCATCTGCTAAGTTTTTAGTGGTGATTCAATCCTATAGTAGTATAAGAACTGATTACTATCATGAATCATATAGGACACTTTGATGTTATAACTTCATCAATAAAACACAACAAATTTGTAAGATCCCTTGTTATCCCTAGTACAAATTCCATCGTTCCATTGCTTTGTACATGCATTTTGGTGATTAGGGGGACGACGGTGAAGCACTTCTCAAATCACTTGGCTACTCGATCGATCTCCATTGTCTCTAATATTTCAATATTTCCTACGATGAAATTAGACGGGGACATAGGTTAGAAAAGATATACAATATATACATTGTTCTAATCTTTCTTTGTTCATCTTTCACCAAGAATTTATGTAGCTTAACAAGATTTGTTTATCCGATACCGATTTGCATCGGTGAAATACAGGCACATTACGGTGTGGTACGGTGGTACCTAACATATTATGTCTTGCATCGCTTGGACTTTTGGACCACGGTAAGATGTTCGCCAATTAACTCCTGTATTTTTGTTCTATCGTATTGCTAGGCAAAGTTTTCTTTGTTATACATCGATTACATGGCATATAGATTAGAAATATGATGGACTTACTATGAGATGCTCAGATATATAGACTGTAGTTATGGTTCTATTTTTCCATACATGAATTTAATTTTCCTGTTTGCCATAAACATAAAAATAACAATCTATTTTTTAAAGCATGGACATACATTGGATGTTGTCTTCCTTAGTTATGCAATTTTCATACGCTATTATTGCGATTATCAAAGATCCTAATTTTCTTTAGTATGGTCTTGTTTCCTTCGTGATAGATCCGATGTCAAGTATAATTACATTAGTTGGTTATATATTTTATTAATGCAATGTCAAAGTCATGAATTTCTTGGATAAGTACATGTTTGGGTGATCAAACTCATTCACGATGGTACTGGACAATAGTTCAACAAAGATGTTAGGTTTCTTTGAGTTGACTTCTACAGTACCATGTATGTTAGAATGACCAGCAGCTTCCATCAGGATTCAGCTAAGCAAGCTACCACTACATGCGCCATGTAGTGGTAGCTTGCTAGTAAGCCCTGAATCTGATGGAACTGGTCATTATAACATACATCATAAGAACTATAGCATACTTGCATTTTTAGGTCATTCTAATCCTGATGGAAGCCTGAATCCTGATGAATCCTTTTGTGGTTGCTTTATTGAGCCAAAACCAAGATTCCCTGTTCCTTCCTTTTGCATTCTTACATATCTGGAAGAGATCCATTTGCAATGTGTTATTTATTCCCGACCACACAACCTTACATCCATGTTCAGAACATGGTGAGTACATGCTAATCACACTATTATGTTACAGTAATATGGCAGTAGTGAAATGCAGATGGTAGTACTTCCTCTCCTTTTTATTTAGATAAAGTGGCATGGCTTGGATTATTTTAATTATTTCTAGAAGTTCCGCTCCTTTTTCCTTATATAATGGAAGGTTAAAATCTCGGTTGATACATCATAAGATGTGCATAATTTTAGTCCTCATTTGAATCTATGATGTTATTTGTAACTACAGGTATATATGGTTGTCTGGCTATTTGTTTCACATGTGGTACATGGTTTTGGGTGAGAGGACTAGTTGTTGCTGGTAGGACATACAAAAACATCCAAGCATTTAGAAAAATCTTGATCTTCCTCTACCATTTTCATGTCTACGTCTATACTCCAAGTAGTGCTTGTAGAAATCGTAAATCTTGAAACTTTATTACTCCATATAACCACCTGAATTTAGTACAACATTGAGACTCCATTTAGTGATACAAGACTTGATCTATGCACATACGAGTTTCTTACATTGTGCATATCAGTTCTTTAATCTTGCTTAGATTATATTTCTTTAAAGATTCTTCAATTTAATGTTGGAGTATGGCACTTGTATTGCAAAAGATTATCGATAAAATACTTGCTTAATCATTCATGGATTCTTGTACTTGCTCTTTGAAATTTAACTTGAACTTGCATTTTAAACCTTTCACAAGTAGTACAAACTTGTTTCATAGTAGGAGTAATACAAACTGTTTAGTAGTACAAACTTGTTTCATAGTAGGAGTAATACAAACTTGTTTCATAGTAGGAGTAATACAAACTGTTTTAGTAGAAACTTGTTTCACAGGAGGTTGCTGCTGTTGTGACTGCTGGTCTTTGTTTAGGTATGGTCTGCTGCTGCTCTCTGTCCAAGGAACACCTGGGCGTCGAGGCGCTAGTGAGGAAGAACACAGGGCTGCGTGAGGAAGAACCTAGGCGCTGGTGGTCAAGAGGATGAGGCGGAAGGGACAATGCCGAGGAGAGGAGACAGTCTTCGGGGAGATGGTGGCCGATGTTCTACTCCTGTGGTGAGGGGCAGTGGCGTGAGCCTCTTGGGTGGGGCCGGTGGCGGCCCGGCCGGAGATCCCGGTGATCCGGTGCTAGGTGGTGCAAGGAAGACACGGGAGCGGCATGGTGCAGCCTCGGTGGTGATGGTGATTGATTCTAGGAGGGATTTTGGTAGGAAATAATCCTGGAGCTTGGACATGGTGTATTCCTTGGTTAAATTATTGTTGCCTAGCAGATCTTGCAATTGGTGCTATTTGCTAATAATTTAATGTAAATACTGAATTGTAATCTTGGATGTGCATTTGTGAGCCTGCACGCAATTTCTTGATAAATTATCCGCATGTTGTGTATTTGAAAATGGTGTATTTTCTTTATGTATTTGAATACTCTCATGTATTTTACCGATTTTTTGCATGTCTTGAGTAATTCCAGAAATGAAAATGAAAATTCTAGTTAAAAAATAGAAGAAATCTGGACTGGATGAAATGTATTTGGGCTCTAAAAGGTCAGGGCCCAAAATATATTGTAACAAATATGAAAATAAATAAGTGGACGGTAAGAAGGAAAGGACCAAAAGAGACAAACCTAAATGTGCCAAGGCCTAGCAAATAAAGGCTATAATTATTGGGCTAGCCCATTTAGATCACTAAAATGGATTGGGCTGATTTTGATTTAAGACGATTTCATTTCGTCAATTTTGCCAATAGGATTGGCCACGAGGATCCGAGCTGGCACGGCTAAATGGTCCATGACGATATTGGATCGTCATAGACGTTATGACGATTCAATATCGTCATAGACGGTTATGACGATTTTACAAAAAACGTCGTTATAGTTCATTTGCGACGCCCAGCTTTCGACGATCTCAAAATCGTCATAGAATCGTCATAAACGGACTACTATGACGATTCTGTGACGAAAATTGAGGGTCATATATAGCCATATTCCTTGTAGTGATGGTCGAAGGAATTAGGTTACTATGTATCAGAAAGCATATAGCAATTGAACTATTAAAATGACTTGATCTTTATGCTACGCTTATCTATAGGAGTATGTCCACCATATCATTCTCCTAACGGTATGATCTCGTTGTTGATAACATCTCAATGTTCATGATAGGGAAACCACAATCATTTATCAACCAACAAGCTAGTGATGTATAGAGGCTATACTAGGGACTTCAAATTTAAGTTTACAAATCACACAAGTATCAATGTTTCCTTGTTAATACTATTATAGCACGAATGTAAACATTTATCATAAATACAAAGATATAATAATAACTACATTTATTATTGCCTCTAGGGCATATCTCCAACAGTCTCCCACTTGCACTAGAGTCATCTAATCTAGATTACATGGTAATATACCGAACACCCATGGCGCTTTGGTCTTTGGTCATGTTTTGCCCTCGGGAGAGGTTTAGTCAACGGATCCGCCACATTCAGATCTGTGTACTTTGCAAATCTTTATATCCCCATCTTGGATATGTTCTCGAATAGCGTGAAAACGTAGCTTGATGTGCTTGACTTCTTGTGTGACCTTGGTTCTTGCGCATTGGCTATGGCGCCCATGTTATCACGATAGATATACATTGGGTCCAGCGACTAGGAACCACACCTCTGTAATGAACTCTTTCATCCATATCGCTTCTTGTGAAGCCTCCGGAAGCGACCATGTATTCCGATTGTTGAAGATCTCGCCACAACGCTTTGCTTTGCACTCCTCCGCTAGCTTCTGCACCATTCAAAATAAATACGTATCCAGTTGTGATTTAGAATCATCGGATCGGTGTTCCAACTAGCATCGGTGTAACCATTAACAACGAGTTGTTCATCACCTCCATAAGAAAGAACCATATCCTTAGTTCTTCTCAAGTACTTAAGGATGTTTTTGATCATTGTCCAATGATCCACTCTGGATCACTTTGATATCTGCTAGTTAAACTAACGACATATGCAATATCGGGTCTAGTACATAGCATGACATACATTAGATATCCTATGGCCGAGGCATAGGAGTCTTACTCATCCTTTCTCTATCTTACGCGATGTCGGACTTTGAGTTTTACTCAAGGTCGTATTGGGCAACATGGGCAAGAACCCTTTCTTGCTATCTTCCATTCCAAACCTCTTTAAAACTTTGTCCAAATATGTACTCTGTGACAATGATATTTGGCGTTTCAATCTATCTCTATAAATCTTTATGCCTAATATGTAAGCTGCTTCGCCAAGATCCTTCATTGAAAAACTATTATTCAAATATTCCTTGATACTATTAAGAAGGTCTACATCATTCCCAATCAACAATATGTCATCCACATATAGTATTAAGAATGCTACAGAGCTCCCACTCACTTTCTTGTAAATACAAGCTTCTCCATAAGTTGGTATAAAACCAAAACTTTTGAGCACCTTATCAAAACGTTGATTCCAACTTCGGGATGCTTGCTTCAATCCATAAATGGACCGTTGAAGTTTGCATACCTTGTTAGCATCTTTAGGATCGACAAAACCTTTGGGTTGCATCATATACAACTCTTCGTCAATGTCTCCATTGAGGAATGCTGTTTTGACATCCATCTGCCATATCTCATAATCGTAATATGCAGCGATTGCTAACATAATCCTCACAGACTTTAGCTTCGCTACTGGTGAGAAAGTCTCATCGTAGTCAACTCCTTGAATTTGTCGAAACCCTTTTGCGACAAGTCGAGCTTTATAGACAGTAACATTACCATCAGCATCTATTTTCTTCTTGAAGATCCATTTGTTCTTGACAGCCTTCCGGCCATCCGGTAAGTCCAGCAAAGTCCATACTTGGTTTTCGTACATGGATCCAATCTCGGATTTCATGGCTTCTTGCCATTTATTGGAATCTGGCTCATCATCGCTTCCTCATATGTCTCGGGGTCATCGGTGTTATCCACCAACATGACACTCATAAGGATCATACCAATGGAGTGGTACGAGTTCTCGTTGACCTCCGAGGCTCAGAGCAACTTCAACCAAGTTTCATGATCATCATCATTAGCTTCCTCTCTAATTGGTGCAGGCACCACAGAACTTCTTCGGTCTTTGCGCTACTGCAATTCGAGAGAAGGTTCGACAACCTCGTCGAGTTCTACTTTCCTTCCAGTCACTTCTTTCGAGAGAAATTCCTTCTTTAGAAAGGATCCATTCTTGGCAACGAAGATTTTGCCTTAGGATCTATGATAGAAGGTATACCCAATAGTTTCCTTCGGGTATCCTATGAAGACGCATTTTTTCGCTTTGGGTTCAAGCTTGTCCGGCTGTAACTTCTTTACATAGGCTTTGCAACCCCAAACTTTAAGGAACGACAATCTAGGTTTCTTCCCAAACCATAATTCATACGGTGTCATTTCAACGGATTTAGACGGTGCCCTATTTAAAGTGAATGCGGCTGTTTCTAATGCATAACCCCAAAATGATAGCGGTAAATCTGTAAGTGACATCATAGAACGAACCATATCTAAGAGAGTTCGATTACGATGTTCGGACACACCATTTCGCTGTGGTGTTCCCGGCGGTGTCAATTGTGAAAGTATCCCGCATTTCTTCAAATGCTCGCCAAACTCGTAACTTAGATATTCACCTCCACGATCAGAACGTAGAAATTTAATCTTCTTGTTACGTTGATTCTCTACGTCACTTTGAAACTCCTTAAACTTCTCGAAAGTTTCGGACTTATGTTTCATGAAATAGATATACCCATATCTACTCAAGTCATCCGTGAAGGTAAGAACATAACGATAACCACCACGCGATGCTACACTCATTGGACCACACACATCGGTATGTATGATTTCTAATAAGTCCATAGCTCGCTCCATCATACCAGAAAATGGAGTCTTAGTCATTTTACCCATCATACATGCTTCGCATCTTTCAAGTGATTCAAGAAGTCCATCGGAATGGAGTTTCTTCATACGCTTCACTCCAATGTGACCAAGATGACAGTGCCACATATAGGTCGAATTATCGCTTGATTTCAAACGTTTAGCCTCAATGTTGTTGATATGTGTATTTCCACTATCGAAATTCAATAAGAATAGACCATCTATCAAAGGTGCATGTGCATAAAACATATTACTCATATAAATCGAACAACCATTATTCTCGGACTTAAACAAGTAACCGTCTCGCAATAAACAAGATCCCGATATAATGTTCATGCTCAACGCAGGCACCAAATAACAATTATTTAAGTATAAAACTAATCCCGATGGTAGATGAAGGGGTAGCGTGCCGACCGCGATCACATCAACCTTTGATCCGTTTCCCGCGCGCATCGTCACCTCATTCTTCGCTAGCTTCCGTTTATTCTGCAGCACCTGTTTCAAGTTACAAATATGAGCAACCGACAGTATCAAATACCCAGGCACTACTACGAGTACTAGTGAGATACACATCAATAACATGTATATCAGATATACCTTTCTTCTTGATGTTGCCGTTCTTCAAATCCAAGTACTTTGGGCAATTCCGCTTCGATGACCTTCTCCCTTGCGGTAAAAGCACTCGGCCAGGCTTAGGTCCAGCCTTGGTCTTCTTCGGCGTGGTAACTTTCTTACCACCCTTCTTGAAGTGTCCCTTCCGCTTAGACTTGCCTTTCTTGAAATTGGTGGTCTTATTGACCAACAACACTTGGTGCTCTTTCTTGATCTCCACTTCGCAGACTTTAACATAGCAAATTACGGCAGCTGCTTGTTCATGTTACGCATGTTGTAGTTCATCACAAAGTTCTTGTAACTTGGTGGTAGTGATTGGAGGACACGGTAAATCCCCAAAGCATTAGGAATCACTATACCCAAGCTTTGAAGTTTGTTTGCGTGCCTGCACATCTTAAGCACATGCTCCTTGGGCTGCCCTCTTCCATCTTGCGGTTAAAGAACTTTTCGAAGCCTCATAACTTTCAATTGCCGCATGAGTCTCAAAGATCAATTTGAGATCCTCGACAATATCATATGGGTCGAATTCTCAAACCTTTTCAAGCTCCGATTCCAAACCATACAAGATAGCACACTAAACTATGGAGTCTTGATTCTTAGAGCGAGGTAAACATTCTTTACTTCATCGAAGCATCACGGTGGGTCACCCAGTGCATCCAAAGACATAGGTCAAATTACCAGCTGTGAGGACAATCCTCAAATTGCGGAACCAATCCGCGAAGTTGCTTCCATTGTTTTTCAACTTTTCTTTCTCTAGGAACGCATTAAAATTGATGGTAGGGGCTGCCATTGATCTACAACATATTTGCAATAGTTTAGACTAAGTTTATGACAGATTGAGTTCAAATTAATAATTAAGTTAATCTAGGTGAACTCCCACTCAAAACAACATCCCTCGCATTGTTTTAGTGATCACACGAACCAAATCCACTACATCAACACCGATCATCACGAGAGTTGATATAGTTTCAATGGCGAACAATCATCATGTTCATCATATCTACTATATGATTCATGCTTTACCTTTCGGTGATCCGTGTTCCGAGACCATGTCTGTACATGCTAGGCTCGTCAATATCAAACCTTAGTTTCCGCATGAGCAAATCTGGCTTGCTCACGTTGTATACACTTGTAGAATCCAACACACTCGATCATCACGTGGTGCTTCGAAACAACAAGCTTTAGCAACGGTGCTAACTAAGGGTGAACACTTTATGACTTGAAATTCATGTGCATGAGGGATCATCTTATAATGCTACCATCGTCTACTAAGCAATACAAGATGCATAAAGGATTAACATCACATGCAATTCATAATATGTGATATGATATGGCCTTTCTTCTTTGTGCTTCCGATCTCCATCTTCAAGCACGAACATGATCTCCATCATCACCGGCATTGCATCAAGGTCAATGACGCTTCTACATGGTTGTCGATCCACGGCTTCAACTATTACAACTACTTTGAATAGACACGCTGGTCTTAACATAAATTAAAGACAACCATATGGCTCACCGGTTGCCAACTTACAATAAGGAACATTGCATACATCAAATATAATCACAATCATGGCCATATCACATCACTGCACACCCCTGCAAAACAAAGTTAGACACCTCTACTTTCTTTGCATGTTTTACGTGGCTTGGGGTTTTCAATAAGTGTCGTTCTAACTTACGAACATGAACCACAACATTGATACTAGTATTGTTAATCACCCGTTGTAAATTGGATCTTAACTATGATAGGAGAAAGCACCCATAAAGCCACTTATGCAATACAAGTTGCATGTCAAGCGTGGAGCAAGTCTCATGAACGATGTCATGTAAGGTTAGCGGGCGCTTCATCCCAACATACCAAGATGCAAAGTACACAAGAAGCAATCGACAATAAAGCATCAACGCCCACAATGACCATTGTGTTCTACTCGCAACAGATCTACATATAGACATGGCTCGATACCCTTTGTAGGGTTTCGTAGCATGGAAAACAAAAATTTTCTCGCATACAAACAAACAAGCCAAGATCTATCTATTAGATTGTAGCAACGAGTCGATGGAATAACTTACCCTCAAGATTCCAAAGTGTTTAACAAGAGCGGATTCTCGTGGGTGATGTAGTTGTACTCTTCCGATCTCAAGATCGCGTGAGCGATCCTTCCCTATGCGTTCCAGCGGCTCCATGAATCGGTCACGTTCGGTTGACGAAGACCTTCCTCTCCTTGTTCCAAGAGGCAATGGAGGTTGTAGCACTCTCCTCGCGATTCGGCAAGACAATGGCGTGGCAGGAAGTAGAGGGAGATCTCAGGCTTCGCCTTGGCCGGGCAGTATGGTGGAGTATGAGAGAGTCCTCGGTGTTCTAGGGTTTAGACACACCAAGGAGGGGATGCTAGAGCCGGCGTCTAGGGTTCCGGGGACACCCAAGTCGGCGGCTAGGGCAAAACCCTAGGGGGTCGGCGGCGGCTATGGTGGGCTGCAGCTTCTAGGGTTTGAGGTGAGGGACTTGTGTTTCTAGGAGGAGCCCCGCCTCCTTATTTAGGTGGAGGGGCCGGCCAAGGAGGAGGAGTCCTCCCCAACTCGGCTTGGGTGGTGCACCGGCTTGGGGAGGAGGACTCCCTCCCCAACTCGGTTTCACCTCCTTTTCCTCTTTTCCACTTTCCAAATTTAGCCGTTTGACTTTTCAATTTAGCTATTTGACTTTTCAAACTAGGATTTAATATAATCCTTTATTTGGAACAGCGAGGACACTTAGTACATGATGCAATCATTCCAACTTGCAATGACACATTCATGTACCCCTTCCCCTGAGTCTTAGGACATTAGAACCTTCTAGAACATTCCCGATGAAAACACGAATCATTCCGAACTCAAAGCGGACATTCCTTATATGAATCTCATTCTACGGACCATTAGGATCACCTCGTGATATCCGGATCCCATCCGAGACTCGAACAACATTCGGTCTCTTTCTCATAATACCATAACTACTCAAACAACGTCGAATCCTTAAGTGTGTCTCCCTACGGTTCGTGAATTATGCGGACATGATCGAGACACTTCTCCGAACAATAACCAATAGAGGAATCTGGAAATTCATATGGCTCCCACATATTTCTACGATTACTTTGTGATCGAATGAACCACTTACATACGATACCAATTTCCCTTTGTCTCACGATAGTTTACTTATCTGAGGTTATGATCGTCGGTATCTCTGCATACCTAGTTCAACCTCGTTACCGATAAGTACTCTTTTCTCGTTCCCGTGATATGTGATCCCTTGTGAGCCAGTCACATGCTTGCAAGCTAATTGGATGACATTCCACCGAGAGGGACCAAAGTATATATATGTGATCCCACTCTTGATCCATGTGTTTCAACCAATACTTTCCGAACACTCAATGCCACCTTTATAGCCACCCAGTTACGGTGTCGTGTTTGATGTCATCAAAGCATCCATCCGGTAAAGGTGATATGCATGATCTCATGGTCGAAGGAATTAGGTTACTATGTATCAGAAAGCATATAGCAATTGAACTATTAAAATGACTTGATCTTTATGCTATGCTTATCTATAGGAGTATGTCCACCATATCATTCTCCTAACGATATGATCTCGTTGTTGATAACATCTCAATGTTCATGATAGGGAAACCACAATCATTTATCAACCAACAAGCTAGTGATGTATAGAGGCTATACTAGGGACTTCAAATTTAAGTTTACAAATCACACAAGTATCAATGTTTCCTTGTTAATACTATTATAGCACGAATGTAAACATTTATCATAAACACAAAGATATAATAATAACTACATTTATTATTGCCTCTAGGGCATATCTCCAACAGAAAAGCAGCATAGAAAAAGACAAGAAACATGAAGAAACAAGCACAAATACAACACTCACCCGAAACAGCCTTGGCTGCAGCCATGAGCTTGTCTGCCACCTCCCTCCCCCGCGCAGCCGCAACAGTGGCCAGCTGCTCCTCACGGTCCGTGGCCTCCTGCTGCAGACGCTCCTTAGCTTCAGCTGCCTTGGTCAGATCTAGATCGAGGCGTTCCTTCGCACCAACAGCGGCCTCGGCCTTCTTCTCCAATTGACTAAGGCTCTTCTTGAGAGTGTCGACCTCACGGAGAGAAGTATTAGGTACCTTGAAGCTGCCGAAGGTTAGCCTCCAGCACCAAAAGCGTCAAAGAGCAGGACCAGAATAAACGAGAGAAGCACCAAAAGCAAACAGGTACCTTGAAGCTGCCGAAGGTTAGCCTCCAGCACCAGGCGCTTGGCCTCCTGCACAAAAGGCTGCAGAAAAAGAAACAGAAGTAAGAAAAAGGACTTGGGGCTACGCCCAACATAAAGGAATAAAAGCACAATTCGCACACGAAGACACTCGGGGGCTCCCCCCGTGGTACGAAGAAGAGGTACTTACATGCTCTGATGGCGACTCCGAAGGCTCGCTGGCGAAATTCTGAGGCGCAACCACCTGCACCTCCTGCACAGGAGGATCCGTAGCGGCGCCCCCCAAAGTCGCCATTGTCTGAGGAGGAGGAGACGCAATTTTCGACTCCCCCATCATCTCCCGCGCACCATCGCTGGAGGAATCGTGGGAGGAATGCCTTCACATGAAGCAATCATCACAAGTGCAAAAATCAAGAAGGAAAAAGGACAAGTAATACAACAAGAAACTTACGAGCCCAGCGAGCTCAGGTCGAAGACAGGAGGAGTCCTTCGGACTCTCTTCTCCTCCTTCTTCTCCTCCTTTTTCTCTTCCTTCTTCCGCTTTGCTCGCGTGTGCGGCGCTACAGCCCGCACAGGAATGGCAGGAATGGGAGAAGAAGAGCCTCCATGCCCATCACTATGACGATCAAGGCACAGAGGGTTTCTGGGAGTCGGAGGAGTCGAGGCATCCGAAGACTCGCTGGAGCTCCGTGATAGTTTGCGCGTATGGTCCTCACTCGACTCGTCGGCATCTTCGACTGGAGATCGCGCCGACGGCAGTTCGGACACGGACTCCACCACTTCATTATCCGGGGCATTCGGATACTTTTCGGGCAATGGAGGCACCATGCCCGGCACCTTGAAGCTCTGCAAAACCAGAAGGGACTTTGTTAGCAAATAAAGGAAATAAATACGCAGTCGACAAAAAAAAGCGTTACGTGCACGAATCTACACCTGCGGAACGACCAACGTCGAAGAAAACGGAGGAGTCAGCGACTTCCCCGGGATTTTCTCTCCGGCCTTGAACTTCAGCAGGCCAAGGGTCTGTCCAAGATCCCCTCGAGATTTTTTTAGCCGAAACCCTCGTCGGATCACGGCGCCCAGAATAAAGAAACATCGGGTGCGCCCTCGCTTGGAGAGGCTGCACCCGACGCTCAAGAAACGTCCGGATGATGTCCACGCCGTTCACTTCCTTCTCCGGAATCAACTGGAGATCCTCCACCCAACGGTAAAGGGCCTTTATATCCTCTGTCTCGCCATCCAAAATCTGGTTTTTCCAGGATCTTTTTGGCTCAATTGTCTGGGAGGGGTCAAAAGGAACAAGACCAAAATCTTGCCCAGGCACTACGGAGTCGCGGATGTAAAACCATCGCCTCCGCCAGTACTGGACAGATTCGGACATGGAAAAGGAAAAGAAAAGAAGATTGGGACTAAGGGAGATGATGCAACCCCCAATGGGATACACGCCATCCGAACCAGACTGCCTCTTTACGGAATAAAGTTTCCGGAAGAGGCCAAAGTGCGGCTCAATGCCGATCCAGCACTCGCAAAAAGTGATGAAGCAAGCAATGTGGAGAAGAGAGTTGGGCGAAAGATGATGAAGTTGGATGCCATAGCGAAAGGGCAGCCCACGGAGGAAGTTGTGGACTGGAAAAGAAAACCCACGCATAACGAAGGCAAGAAACATAACCCGATACCCAGCTGGGGGACGGGGGATTACTGTTGGAGATATGCCCAAGAGGCAATAATAAAGTGGTTATTATCATATCTTCATTCTTATGATAAATGTTTACATACCATGATATAATTGTATTAACAGGAAACATTAATACTTGTGTGATTTGTAAACGTAAAAGAGTCCCTAGTAAAATCTCTTGTTAAACTAGCTTGTTTGTTGATATATGATCATGGTTTCCTGATCATGAACATAAAGATGTTATTAACAACAGGGTCATATCATTAGGAGAATGATGCGATGGACATACTCCCATAGTTAAGCGTAGCATAAAGATCAAGTCATTTAATATAGTTCATTTGCTATAAGCTTTCTGATACATAGTAACCTAATTCCTTCGACCATGAGATCATGTTAATCACCATCACCGGAAGGATACTTTGATGACATCAAACACCACACCGTAACTGGGTGGCTATAAAGGTGGCATTGAGTGTTCGGAAAGTATGGGTTGAGGCTCATGGATCAAGAGTGGGATTTGTCCATCCATATGACAGATAGATATACTCTGGGCCCTCTCGGTGGAATGTCATCCAATTAGCTTGCAAGCATGTGACTGGCTCACAAGGGATCACATACCACGGGAACGAGAAAAGAGTACTTATCAGTAACGAGGTTGAACTAGGTATGCAGAGATACCGACGATCAAAACCTCGGATAAGTAAACTATCGTGAGACAAAGGGAAATTGGTATCGTATGTAAGTGGTTCATTCGATCGCAAAGTAATCGTAGAAATATGTGGGAGCCATATGAATTTCCAGATTCCTCTATTGGTTATTGATCGGATAAGTGTCTCGATCATGTCCGCATAATTCACGAACCGTAGGGAGACACACTTAAGGATTCGACGTTGTTAAGTAGTTATGGAATGATGAGAAAGATACCGAATGTTGTTCGGAGTCTCGGATGGGATCCGGGATATCACGAGGATATCCGGAATGGTCCGGAGAATAAGATCCATATAAGGAAAGTCCTATTTCGGAGTTGGGGAATGGTTCCGGTGTTTTCATCGAGAATGTTCTAGAAAGTTCCGGAATGTCCGGGACTCCGAAGGGGCTGGGTACATGAGTGTGTCATGCCAAGTTGGAATGATTGCATCATGTACTAAGTGTCACCGCTGAACAAAATAGAGGGTTTATTCAAATCCTTGTTTGAAAAGTCAAACGCCAATTTGAAAGTCAAACGACTATTTTTGGGAAGTGGAGAGGGAGGTGGAAACCGAGTTGGGGAGGAGTCCCTCCTCCATCGCCGGCCCACTTGGGATCCGAGTTGCGGAGGGATTCCCCTCCCCTTGGCGGGCGCCTCCCTCCTATAAGAGGAGGGGCAGGGCTCCCCTCCTAGCACACAAGATTGCCCCCTCTAAACTTAACCCTAGCCGCCGCCCACCATAGCCGCCGCCACCTAGGGTTTCTCCCCTAGCCACCGACTTGGGCACCTACAAGCTCTAGCCGCCGGCCCTAGCAACCCCTCCTTGGTGTGTCTAAACCCTAGAACACCGAGGGCTCTCTCATAGTCCACCATACTCGCTTAAGGCGAAGCCTCGCGAGATCTCCCTCTACTTCGGTACCACGCCGTCTTTGCGGAATCGCGACGAGTGATACAACCTCCATTGCCTTTGGAACAAGGGAGAGGAAGGTCTTCGTCGAGTACCGAACGTGTGACCAACTGCGGAAGCGCTGCCGGAACGCAACGCCGGAAGGATCGTCTACACGATCTTGAGATCGGCAAGAGTACGACTACATCACCCACGAGAATCTGCTCTCGTTAACCGCTTTGGAATCTTCGAGGGTGAGTTCCTCTATCTACTCGTTGCTACAATCTAGTAGATAGATCTTGGCTTGGTTGTTTGCATGCGGTAGAAATTTTTGTTTTCCATGCTACAAACCCCTACAGTGGTATCAGAGCCGTGTCTATATGTAGATCTGTTGCACGAGTAGAACACAATGGTCATTGTGGGCATTGATGCTTTTGTTGTCGATTGCTTCTTGTGTACTTTGCATCTTGCGGGATGGTGGGATGAAGCGGCCCGGGCTAACCTTACATGACATCGTTCATGAGACTTGCTCCACGCTTGACATGCAACTTGTATTGCATAAGTGGATTCTTGGTGCTGTTTTTCCCAACATAGTTAAGATTCAATTTACAACAGGTGATTGACAATACTAGTATCAATGTTGTGGTTCTTGTTCGTAAGTTAGAGCGACACTTATTGAAAGCCCCAAACCACGTAAAATATGCAAACAAAATTAGAGGCGTCTAACTTTATTTTTCAGGGGTGTGCTGTGATGTGATATGGCCATGATTGTGATTATATTTGATGTATGCAATGTTCCTTATTGTAAGTTGGCAACCGGCAGGAGCCATATGGTTGTCTTTAAATTCTGTTAAGACCCGCATGTCTATTCAAAGTAGTTGTAATAGTTGAAGCTGGTGGATGACAACCATGAAGCGGCGCCATTGACCTTGACGCCACACCGGTGATGATGGAGATCATGTTCGTGCTTGAAGATGGAGATCGGAAGCACAAGAAGAAAGGCCATATCATATCACATATTATGAATTGCATGTGATTTTAATCCTTTTATGCATCTTGTATTGCTTAGTTCACGACGGTAGCATTATAAGATGATCCCTCAAGCACACAATTTCAAGTTTTAAAGTGTTCATCCTTAGTAAGCACCGTTGCTAAAGCTCGTTGTTTCGAAGCACCACGTGATGATCGGGTGTGTTAGATTCTGCAAGTGTATACAACGTGAGCAAGCCAGATTTGCTCATGCGGAAGCTAAGGTTTAATCTTGACGAGCCTAGCATGTACAGACATGGTCTCGGAACACGGATCACCGAAAGGTAAAGCATGAGTCATATAGTAGATATGATGAACATGATGATTGTTCGCCATTGAAGCTACATCAACTCTCGTGATGATCGGTTTTGATGTGGTGGATTTGGTTCGTGTGATCACTAAAACAATGTGAGGGATATTGTTTTGAGTGGGATTTCAACGACAATAGGATTAAAAGTTGAACACTATTTATCATAAATTAAATCAAAGTGAATTTGCATAATTGTTGTAGTCATTGGCATCCGTTTATCACCTTGCGCTTAGTTTTAATTGAGATGATAGAACTATAGAATTCTGGTTAGTTACTTTACGAACTGGTATCGTATTGTTTTGAAGTGTTAATCTAAAGTTTAAAAGTCCTATTGCAAACTTTCAGTAAGTTCCGGTTACTCCATGAAGTTTAATAACTGGTATTAAATCAAGAGTGACAATTCCAAGAGTTAGTGTATGAGTATCATGTTTGTCTCCATGATTCTTGATATTCAAAGAATTGTCTTAATATCAAGGTTATCTAGGATCTGAAAGAGTTGTTTCAGAAACCATGATGTGTGGAAGATATTGTGATATCTGAAACAAACTTTTGGTTGCAGCATGATAGAGTATAATATGGCAAAAGTCATGTTCTCATATTTGATGAGAATTTGCAAAAGGTTGGAGACACTAGTTGTCCTAATCCTCCAAAAGGTTTTGGAGAGCAACATTATACTCGCGATTCATCTTTATAAGCTAAAAGTAGCTTGATCATGAATAATTCTATGATAAAGGTGAATATTTGATGTAGGTAAAATATTTACCACACCAAGAGATTACTAAAGAATGGAATTTGAAAGCATACCAAACATTTGATGATGGTGATCTACTTCAAAGTGCAAGTCCAAAGACACTGGTATTTAATTATACACGCTTCAGACTATGTGTCATATGTATGACTCCACTATTGATATTGATAGATTCTTTCAAACAGAAAAGGAAATACTGAAAGAGAATCTCATAAATATATGGCAGAAAAGAAAAGACTAGAATTGTTCAGTTTAAGTATATATATGATATACATGTTATGGCTATATTCTTTGCTTATTAAACAATGTGGTTCTTAAGTATTTGATACTGAATTTGTTGGTGTGAATCGTCATACGAAACAACACAATTCATGAACTACAATGGCCTAAGTAACTAGCAAAAGAATATGTGATGATGTTCATCGAGAACAAATAAAGGGTTATTGTGTTGCTCGTTAAACATTAAAGCTTGCCTTCAAGATTTGTTTTATCAGGTATTATGAGAACAAAAGGGTTGTTCAAATAATTGCCGTAATCCATAAAAGATGGATGATTCACAAATCTTGTTGGAGAAATCACATCCATAAAACTAGTGCTAAAAATGTCGAAAGACAAATTGATTGAAAGATCACTTAGGAAGTGACATCGTCGTTTAAATTATAATGGAAAGAAAACATGAAGAAACTCCATGTGGATGGAATTTTGGAGTCTTTTGATTTTTGATCAAATGACGCTTGTGAAACTTTCCTAGAGATAATTAAAACTTCGTTCATAGGCCAAAAGGGAACGAATGACTAGCTTATTGGAAATTGTACATATTGTTGTACAAAGTCCATCATGTGTAGTCAAAAGCGATGGATTTCAACTTCATATGCTTTCTCCGAAAATTTGAGTGAATATATGAATATTTACTTAATAAGGATGAAGTATGAAACATTTGAAAAGTTCAAAGACTTTCAAGATGAAGTGCAAAATCATTGTAACAAGAATATAAATAGTTTATGATAAGATCATAAAGGAAGATATTTGAGTTACAAGTTTAGCATAATACCTAAGATTTAAGGAATCGTTCCGTGAATTTGCATGTCCCGAAACACCATAAGAGTATGGAGCGTTCGAGGTATGTAATTAAACCTTGTTTGACATGGTAAGATCGAAGGTGTAATTCATAAAACCGCCATTATATCTTAAAGATTAAAAGCTTTAGAGACTACCGTTTTTCCACTAAAAAAGCTCCATCATAATCCATTGAAATGACACCATATAAAGTTATGGTTTGGGATAAAACCCAAGCTGTCCTTTCTTAAATATTGGTTTGCTATGCATAAGAAAGATGTTTGCAACCAAAATCGGATGAACATGTATTTGTATGTTATTTTCGAATAACTGTTAAGAATTCCTCCATAAACACCAAGGACAAAAAATGTTTGTCACTTAGAACGTCAAGTTTCTTTGAGAAGGAATTTTCCATGAAAATTTAAGTGGGAGGACAATAGAACTTTAACAAGGTTAAAAGAACCTTAGCTATATGTGCAAAGTTGCGCAGCGCCGAAAAGTGTTCCGGAGGCAGCAACAATGCTCATGGCTCACGTGCCTCAAAGGTTGTGGTCACGGAGATCTAAGTTCCTATTGAAACAAGTAGGTCGGGTAAACAATCAAATACCAAGATTTGAGAGTTAAATCATTATTTGACAATAATGATCTGACTACATGCAAAGAAGCGATGATGGGACCTGACTCCGTCAAATGGCTTGAAACCATAAAATCCGTGATAGTTCCATATATGAGAGATCAAGCTTTGGACTTGAAAGACCCTCTGGAAAGGTACAAGACCTTACAGTCGTATTTGGATCTATAAAGAAATAGACATGGATGTTTCACATCTATGAAATAGTCGACATGTAGGGAAAGAGTTCACGACAATGTTCAAAGGGTTGACTATGACAAGGTTTGATCTTTCATAGCGATATTTAGTCTAGACGGATTAATGTTGCAACCACGACATATAATTTTGTTATGTGTTGGATAAACAAAACAAGTTCTTCTAATAGAAGGGTTGCCTAGGATGTGTGCATGACACGGTCCAAAGGGTTTTGTTAATTCAAAGGATGCTAAAAGCATATGCAAACTTCAATGGTTGAAGTAAGCATCGCGGAGTTGGAATCTTCACCATGATGAAACTGTTAAAGGAGTTTAAATTCGTCAGAGATGATGAAGATGCTTGCATTTGCAAGAAATTAAGTGGGAGTGCTAAGACATGTTTCTAATACATTATGTGGAAAACATATTGTTGATTATAAATGATGTATCTTTTATTAACACATATTAAGAATTTCATCCCGATGAAAGACTTAGGCAAAACCCAAATATTTGGCATCAATAGACGCTAATATGGTTGTGCCGAAAGTACATAGATGATGTATTGAATGAGTTCAATATAGAAACTACAAGAAAGGTTCTTGTCACACAGAAAGGATTGAATGAGTTCAAAATTGATGATATATTCAAGTGTATTGACACTGGGTAAGTGAAACAAAGATTCAAGTATAGATTGATACTTGATGTATGAAATCACAAAGAGTATTTATATCAATCATATTGAGATATGTACAAATCCAGTTATGTCCTATACTCTAAATGTTATGAGCATATACCAAAATGATTCATAAGTTGATCATTGGACAATAGTAAGGATATTCTTATGATCTTTTGGAAGAACTAAGAGTATATTATTTGTAGAAGTGACAAATAGATGGTTAGTTCATTGTAAAAGTACTACATTGATACTAGTTTTGTCACAAAGTACAAATTAAGTTTATCTCAATCTAAACTAAGGGTGGCACAATATAATGGAAAGTAAGTTCCATAATGGATTTGGATGAGTTCCAAAGTTAAGACATTGTGACAGATACTACAACAAAAGACTAAGTATATGACTGCTATAATAGCAGCTAAAGAGGGCATTTGTGTCAAGTAGTTTGTTATCAAACTAGGTGTAGTTCACAGCGGGATAATACTATGAAGATATATTGTACGACAATATTATCAACATGTTTTAACCCCAAAGAACTAAAGGTCTCACCAAAGGACCAAAATTATACAAAGCCATATCATTAGAGAACGAGTGATGCGTAGAGACGCAAAGACATGCAATTACACACGGACCTGGAAGTGTCAGATCCGGAGATCAGTTGACCACTAGCAATCGTGTACATACGACGCCAGAAAGCCATAGGTGTTGAATACACAAAGGTTTGAAACTAGATTATTGACTCTAGTGCAAGTGGGAGACTGTTGGAGATATGCCCAAGAGGCAATAATAAAGTGGTTAGTATCATATCTTCATACTTATGATAAATGTTTACATACCATGCTATAATTGTATTAACAGGAAACATTAATACTTGTGTGATTTGTAAACGTAAAAGAGTCCCTAGTAAAGCCTCTTGTTAAACTAGCTTGTTGGTTGATATATGATCATGGTTTCCTGATCATGAACATAGAGATGTTATTAACAAGAGGGTCATATCATTAGGAGAATGATGTGATGGACATACTCCTATAGTTAAGCATAGCATAAAGATCAAGTCATTTAATATAGTTCATTTGCTATAAGCTTTCTGATACATAGTAACCTAATTCCTTCGACCATGAGATCATGTTAATCACCATCACCGGAAGGATACTTTGATGACATCAAACACCACACCGTAACTGGGTGGCTATAAAGGTGGCATTGAGTGTTCGGAAAGTATGGGTTGAGGCTCATGGATCAAGAGTGGGATTTGTCCATCCATATGACGGATAGATATACTCTGGGCCCTCTCGGAATGTCATCCAATTAGCTTGCAAGCATGTGACTCACAAGGGATCACATACCACGGAACGAGAAAAGAGTACTTATCGATGTGAGGTTGAACTAGGTATGCAGAGATACCGATGATCAAAACCTCGGATAAGTAAACTATCGTGAGACAAAGGGAAATTGGTATCGTATGTAAGTGGTTCATTCGATCGCAAAGTAATCGTAGAAATATGTGGGAGCCATATGAATTTCCAGATTCCTCTATTGGTTATTGATCGGGAAGTGTCTCGATCATGTCCGCATAATTCACGAACCATAGGGAGACACACTTAAGGATTCGATGTTGTTGAGTAGTTATGGAATGATGAGAAAGAGACCGAATGTTGTTCGGAGTCTCGGATGGGATCCGGGATATCACGAGGAGATCCGGAATGGTCCGGAGAATAAGATTCATATAAGGAAAGTCCTATTTCAGAGTTGGGGAATGGTTCCGGTGTTTTCATCGAGAATGTTCTAGAAAGTTCCGGAATGTCCGGCACTCCGAAGGGGAAGGGTACATGAGTGTGTCATGCCAAGTTGGAATGATTGTATCATGTACTAAGTGTCATCGCTGAACAAAATAGAGGGTTTATTCAAATCCTTGTTTGAAAAGTCAAACGACTATTTTTGGGGAGTGGAGAGGGAGGTGGAAACCGAGTTGGGGAGGAGTCCCTCCTCCACCGCCGGCCCACTTGGGATCCGAGTTGCAGAGGGATTCCCCTCCCCTTGGCCGGCGCCTCCCTCCTATAAGAGGAGGGGCAGGGCTCCCCTCCTAGCACACAAGATTGCCCCCTCTAAACCTAACCCTAGCCGCCGCCCACCATAGCCGCCGACTTGGGCACCTCCAAGCTCTATCCGTCGGCCCTAGCAACCCCTCCTTGGTGTGTATAAACCCTAGAACACCGAGGGCTCTCTCATAGTCCACCATACTCGCTCCGGCTTAAGGCGAAGCCCTGCGAGATCTCCCCTCTACTTCCGGTACCACGTCCGCCGAATCGAGGAGAGTGCTACAACCTCCGTTTCTTGGAACAAGGGAGAGGAAGGTCTTAGTCGAAATACCGAACGTGTGACCGATCAGGAAGCGCTCCGAACGCAGCGCCGGAAGGATCGTCTACACGATCTTGAGATCGGCAAGAGTACGACTACATCACCCACGAGAATTTGCTCTCGTTAACCGCTTTGGAATCTTCGAGGGTGAGTTCCTCTATCGACTCGTTGCTACAATATAGTAGATAGATCTTGGCTTGGTTGTTTGCATGCGGTAGATTTTTTTTGTTTTCCATGCTATGAACCCCTACAATTACCTCATTGCCGGGGAGTTTGACGGCCTCCCTATCTTGCGGGATCAGACCCCGCTCGCGAAGCTTGCGGAGATCGCTCTCCCGCGTCTCTAATCGCCGCCAGCCACCGTCGGTGACACGGGTAGCGGTGGCGCCTTTCTTTCCTCCGGTGGCGCTGGTCCCAACTGCAGATGACGATTTCTTCGGTTTCCCCATTGCGCTACGGCGGCGCCGGTGGTGAAAGCGCAGAAAGGAAGATGGAAATGTGGAAGGAAATCCCAGCGCGTAGCAAGAATCGCTAGAGCACAAGGAGGCAGTGAAAACAAGAACTGATGCGGTGAAAACAAACCGCGGCTTTCCCCATTGATTATAACAACGAAGACGATGCACGGCAGCCGTCCATCCAGAAGACCTAACGCCAACGCCAGATCTGACCGTACACGTGTCAGCATCACAACGAACCGTCGTTACCACGCCGTCCACTACGCGCGGAAATCGAGGAGACGCCGTAATTATCTCCACGCCGCGCGTGACCAGTCAATTCAAGGTCAGCAAGTGGGACCCACATTCGTCCAGTCAAGTCATCTCTGGCGTAGCAGACGCTTGAAGTCACCGATCGTCGGCACTGATGTCATCAAAGCTATACTAGCACCAACTCCAATTCTTCGACTCCACAGCTAAGAGTACTCACTCCAATCCGCGATTCGGCTAAATACTCGGGGGGCTACTCCTATTAGGAGCGCTGGCTGCGCACCCGAAAGACGAATAACGACAAAATATATCTTCGAGTCCTACGTCGAGTCTACGACTCCACTATGGACTCGGGGGCTACTCCCATAGGGAGGATGTATTTAAGCATCTGATTTTTTTTGTGTCCTACGGACTTAACAACTGAGCAAGGTTTGAACTAAAGTCTCCGCTCGAGTCTACGACTCGAACAGACACTCGGGGGCTACTCCCATAGGGAGCGCTGGTCGCGCACCATATGAAATCTTCGACTGTGATCTTTCGGATCAAGATGCAAAACTTTTCAACTCGCCCCAACAAAAGCTAAGTGAGCAACGATCTCCTTGGCCACCAAACACCTCCGGTGACAAACATTCGGATCTTTGTCTACGACACAAAGATAAGACCTACAGATATCATCTGATGGCCTGGCAACGCACACGACTGCGCTCTGCTAGTAAAAACCCGTGCTAACAGGTGCGATGAAAAATCCCGACGGACGCGTTGGGTACATCAATTAAATTCACTGGAATTCCACTTCTGTAAGTTCTCCGCGGCCTGAGTCGAATTACGCCAGCATATGTTCCAGTTTCGAGTTGAGGGACTTGAACCTGAGGAAGATCGTGTTGTTTCGTCCTAAGACAGTTAACTGGCCCTGATCCGTCGGGTGAGTCAGGCACACGTATCAACTATCCATACACACATACTGTTAATACATAGTTGCACCCGAAGGATTGAAGAGTCCTCAGCCGAATCTACGATTCGACTGATCACTCGGGGGCTACTGACATGGTTGTACCCTACGGGTGCGTGACCTCAGCATACCTAGTCCAGCCCAAGGAAGGCCCATGACGGATGTACGCCAGCCCATGAAGACTTTCGGGTGGCCCAGGCCCATAACGCCTTCGTATCCTTGGAGAGCAAGACTAGAGTAGATAGGAAATTCAAAGGGGTAAAACCCTAGAACTCAGAATCGACTAGGACTATGCCCAGACCCGCCTAAGTCTATATAAAGGCCGAGGGCACGACCTAGATCTCTCGACTCATACTTTCGCACCTCCACGGCAGATCGAATCACAAGACTGTAATCTTCGGTTCGCCGTAATCAAGAGCGACAAGCTGTGAGTAGGGTTTTCCTCGGATCGAACTGGTAAATCTCGTGTCCCCTAGTTGCTTGTCTGTTAACCGTTCCACGATCTCCAGCATCCCCATCTTCTCCAAAACCCAAGTCCATAACAATGGGCATTGACGAGTCGAAACCTCGTCAACGAATTCTGGAGTATCTCAGCGACGACCAACAAATTCCGTCGCCGCTATCTATGGCACAAGGAGCCGCTCCAGGCTCAGAAGCAATCGTAGCCCGAGCTTCTTCATCCATGGCGCCGTGCCACCTTGGAGGATCTACTTCGAGCTCGTCATGGGATCCATGGCCGACGATGCCCCAAGTGGATGTTCCCTGCCGGCGACGTTGACCCCTATGATTGTTGGTCTCTCGGTTGCGGTGAAGAAGACCAAGGACCTGATCACGTTTAAAAAAATTTCTAGGGCCTTTTCTGTAAAAGGGCTAGCATTATCTCCGAATTCTCCTTCGTGGGTCCTCGCTATAATTTTGTATCGCCACTTTGTTTAATAAAAGCTTCCAGGGCCTTCAGGCCCATCCCGCTAAAAAAAAATTCTACTAGCACTACTACTAGGCACTAGCTATGGAAAGAGACGGTGAGAAGCAATACTACTAGCACTGTCCTTGGCCATCATGATTCGTTGATTAGCGCTTAGACCACTAAGCTAGGAAGCAAAACAAGCATGCACTTTGCAACAAGAACCGCTAGCTTTTGGTGGGACTAGGGAGTCCAGCACATGGCGAAGCATCATAACGGCCAAGCAGCCAGCAGAAGTGGGCTCTGTCGGGTCGCCCTTATCTGGCCAGCTAGGTAGCTAGCGATCGCAAGCTAGCGCGGCAGAGAGGATCCCCTCCTCTCCTCTCCTCTCACGAAGATCTCGTGATAACAATGATAAATCCAGCCAACCCTGCCTTCTAACAAAAAAAAAAATGTAGTAGCAGCATATCCGTGTAAAGGGGGAAAATAGGAGAGCCTTTCGGGCCTGGCCTGCACGACAGCACGGACTTGCAGTTGAGCGAGCTGTCTGCAAAAGCAGGGTTACGCTTTACTAAGCCGTCCAATTAGCTTACCAGGTTGATTGATCAAGAGAACGAGGGGGGAAATGGGTAAGATGACTGGGACCGGTACCTGTCTGCCACCGCTTTACGTCATACTAGTATGCCCGTCCCGTCTGGTTAGCGAAAGCCGTACACAGGATGGCATTGCAGATTGGCAGATCCTTCTCTCCTTTTGCTCTGCTTCGGGCTCGACGTAAGAGATGATGACGAAGGCTCGTGGCAGCGTCGTCGATCTCACATAACCATCGCCCGTACCGTATGAGAGGGCTTTCTTGGCGTTTACCATTTGGAAGTGACGACGTGCCAGCTGCCAGGTGCCAAGACCCAAGCGAAGCCATATTTCAAATCGCCCGAGGTATTTGCATGCAGACGGCATAGGCGTCAGAAATATGGCGTCGGGTTTGGTTCCTCCGATTCCAAGAAGTCCCTCCTGCAGTCCTGGGCTTTGTAATTCCAAAACGTACTCCTGTGTGCATGAATCAGGCGGGCACCGGCCTGGTATCCCGGACAGGCCCACATGGAGAGGAGGAAGACCCTGAGGCCCGAGGCACCAGAGCCTACGGACAGAAGACGTTTTCAAGCCTTGATGATCACCCTTGGTCGGCCTGCGAAAACACTAATCACTTTTTGTTTTTTGCAAAAACACTAATCACCATTTTTTTTGCGGGGGAACAGTATTAATCACTAATTCACTATACCCAGCTCTTCATCTCTCTCCCCTCAAATAAAAAAAAAGGCTATTCATCATCCGGTCCCATGTTGCTCTAAAAGAAAATCTCCTAGTTCCAAAAAAAAAACACACTCCCCATCTCCCACTTTCGAAAAAAAAATGTTAAAGTGGTGGTCCAAATTTATAAGAAGGTTAACTTCTCGCAGATCGGAGTGGTTCTGTGGTAGGCAGATGTATATTCAAAAGAAAATGAAGGCTACTATGCTAGTGAGTCTTTGAGGTTTAAGGCAATGTTAGTAGCTAAAGGCTACATTCAGACGTCAAGTATTGATTACAATGGTGTGCTCTCTCTACTGGTAAAGCATAGTTTTATTCGTAAATTTATTGGTATTACTGCTATGCATGATTTTGAACTCAAGCAATTAGATATAGACTACTTTTTTTACTTTTATATATTGATGATATGTTAATTGCTGCCAACAGTAAGAAATAAGCCACTTCTTTGAAGACACATCTAAATAGTGAGTTTGAGATAGGGGATCTTGGTGCTGCTAAGATCTTAGGGATGGAGATTACCCGAGGCATAAATTTTGGTTTTTTTTCCAGTAGAGTTACATTAAAAAGATCTCCATCGTTTTAATACACATGATGCAAAGTCAGTTTGTACTCCTATTGCCGGTCGTTCATAATTGTCATAGTCTCAATGTCCTACTTCCGGTGAAAAGTTTGAGTACATCTCAAAAATTCCATACTCCAGTGATGTATTTTTTTGATATATGCAACCGTTTGTTCTCCGCCTCATTTATCATATACAATGAGTTTCATCAGTAGATACATTGCTAGTTATTGTAAAAATTACTGAAAGGGTGTTCAATGAGTTTTCATGTACCTTCATGGAACTTTTGATGGAGGGGCTTGCTGGCTACGTGGATTTTGATTTTTCTACTAATTTGGATATGACAATGTCTCTCGCGGGTTATGTATTTATCGTTGGTGGTTGTGTTGTTAGCTAGAAGACAACATTTCAGAATATTGTTGTCCAATCAACCACTGAAACTAAATACATGGCTATTGCCAAAGCTGCCAAGGAATCTGTTTGGTTGAAAGAATTGTTTGCAGAGTTTTATTGAGATAATTCTTGCATTAGTCAAAGTTCTATAAACCTTATAAAGAATCAAATGTTTTATGAGAGAACAGAACAAATCGATGTCAAGTACCATTATATTCGAGATATTATTGCTCAAGGTAAACTGAAAGAATACAAGATTAATACTCATGATAATTCCACTAATATGATAACAAATCATGTTTCTGTTACTAAGTTTGATATTTTCTTAGGCTTAGTTGGTATAAATGTTTAGCTCAATTGGCTATAGGACCGAAAGTTTTTTCGTTGTTGTTTGGGGAGAATGTTGCTATTCATGCTACAAGATAGAATTTGTCTTAAGGTGAAGTTTGTTAAAATCATGATCTAAATTCATAAGAAGGCTAATTTCGGTCGAAGCGAAAAGAGACCCCTGCAGTCTGGATCGTTACCACCGTCTATAAATACATCTTGTAAGCCACCGGATAGAGTTTATTGCCTCATAAAAAATCCATGGCGTTGTGCAAACACTCTCGACACACTCTCGCCGTACTAAAGCTTTGCTTGTTGACATATGCGTTTTTTCTCTTCTAGTTGGAGAGGGTTTTTTTCACGTTAAAATGAGTGTGTGTCCTCTGTGTTTGGTTTGGTTTGTTATTTTACTCGTCGGGTTTATAACAAAAAAAAAATCTTCCACGTACCTGTGTAGTAGTAGACATGACATCTCTTTAGTTTTTTTCTACCAGGCAAACGTATCAACGTTAACGTGGCTGATCCGCTCTACTACATTCGGACTCCTCTAGCCTAGGCGCGTATCTACTGTCATGTCATTGCTCATTCGCTCTGTTCTCTTGAGCTGCATATGTACTGCTTCAGGCTATCACGGCCACACGTACAGAGCTAGTATGAAGCAATAGCGATCAAGGAGTAGATCACATGTAATCTGCATCTGTTCCTGTCGAAGTTTCGCAAGCCGTGTATCATCCAATTTAATTCACCTATATATGCGAATTATAGTACTCCAATAAATAAGCAATGCGCACATCAATTGACGATTAGATTAAGGGTTATCTCCTTTGGAGAAGAAAAAGGTGTCGAAAGAACAAAGACCCATAGTCCCATACCATACCTGCTCTCAAGTCTCAACAAAACATTTCCTGATGCAGCATTACTCTGCACTATGCACGCCCGTCACTATAGCATCAACCTATCCGTCTCATTTTTATTAAAGAACATTTGCTTTTGAGTATATTAGCACCGAACTTGTTAAATTACTACTGCATCTTGCGTGGACAGTGCTGTCAGTTTGTCTCCTACTCATTAGGGTCGGTGCTTTCAGGGCACACCGCACACCATCAGTCATCAATGCTCATTCTTAGTTGCACGTACGTGGGACTAATTAACATATATACTCCTTACTTCTTAGTACTGCCGACAGTCCAGATTATCATTAATTCAAGCAATGTACACACTGATTAGTCATTACTCTAAATTCTTCATGCAGTTCAAGTCTCAGGAAATGGTTATTTGCCTACGGATTAGAGCGAGCACAACCGTAATTTGGCCCTGGAAGGGCTGGAAAAGGCACCGGCTTAGGCGAGCTAAGTTGTCGTATATGATTTACGCCCGATTATTTATTAATCTGTCAGCTGGAGTTTGCCCACAATTGGGCCTGAAAAGACAGTAACTGGTATTCATAGATGATCCAGATTGGCGTGCGATTTTTGGTTAGATACAAGACTTTGTTTTGTTCCCACGCTTTGGCACGATAAAGGAAAAGGCATGCTTGCTTGCTCGCTAGTTGTCCTGAGACAAATAGGTTTGGTGACACAGGATTGCGAAAACATCACCTTATGTTCTTAGCTAGTTGTAGAGTCTATACCAAATTGCGTTATCTTTTGCTTGCGGTGCTCAAGAAATGATCGTATGAATATCATGTACGCAATCTGCTTATCCACAAATTAATTGTTCTCCACACAATTTTATAAGCCATTTTCCTGATAGAACTAAAATGGCAATTAGCTGCATCATCCAGGTTTCCTAACTGTATTTTTTTTGTTAGATTCAAATTCTACAAAGTATAGACCAACTTATGACGAGTGGAGCGATGTCCGTCGCCGGAGGCTTGGGCCAAGTGAAAACGTAGGATCGTCGAAGACCTAGGTTTTCACCGATATATAAACCTCATGTAAGCCGCCGGTTGAGATGAAGGCGTTTGTAAACACTTTTCAATATAGTGAAGTTTCGCTGGCTGGCATCCGTGATTTTTTCTCTCTTTGTTGAAGAGGTTTTTCCACGTTAAATCCGTGTTCCCTTGATGTGATTTCATTTCGTTCTTCGTTATTTACTTGTCGCAATTATAACATTTTCATAAGATGTTTTCAGACATTTCTGCTTTCTTAAAAGCTCTCGCGATTACTCTAATCATGGTTAACCTCTAATACTGCAAGGTGAAGGTGTAATCTAATCTTCATAGACCAGTACATCCATGTTGATCTTGTTAGAAATAATGAGCTAAACCAAATAGGTCTATGTATATTTTAGATTTTCCCTAAAATCTTAAAGTCCAAGTTTGTGACAGCTCACATGAGAGTGAAGTAGGAGCTAAAGTTTAATTTCATATGGGAAGTCACCACCTTATAAGGTGGAGTGTTGCACCACTTTGTAAGTGAGTGACAATAGGAGAGATACACGCGCGCTCCTCCTCCTCCGACGCCGCCCGCACGCCCGATCTCTTTATTTTGTTGCTCAGGAAAGTTGAGAGGTTTTGACAGACATGTCAAATAGTTAGCTTATACGGGTCGCTCCCGGATCATTGTCTACTGTACTATATAAAGTTCTGCGCGGCTACCGCCACAACACATCGAAAACCAACCTAGGTTTTGCCTCCTCTCTGCTTGCACCGCCATCGTAGCCTACTCCATCCCGCTTGCTGGCATGCACCGGCGGACGGGAGAGCAGTGTTAGAGTATATATTTGTATATTATAGTTTCCCCGTGTGTTAGGGGGTTTCCTATATATTTGCGCCTGTACATGTACTATATATTGTGGCCTTTGGCCCTCTGGTAATACAAAAATTCTATTACCCTAAAATGGTATCAGAGCTGTAAGGTAGCTCCTCTTCTCGCAACCGCCGCCGTCGCCCGCCCCGGCTTCCTGCCGCCGCGCCCGGCCGTCGTCGATGCCTCTCCCTCGCCTCCTGCGAGCTTGCCCCGTCCTTCCCGGTCGCTGTCGCCCGTACGATCCGCCCGATGTCGCCACCGCCCTGCCCGCCGCCGCCCGCCATACCGCCCGGCCTGTCGCCGTTCGCTGCCCGGCCGCTTCTCAGCCATCGCCCGGCCTATCGACCCCGTCCGCCGCGGCTGTTGCTGTGTGTTGCGGATCTGATCAGATCAGATCCGATCTGATTTTCGTTAAAAAAAGAGCAAAAAAAATGTCTTCCTCGTCAGGCTATCTTGCGATTCCTAGCTGCCCGGTGATTTTTGGTGAAGCGAATTATCCTGATTTCGCTGTCTTTATGCGCGTCCACATGCACAGTCTTCGTCTTTGGGGTGTGCTTTCTGGCGAGGTCTCCTGTCCGCCGCGCCCCGCTGCTCCTACGTCGCCTATTGCCCTTGCCCCCAATGCTCCTCAGGATCTAACCGACTACACTCAATGGATAGATGAGGATGCTCGTGCTGCTACTGTTTTCACTTCCAGTGTTCTGCCTCAGTATGCTGCTGAGTTCATGGGTCTTCCCACTGCTGCTGCTCAGTGGGCTTTTCTTCGTCAGCGCTATCAGCCGTCTGGGGATGCTCTTTACCTGTCTGTGGTTCGCCAGGAGCATGCTCTTCAGCAGGGTGACTCTACTGTTGATGAGTTCTATACTCAGAGTGCTGCTATTTGGCGTTAGATTGATTCTCTTCGTACAACTGTGTGTGCCACCTATCCCTGCTGTCTGACTGTGCGCGCGGATCTGGAGTTTCAGCGCGTTTTTGAGTTCTTGTCGCGGCTCTGTAAGGAGTTTGAGTCGCGCCGTGACCAGCTGCTTTCCCGTGGTCGTGTTCCGCTCTCTGAGGTACTGTCTGAGCTTCGTGCTGAGGAGACTCGTCTTCGTGGTGCTGGTCTTCTTGAGGTTCCCTCCGTACTTGCTGCTCATGGTCCTCCTGTGTCGTCGGCTTCATTGCGGTCTCCAGTACCGCCGATACTCTCTACTCCTCCGGTCCAGGGCCAGAGTCAGCCTCAACAGCCTTGTGGTATGACAACACCTCCTCGTCCTCCCTGTGCCTACTGTGGCAAGCCTGGCCACGATGTCTCTAGCTGCCGGAGGAGGGATCCTAGCTTACATCAGCAGTACCATGCTCGTAGGCAGGCTGGCTCTTCAGGATCTTCTGTTGTTGCACTGTCTGATCAGGACATTCTTCGTGGTCTACTCACTGTTACAGGCTCTTCCTCGTCGGGTACTGCTGGTTCTGTGCCTAGATCTTCTGGCACCGCGCGACCACCACCTTCTACACAGTCAGGTACGTCATTCCCGTGGTATCTGGATTCCAGAGCTTCTTTTCATATGACTTCTGCGTCCTTTATTCTTTCTGCTCTTCGCTCTCTTATTTCTCCTGTCCGTGTTATAACGGCTGATGGTACCTCTCTTCCTATTTCCAGTCGAGGCACCCTTTCTACTTCATATTTCTCTATTCCTGACGTTTCTCATGTTCCTAGTCTTAAGATGAACCTTTTCTCTGCTAGTCGACTTCTCGATTCGGTTGTCGTGTCATTCTTGGCTGATTCTTGTCTGATTCGGGACCGCGTACCCAGGCCCTGGTTGGAGCTGGTCCTCGCAGTCTTGAGTCTCCGGGGCTATGGGAGTTAGACTGGCTTTGCGTTCCATCCACTGACACTTCATCTACTAGTTCTTCTGCGGTTGCTGCTTCTGTCACTGGCTCTTTTCAGCAGTGGCATCATCGGCTGGGTCACCTTTGTGGCTCCCGTTTATCGTCCTTAGTTCATTGTGGTCTTCTGGGGTTGCATCTCAGGAGATGTGTCTTTACATTCGTGTCAGGGTTGTAGGTTAGGCAAACAGATTCAGCTTCCCTATCCTACTAGTGTGTCTGTATCTCAGCGACCTTTTGATTTAGTTCATTCAGATGTTTGGGGTCCGGCTCCCTTTGCTTCCAAAGGGGGCCATCGATACTATATTTTATTCATTGATGATTTTTCACGGTACACCTGGTTGTTTTTTATGCGCTCTCGCAGTGAGGTGCTCTCTATTTATCAGCGTTTTGCGGCCATGGTTCGTACTCAGTATTCCACGCCTATTCGTGTGTTTCGTGCTGATTCTGCAGGAGAGTATATCTTCCAACACCTGCGTGGTGTCCTTGTTGAGCAGGGCACCCTCGCTCAGTTCTCGTGTCCCGGCGCCCATGCTCAAAATGGTGTCGCCGAGCGTAGGCATCGTCATATTCTTGAAACTACCCGTGCCATGATGATTGCTTCCTCTCTTCCGCCGCATTTCTGGGTTGAGGCTGTCGCTACGTCGACTTACCTCGTTAACATTCAGCCTTCTGCTGCCCTTCAAGGTGGTATTCCTCTCGAGCGTCTCTCTGGTAGCTCTCCAGACTATTCGACTCTTCGTTTATTTGGTTGCGTTTGCTATGTCCTTCTACCTCCTCGCGAATGCACCAAACTAACCGCTCAGTCTATTGAGTGTGTTTTTCTCGGATACAGTGATGAGCATAAGGGCTATCACTGTTGGGACCCCGTTGATCGTCGGATGCGCATCTCTCGTGATGTCACGTTTGATGAGACGCGTCCCTTCTATCCTCGCCTCACCTCTGGTACTTACCCGGTGGATGATATCTCTTTTCTTCTTTTTCTTGATGCACCTCCTGCTGTCCCTTCGTCTCCACCTCTTACTTCTGATGAGCCCCCTTCGATTTCGGCGCCATCCTCTCCTCTGTCTAGTTCCCCCAGTTCTCCTCGTTCTCCCCTAGTTTCTTCTCCACCTCGTTCTCCGGCTTCGAACCCTTCCTCTGATGTTCCTTCTTCCTCTTCTTCTGATGAGTCGTCTTCCGCCGATGAGCTTCCCTCGTCACGGCATGTTCGTCAGCGTCGTGCTCCAGACCGTTACTCTCCTAGTCAGTATGGTCTCTCTGTCTTCTCCGAGCCGACTTCTTATCGGGATGCCGAGCGTCATCCTGAATGGCAGCTTGCCATGGATGAGGAGATCCCTGCGCTTGAGCGCACTGGCACCTGGGATCTTGTTTCTCCCCCTCCTGGTGTTCGTCCTATCACGTGTAAGTGGGTCTATAAAATTAAGACACGCTCTGATGGATCTCTTGAGCGCTATAAAGCGCGTCTTGTGGCTCGTCGCTTTCAGCAAGAGCACGGCCGTGACTATGATGAGACTTTTGCCCCTGTGGCTCATATGACCACTGTGCGTACTCTTCTTGCTGTTGCTTCTGTTCGACGCTGGTCTGTGTCCCAGCTTGATGTTTAGAACGCTTTTCTTAATGGCGAGTTGAGTGAGGAGGTTTACATGCAGCCTCCTCCTTGGTATTCTGTTCCCGATGGGATGGTTTGTCGTCTTTGACGTTCCCTTTATGGCCTGAAACAGGCCCCTCGTGCCTGGTTTGAGCGCTTTGCCTCTGTGGTGACTGCTGCTGGTTTCTCTCCTAGTTTTCATGATCCAGCGCTATTTGTTCACACTTCTCCTCGTGGACGCACTCTTCTTCTTCTTCTCTATGTTGATGATATGATCATTACTGGTGATGATCCTGAGTATATTGCCTTTGTCAAGGCTCGTCTTCGTGATCAGTTTCTTATGACTGATCTTGGTCCTCTTCGCTATTTTCTTGGGATTGAGGTCTCCTCCACTTCTGATGGCTTTTCTATCTCTCAGGAAAAGTATATTCAGGATCTTCTTGCTCGTGCTGCTCTTGGGGATGAGCGCACTGTTGAGACTCCTATGGAGCTTAATGTTAAGCTTCGTCCTACTGATGGTGATCCTCTTCCTGATCCCACGCGTTATCGCCATCTTGTTGGGAGTCTTGTTTATCTTGCTGTCACTCGTCCTGATATCTCTTATCCTGTTCATATTCTGATTCAGTTTGTCTCATATCCTACCACCGTTCACTACAATCATCTCCTCCGTGTCGTTCGTTATCTTCGTGGCACGATCACTCGTCGCCTTTTCTTCCCTAGTTCCAGCTCTCTCCAGTTACAGTGCTACTCGAATGCTACGTGGACGAGTGATCCTACGGATCGTCGTTCACTTTCTGCTTACTGTGTGTTTCTTGGTGGTTCGCTTGTTGCTTGGAAGACGAAGAAACAGGTAGCTGTTTCCCATTCGAGTGTTGAGGCTGAGCTGCGGGCTATGGCTTTGTTGATTGCTGAGGTAACCTGGTTACGGTGGTTGCTTGCAGATTTTGGTGTATCTATTATGACACCCACTCCACTCTTGTCTGACAGTACATGTGCTATCAGTATTGCACGTGATCCGGTCAAACATGAGCTGACCAAGCATATTGGTGTTGATGCTTTTTATACACGTGATTAGGTGCAGGATCAGGTTGTTGCGCTTCATTATGTGCCTTCAGATTTGCAGTTGGCGGATTTCTTTACAAAGGCACAAACTCGAGCGCGGCATGACTTCTTACTCTCCAAACTCAGTGTTGTGGATCCACCATGAGTTTGAGGGGTGTGTGTGTGTGTTAGAGTATATATTTGTATATTATAGTTTCCCCGTGTGTTAGGGGGTTTCCTATATATTTGTGCATGTACATGTACTATATATTGTGGCCTTTGGCCCTCTGGTAATACAACAAGTCTATTACCCTAACAAGCAGGTCTCCGGAACCACTCGTCTTTGTGATCCTCTACGGGAGAGGGCGAATAAGGTTTTTGGAAAGCGCTCCGCGCGACTGCTCGAGTTTTCCATCAAGGGTCGTCTTCCATCCAAGTCGGGCGGTGCTGCCTATCGTCATCTTCACCGCCGTCTACTTCGACCAGTCTTCCCTAAAGTTACTGTTGCGACAAGTGAACGGTACGTGCGATGTGCTCCTCTTTGGTTATTCATCATGTTCTACGATTACATTTTTCGCTGCTACTTGTTTTCGTTCATCCTGTTGTTTAGTACATCTAGTATGTTCGAGTTACATGAGCTACTAGCTGATTTTGTCATGTTTAATATTCTAAAATTAATCATAAAAATTATGCCTAATATTCCAACAGATCTCAGAGAGATAACTATCATGTATTAGTATCAATAGTAGTTTGCACAGTTTTTTTACTTCCTATTGCACTACTACATTCACCTGTACATATTTGCTTAATTTTCAGGAAAATCGACACCTATTAGCCCATCTATAGATTCATGACAGTAATCTTATTAGTCAAAAAGAATGCAATGGATGATAAGAGTCTCTCACCACAAATCTCGTGAACTAATGGAAAATGGTTGTTGATCAAACAGTGTAAGGCAACACCTTCCTCTCTGTCTAGGAGTGCTTTTTTCTTGACAGTTCTGTGAGCTTGTCTTAACTGCACAATTGCAACAGCGGCATTCATTTTGTCTGGCACTCTAACATTATTACAATTGAATTCTCGCATATTTCAAGGCAGGTCGTATCAGTCACTTGCTGTACATGAACAACTATGAGGCAAAGACTTGATCGATCCGCCGACCTTGCTAAAACTTAGTTAAATGGCAACCCATACTTTTTGGCTTCCTCATGGAAACCCTCGTCCCGGGCCGCCTCCCTCCCTGGCGGCTTTGGAGGACCCTCACTCCAATCCCTTCTCTCGATCCGATCTGCAAGCAGTTGCCACCGGCGACGGCGGTGATGGCGAGGCCCACCCCGTCAAACAACGGTGGGCTGGAGAGGTGGCTTCGGCAACGTCGCGTGGGGTGTTACGTGGCGGCGACGGAATGCACTGCGTGGCGCGGCTTGTCGGTCGGGGCTTGAGTTCTCCGGCGGGGCGACAACGTAGAGGTGGCAAGGCGCCACCATGGTGGCTGCCGGTAGCAGTGATGGTCACTGGCGGCAGCGATCTGGGTTTCCGGTGGACTGAGATCTAGGCCTTGGCCATGTTCGACGTTGTTGGATCCCAGTAGGGCTGCTGTTGCGGGGGTTCGTCCCCTTCAACTCAGCTTTCTTGTTGCTTTTTTGTGTTGCCATCGTGCTGGAGGTGGGTTGGCGGCGCGGGGGCTTGCGAGTCTCGAGAATAATGGCGGTGGCCATTGGTTTCTCATGCGCAAAGACGAAAAACTGCCGGTTGCGTGCCGTTGCTGATCTGTGAGGATTGTCGGGTTCCGGAATGCTCTGCTCACGATCTCCCATGGGCGCTCATGCATGGAGAATGCTGGTCGGATGGGATTCGGTCGTGCGCACCCGTGCATTTTCTGATCGTTTGGTTTTATAGGAAGCTGCGAAGCTCTGCTGCCTGTTACCATCATTGGACATTTTCTTTGTCGGTCCATGGTGAAGTCAGTGGTGGAGAAGTTCATGAAAACATAGATTTTAGGGCTAGCACAGTTGGTTCGAGTCTTCGGCGCTGAATAACTGGCTTGGTGATCCGTGATTTATAGCAGCGACTTGTTAGTGGGGGCGACAACACATGAGACGTTCAATGTCTGATCTCGAAGGGTGAAAATCTAAGGTCTTGTCTTAATTGGTTGTGCCTGGCAATGGCCTTGCTAAAGGCATTGTTTTGCGAGCTAGGACTTTCTTTAGGGCGAAAACCTAAGATCTATGATCGGGCGAATATGGCGCTTGTGCACTGTTCCCTTATTGGAGGCGTCGTTTTTTGGAGAAACTGGACTTCTGGTGTTGTTTTGGTGGTGTTAGTACTGCTGTTACAAGGAATAGATTGTTGTAGCGGGGCTTTTCTTTTTTGTAATTTCTATTTTTCTTTTTGGCATGCCGCTAGGGCACTGCATTGTTGTAGAGGCGGGGTGTAATTGGTATCTTCGTCGATATTAATGTATGCTCCTTTAAAAAAAATACTTTTTTTCTATGCCATTGCATGCTGACCTTAGAGCATGTCTACTTGGGGGGCCCTAAAGCCCCCTAAAGGGCTATCGGGGGCGCCGGTGGCCAAATTGACACCTAGACCACCCCTAAATTTTATTTGGTGCCGGTGCAACCTGTTTTATTATCCGTCGTCCCTAGACTAAACCCAACCAACGTGGGGGAGGGGGGAGGGCCAGCGGGTGCGCCGGATGCCACGTTTCTGGCGGGAAAGAGCGGAGAAGATGGCGTGCGAAACTAATGGTCATCACGGGCCAGGCCTATCAACATTAGCGGCCGACATGTTCGGTCTGTCTTCCTCCTGGCTTGCTGCGCCCTAGTATTGGCGCTGCTACCCGCTGATTAACCTTTTGCAGGCGAGCAGCCGATGCGCGCCGTCTGCCACCTTCCTCGCCCACCGCGCCCCCGCGCATTCAATGGCCGTCTGCCTCGTCCGACCGTTAAAAACCCTTCTTTCCCCTCCTTCGACACACACCATCCATGCAGTACCCTCTCCCGTCTTTCCCAATAGTCCACCTCGCCGTCCATGGAGAGATATCTCGGTGATGGCGCCGCCAAGAACAGTTTCGGGCGGCGCTCGTTGCGGGCATTGTGAGAGGAAGGCTACCCGACGTCGCCAGACATGCGGTGCCCTCACCACTGGGTCCTTAGCGCCGGAGGCGTGCCCATCCCGCCGGTCCCTCGTGGCCAGGCGCGCATGGTCAAGATCTACCGGCACTACTGGGGCATCCTCACACCGGAGGAGCGAATGATCCCGCCTAGGATCCGACAATGTCATGGGGTGGGACGCGTTCTTCGAGGGCCATCGCTTGTCCCGCCTAGAGGCATATGCCAGAAATGGCCCCCACCAGAGGACAACAACATCGAAGGGCGCATTCGGTGGTGGAGCGCCCCAGGCAAGACACTCGCGTGGGTCCTAGACTACATCACCATCGGCAAGAAACCGTCACTGAAGATGCCTCCGCGGCCGAGGCCGTGCAACCCGTACCAGCAGTGGGCGCCACGACATGGCGCCGCCCGCTCTTCCTAGACGTCTTCCTCCTTGAGGTCTTCTTCGCCGCCAGCTCGGTACTCACCATACTCCACGCGGTCACCGCGCTTCTCTGCTATCCTCGCCCCGATGAAGGACGAGTACGAGGAGACCCCTCCGTCGCAGTAGTCGCACATGCGTTCGGGAGGCGTCGCAATTAGGGGCCAACATGCGCCTTCCCCTCCCCGTGACCATCTCCACCTCGCCAGGCCCCAGCGCTAGGTGAGGAAGGAGTGGATGCCGCCGTCAGAGTACAAGGCGGCCGCCCTCCAGTTGAATATCGAGGAGGACCCGGAGGATTTTCTGGGTCAGCGCATCACCGAGCACGTCTCCTTCGAGGCCGTGCCGCCAGGGACAGATGAATTCACTGAGGCTTGGTTCGCGGCGGAGTACCAACGCGAGCAGGCCGAGCGTGCGCCACCTCGGGCTGCTCGTCGACCTGGAGGGCAACTGTGGCGCCCCGCAAACCACTACTAGAAAATCGCGTTATTTTTGTGCATTGCATCATCATGACCCCATGCTCATGTCATCATGCCACATTGCATTTGAGCATCGTCATCATCATGCATGGTTTTTGTCTAAACTATTTTAGAAACGCCTAGTTTTGTTTTCTAAATACTCCCGTATTTATTCAAATTAAAACCCGGGTCTCCGGAATATTTTGTTTCGTCTACCAACGGATTTCAAACGCCCCGTTTTAAATAATAAAATATTTATTTTATTTTTAGGGGGCAGCCAAACCGGGTCGATCCGACCTAGCCGGCCACCCCCAAAATTACCCAAAACCATCTTGTCTAATCCCTAATCTACCCAGCCCCCCTCCACCTCACCCCAACCTATCCCTTTGCGCCACATCACCCCTGGCCCGAACCCCACCCAATCACCCGCTGCCACCTGCCCTATCCCAGCGCACAACACACACACATGCCACACCCGACGCACCCACCCCGGCCTCGCTCCGGTCCCCACCGCGCGTCCTCGTCGCCTCATCTGCTTGTCGACGCCCTTCTCCGCCTCCGCCTAGCCCCTTCGTCGTCGAGATCGGCCCTGTGCGCTCTGGCCACGCCTTCCTCTGCCTGGAGCGCCACCACCTGCTTCTGCGCTCGCCGTCACCGTGGGACCCCGTCGTCGGCCACCTCCTCCGCCCCCCCGTGCAGGCCCCCTCCCGTCGACATCCGGTTCCTGGCGGTCGGGCGCTGCCTTGAGCTCTCCCAGCGTCTTGCAAGCTCCGCAGTCGCGCCCAGGTTGTCGTCCTACCTATCCCTGCAAGCTTTGCACTTCACTGAAAATGTCCCTGCCGCGTCTCTTCCTGCTAACCAGGGTCACCCTTGTTGGACAAGGCCATGTTGGAGTGGGTTTGGAGCAGCCACAACTATTTGAGTAATCGAGGGGTGGTGTTGAAGATTGGTGGTGATGTTGCCAAGTACAAGTCGCTCGAGTTGTTATCGACAAGAGCTTCATCCGTCGTGATGCTCTGTGGTACACCAAGTTCTCCCCGGACAAGCGAGAAGACGTCTATCACGAACTCCAAGTCCTCGCGATATCCGAAGGCGAGGCTCCCGGAAGCTGAAGACCTTGTCGAATCCGAACCACTTCAGACCGTCAAGATCTCCTTCAGGGGACACCGAGACCCCCGGACACTAGATCCATTGGCACGCCAAGACCACCGTCATGGAAACCGCAAGATCCACTTCCGAAATCCGAAGACCCCTTCACGGATCCCAACCCCGAAGACCGATCCTCGGAGCCCAAGATCTCCACAACCACCATGTGTGACCCTTTTTCCGTACCCCTATTTTTATAAATGCCATATACTTGTTGCATATAAATTGTCATACTTGCATACATGTTGTGGGTTTGGGGGCATTAAGCCGATTCACCTTATAATTAAATATGGAGTCTATATGCGGGATATCTTTGTCTTATTCCGGACTCCATTTAAATTGGTGTAGCGAACCGGTGCTATCTTTTGCCATGTTAAGACAACATTTAAAATGCAGGGTAGCTAAACAACATGAACCACCTAAATACATGTCGGGACCCCGGTTCCGCTTAATATTGCCTAATTGCATCGCACCTTTGCCATGTCATACATCATACATGCATCATGCCCGATCTTTTGCCGTAGTATTAAATAGTGCCTCCGGTGTTTCTTCTAGTGCTTTGCTTCTTCACGGATTAGGCCGATGAGTTGATGCGAGTATCGACCCGATCTTCGGATGAACCTTCGACAATGTTTTCAGGCGAGCACCTCCCCCTTTCTACCTATCTTACTTTTATAGTCTTTATTTCCTCCTGTTGATCTATTGCTATCTGTGTTGCGATGCTCTAGTTTTCGTACCCGTGATATCCCTTGCAGCCTCATATTGCCTTAGACACATCCTATTACCTGTTGTTTGGTAGATAGTGGGCCTTGCGTGTCGTAGTTGCTTACTCAAGTGCTGTTGTGTGTCGTCAAGTACCACAGTTGTTGGAGTATTGCCGCATGTTTAATGTTGGAGATGATCATGGCTTTAATTATCGTTTAATAACTAAAATTGAAGTAGGTGATTGTAACACCCTCAGAATCGGCCCTATGCAAGTTTTAGCGAAACCCGCCAAACCCGCATAGAAACGATTCAAAGGTGCCCACCAGGCAATTTCGTGCGGGTGGAAAACGAAGTAATGACATTACACAACAGTCCTCGATGGGACCCACAGAACCGGTATATATACAACAACGACTCAGAGAGTCAAAAATACAGATATAATATACAAAGATCCAAATCACCTTGAAAATGATAGAGCGTCCGACTACGGACAAGATGCAAATGGGGCTAAGAGCCCTGAAGAATAACCAATGGCGTCCATAACCCCGCGAGCCAAGCGGAAGGTAACCACAACGACGTCGACCTCAAAACCTGCTTAAACAAAAGGTGCCGACAAAGGCGAAGGAAAAGAAGGGCGTCGATCTTGAGGCGATGGCGAGGCTAGAATTCGGTCCTCGCCTACATAGGTATGGTGAAGCGGCGGCGGCATGCACTAACCAACCTCTGAGACTCGATACAATGGCGGTTATCGAGAGGGTAAGAAAGACCTATCGGATCCAACTGAAGCTAACACCAAACAAACCCATCTGATATTTCCCCTCGAGACCAAGCGAGGAAGTCAACCGAGGAACTCACGGTTGGCAGTTTTATTTATTCGATTATTGTTGCAGCAATTACTAGTCGGTTTAGATAATCATCACGATAAAGTAAGCAGTGGGCACTTTTAGTTAACCATTCCGTTATAGTTGCAACACTTACTAATCGAATCTGAGATAGCATGAGATAACCCAAAACCCAGCGTTGTTGGTACTTTTATTCAGCCATTCGTTGTAGTTGCAATACTTACTAGTCAGTACAATGGTATGGCGACACTCCAAACAAGCATTTGTGGGCAGTATTATTTAGCCATTCCATTATAGTGAAGCTGATTACTAGTCATTATAAAGTCAAATTTAGAGCAATAAAATTTAGTTATGCTTGTCTATGGTCGAGATACTGTGCTCCAAGTCGTCCATATCCGCGGACACGGCTTTGAAAGTTTTACGGCCGGGTGCACCAATAGCAACACACGCTCGATCAACCTCGGAAAAACCAAATCAAAACCCAACGAGGCCTTCACGACTGAACAATCACAGGATTCAGAAATATTTCAAGGGCCACCTTGAGTACACCATAGCGAAGTTAGGCGACTTGAGACGGACCCGAGGTTGTGGGGCGGCGATGGCAACAGATCCCCAAGCGGGGGCTGATACAGCGTAAGCGGGTCACAATTCCTAACGATCTGATGTGCTCCTCGCACAATTTAAATAAAGCGATAGCATGGCATAAGTCAGGATAGTAAATAAAACCTCAAACTAGTTTGTGGCCCCAAGAAATAAGATGAATCAAGCTGCGCTCGGGGTCCCATATACCTCCGGATGTGGATAGCGCGATAAATCAAGGAACAGTATCAAGTACTCGGGGTCTCACGGGACACAAGTGGGCGTTCGAAACCAAATATTATCTATCACCCACGATGCCTCTGCTTACTTCAATTTTAGTTGTTAAACAGGAATGAAAGTGAGCGATAAGTAAAACTACGATCATCTCCAACAGCAACATGCGGCAATACATCAACAAGCTGTGGCGAATGACGCAACAGCACTAGGGCAAGCGACTACGACGCGCAAGTCCAACTATCTACCAAACAACAGGTAATAGGGTGTGTCCAAGGCAATATAGGGCTGCAAGGGATATCACGGGTACGAATACTAGAGCATCGCAACACAGATAGCAATAGATCAACAAGAAGAAGTAAAATACTATAAAAGTAAGATAGGTAGAAAGGGGGAGATGCTCGCCTGAAAACATTGTCGAAGGTTCAACCGAAGATCGGGCGAAGCTCACATCAACTCAACGGCCTTATCCGCGAAGAAGCAAAACACTAGAAGAAACACCGGATGCACTATTTAACACAACAGCAGAAGATCGGGCATGATGCATGCATGATGAATGACATGGCAAAAGTGCGATGCAATTAGGTCATATTAAGTGGAACCGGGGTCCCGACAAATAATTAAGTGGTTCAGGTTGTTTAGAACCCCCGCAATTAAATGTTGTTATAACAAGGCAAGATAAGATACCGGTTCGCTACACAAGTTTAAATGAGGCCGATATGAGACTAGATTTGCCTGCATATGGGCCCCATATTTATTTATGAGGAGAATCGGCATAAGACCCCCAAACCACATGAATGTATGCATGCAAGACAATTATTATGCGACAAGTTATATCATGTTATAAAATAGGGTTTCGGGGAGGGGTTCACACATTAGGGGGTCTCGACGAACTTGGGGTTCAGGGGTTCGGGGTCCGGTCTCGGGGTTCGGATCTAGGGTTCGGCGAATCGTTCTCGGACTCCGGGGTTAGGGTCTTCGGATCGGGGTAGTTCTTGTCGCGTCCGGGAAGCAGGACTTGGGTCGGTGCCGTTCTTGTCGTCGCGACGATCTTGTCGGGTTCGCGGGTCGGGTCGGACTTGGCGTCCGGTGCGAACTTGGTGTCCGGAGTCTTGTCATATCCGTGAAGAAGAGCATGTCGGTCCACGGGGTTCGGTCTTCGGGCGATCTTGGCGTCGGGTTCTCGGCCGCATCCTCGGGAAGTGCACGCGCACATGTGGTCTTTGGGTCTGTAAAAGAGTTCGTCGTCCGGGGTTCTGGGTCGATGAAGATCTTGGCGAGGAACTTGGGGTTTGCTGGTTGTCGACACACGACATGGCCTTGGTGAAGATCTCGCGGTGGCATCCCAAGAAAAACTTGGTGTCGAGAACCCTTGTCCGGCCACGAGTACTCGACACCCGCACAACTCATAGACACAAGGAGTACATGCGTGTGCTCGCGTGCTGCGCAGGCTTGAGGCCGTACCGGGCGGATCGCGCAGCAGAGTACCGAGCCTGGGCGAGGTAGGGCCGGCGCCAGAGGCGACGATAGCGGCGTGGCGCGGTAGGGGTTGGCCTCGGACTATTGACGGAGGGCCTCGACCGAGAAGCGATCTGAGGCGGGTCGCTGGGGGCGGGAGCAGGCCCCAAGGTGCGTCATGGCGGTGGGCGGTGGAGGGCGGCGATGGCGTGAGGCCAGTGGCGAGGCGGCGTGCAAGCAGATCGCGAAGGAGGGCATGGGTCGAAGGCGCGGATGGCGGGCGGAGCTTGAGCGAGCGAGGCAGCGGAAGCGGGCTTGGGAGGCCAGCGGGCGCCAGGAGGAGAAGCAGGCGGGGCGAGGAGGCGGCGCCGGTGAGGCAGCGTCGGGGACTGGGCGGCCGGGCCGAGAAGGAAGGCGGCCGGAGCTCAGGAGGAAGGAAGGGCGGTAGCGGGAGAGGAGAGATGAGCGGGGGAAGGAGAGAAGGGAGAGAGAGAGCGGGGCATGCGGGGCTGGTGGGGGTGGGTCCCAGGCGGCCAGGGAGTGGGACCCGGGGCGGTGAGAGAGGGGTGGGGTTGTGTGGACAGGGGCGTGGGGCCGGGGACAGCTGGTGGCCTGGGGGTTTGACCACGTGTGAGCTGAGAGGGAGAGAGAGGAGAGGCCAGGGGGTGATGTGGCGTCGTGTGAGTGGGTGAGGGAGAGGGAGGAGGTGAGGTGGCAAACTGCTATAGGGTGGGGTGAGGTGGAGGGGAGGGCTGGGTAGGTAGTTTGGTAGGTTTAGGAATTAGGTGTACCGGTTGGTTGGACCGATTAAAATTCTGGGGGTGGTCGTTCGGGTCAATCGGCCCGTTCGACTTTTATTAAAATAATTTAATATTTTATTTATTTTCAAATATCTTTTGTAACTAGTTTTAGACAACAAAATATCCGGAACATCCGGGGGTTTAATTTGAAATGGAAGGAGGGCTAGTTTCGGAAACCATAGTCCTTCGCAACATAGTTTCAGGTAAAATTAATATGCATGATGATGTAATGATGATGCAATGCACAAAAACAACGCGATTTTCTAGTAGTGGTTTTGCGGGATGCCACAATTCGACACCACTAACAATGGATCTCGCCCTCGAGATCCGCCTCATGGTACCGGAAGGAAGGTCGGCGAACTGCATATTCTCGCACCGTGTAGATCCTCGCGACACCACTAACGATGGTTCATCCTCCATCTTGAAATCGGCGACACCACCAACAAAGGTTCGTTGTTCCTGATCGTCGAGAGAACACTCCGGAGAAACAAAGGACGAAGGTAGAGGTATCCACAAATAAAGCCACCCATAACTTCTGTGGACGGAGTAAAATTGCTGGATCCACTGATTCGATGTACAAGAGCGAATGATAAGAGTAGTCAGATGGTAGCTACTCCATCCCGTACTCAAACCATTACTCTGCACACGAATAGGCGGATTATGCAACCAACTCTCGGAATCAGACTGAAGATCTCGACAAGCAAGGTTCGGAAACAAAGGAGTGATGCGGACTCTGCACCAGATCTGGCGTAGATGATGTCATCACATCGGGAAACACCGGAAGATACAACAGAAATCGTATGAAAAACACAATGCTTAGGTTTCGCGATGGTTCCATTGGCATGAACAACACATGCTCAAGGCATACTCCAACTTCACCAATGCTCGCCCTTCTCATATGTTTTTCAACGACACTAATATCCAGCAAAGAACACATATGGATCAAGATCTCAAGAACAAAAGATTGGATGAAGGGTACAACAGACAAGTTGCATATTGATGATCGTAGCACCTCCGTTACAAAAGGGAGAAAGCGAAACCCTGAAGGTACGACGGAAACCCAACCACGAGAAATCCTGGACTCGAAGAGAGAGAAGAGAGCGGATTCAAAACACGTAGAGGTAAGAGGAGAACAGCAGAGGGGTAAGGAGTAAAATCAGACCTAATCAGATCTATCCAACCGATTTTGCAAAATAGTTTTGACACTCTACTTCGGCCGTTAGCTAGGTTATCCTACAGTCTGGACAGGGGTATCGTGACTGGCGAGCTCGATACCACTCAGTAACACCCTCAGAATCGGCCCTATGCAAGTTTTAGCGAAACCCGCCAAACCCGCATAGAAACGATTCAAAGGTGCCCACCAGCACTTTCGCAAGGGTGGAAAACGAAGTAATGACATTACACAACAGTCCTCGATGGGACCCACAGAACCGGTATATATACAACAACGACTCAGAGAGTCAAAAATACAGATATAATATACAAAGATCCAAATCACCTTGAAAATGATAGAGCGTCCGACTACGGACAAGATGCAAATGGGGCTAAGAGCCCTGAAGAATAACCAATGGCATCCATAACCTGCCCTGTGCCAAGCCGGAAGGGTAACCCGCTAACGACGCCGACCTCAAAACCTGCTTAAACAAAAGGGTGCCGACAAAGGGCGAAGGAAAAGAAGGAGCCAAGATCGAGGCCAAGACACGGCGAGGCTAGATCGGCGGTCCTCGCCTACATAGGTATGGTGGATCGAAGCGTGGCAAGATGCACTAACCAACCTCTGAGACTCGATACAACTGGCGGTTATCGAGAGGGGTAAGAAAGACCTATCCGGATCCAACACAAGCTAACACCAAACAAACCCATCCCGATATTTCCCTCGAGACCAAGCGAGGAAGTCAACCGAGGAACTCACAGTTAGCGTTTTATTTATTCGATTATTGTTGCAGCAATTACTAGTCGTTTAGATAATCATCCCGATAAAGTAAGCACTTTTAGTTAACCATTCCGTTATAGTTGCAACACTTACTAATCGAATCTGAGATAGCATGAGATAACCCAAAACCCAGCAGTTGTTGGTACTTTTATTGACCATTCCGTTAGTAGTTGCAATACTTACTAGTCAGGTACAATGGTCGCAAGCGACACTCCAAACAAGCATTTGTGGGCAGTATTATTTAGCCATTCCATTATAGTGAAGCTGATTACTAGTCATTATAAAGTCAAATTTAGAGCAATAAACTTTAGTTATGCTTGTCTATGGTCGAGATACTGTGCTCCAAGTCGTCCATATCCGCGGACACGGCCAGAAGTTTTACCCTACCGGGGTGCACCAATAGCAACACACGCTCGATCAACCTCGGAAAAACCAAATCAAAACCCAACGAGGCCTTCACGATCGATCACGTGATTCAGAATATTTGAGGGCCACCTTGAGTACACCAAGAAGTTAGTGACTTGAGACGGACCGAGGTTTAGGGGCGGTGGCAACGATGCAGATCCCCAAACGGGATACTGACACCACAGAACGGGTCATAATTCCTAACAAGACAGTGTGCCTCGCACAATTTAAATACAGAAGTAGCATGGCATAAGTACATGATAGTAAATAAAACCTTAAACTAGTTTGTGGCCCCAAGAAATAAGACTGAATCAAGCTCTGGCTCAGGGGGGTCCCATATACCTCCTGGATGTGGATAGCGCGATAAATCGAGGAACAGGTATCAAGTACTCGGGGTCCTACGGGACACAAGTGGGCTCGAAACCAAATATTATCTATCACCCACCGATGCCTCGCTTACTTCAATTTTAGTTGTTAAACAGAATGAAAGTGAGCGATAAGTAAAACTACGATCATCTCCAACAGCAACATGCGGCAATACATCAACAATCGTAATCGACGAAACGCAATAAAGCACTAGGGCAAGCGACTACGACGCGCAAGTCCAACTATCTACCAAACAACAGGTAATAGGGTGTGTCCAAGGCAATATAGGGCTGCAAGGGATATCACGGGTACAAATACTAGAACATCGCAACACAGATAGCAATAGATCAACAGGAAGAAGTAAAATACTATAAAAGTAAGATAGGTAGAAAGGGGGAGATGCTCGCCTGAAAACATTTTCGAAGGTTCAACCGAAGATCGGGCGAAGCTCACATCAACTCAACGGCCTTATCCGCGAAGAAGCAAAACACTAGAAGAAACACCGGATGCACTATTTAACACAACAGCAGAAGATCGGGCATGATGCATGCATGATGAATGACATGGCAAAAGTGCGATGCAATTAGGTCATATTAAGTGGAACCGGGGTCCCGACAAATAATTAAGTGGTTCAGGTTGTTTAGAACCCCCGCAATTAAATGTTGTTATAACAAGGCAAGATAAGATACCGGTTCGCTACACAAGTTTAAATGAGGCCGATATGAGACTAGATTTGCCCGCATATGGGCCCCATATTTATTTATGAGGAGAATCGGCATAAGGCCCCCAAACCACATGAATGGCGGAGGCGTCCAAGGTGGGGTCCGCGGCGGACTGGCGGTGGAGGGCGGCGATGGCGGAGGCGTCCGGTGGCGAGGCGGCGTGCCGCGGCCATAGTGCAGAGGAGGGGCATGGGTCGGGGCGAGCGCGGATGGCCGGCAGAGCTTGAACGGCGGAGGCGCGGCCGGCGAGGGACGCGGCAGGCGCCCGGCCTGGCGGAGGAGAGATGCAGGCGCCGGGCGGACGGAGGTTTCTCAAGGAAGCAGAGGCGCGGGGCGCCATGCGGCGCCACCGGAGAGGAAGAGGAGGACTGAGGGCGCTACTGGAGAAGAACCGGGAGGAGCGGAGGCACGCTGGGTGGGCGGGTGAGCTCGGCCGGGGACGGGGTAGGGCGGCCGGGCAGGGAAGGCGGCGGAGCTGCGAGGGAGGAGGCGGGCGCAGGGAGAGAGGAGAGATGAGCGGGGAAGGAGAGAAGGAGAGAGAGGGGCACGTGGGCTGGTGGGGGTGGGTCCCAGGCCAGGGAGTGGGACAGGGCGGTGAGAGGGTGGGGTTGTGGACAGGGGCATGGGGCCGGGACATGGTGGCCTGGGGTTGGCGTGTGAGCTGAGAGGAGAGAGAGAGAGGCCAGGGGGTGATGTGGCAGCGTGTGAGTGGGTGAGGGAGAGGGAGGAGGTGAGGTGGCAAACTGCTATAGGGTGGGGTGAGGTGGAGGGGAGGGCTGGGTAGGTAGTTTGGTAGGATTAGGAATTAGGTGTACCGGTTGGTTGGACCGATTAAAATTCTGGGGGTGGTCGTTCGGGTCAATCGCCTGCTCGACCGCCCTATTAAAAATAATTTAATATTTTATTTATTTTCAAATATCTTTTGTAACTAGTTTTAGACAACAAAATATCCGGAACATCCGGGGGTTTAATTTGAAATGGAAGGAGGGCTAGTTTCGGAAACCATAGTCCTTCGCAACATAGTTTCAGGTAAAATTAATATGCATGATGATGTAATGATGATGCAATGCACAAAAACAACGCGATTTTCTAGTAGTGGTTTTGCGGGATGCCACAGTAATGCAGAGGCACAGGTGGGCAATAGATGTTATTTGGTTGTTAACCGTCCACTTGTGTCCCGTAGGACCCCGAGTTCTTGACACCTGTTCCGAGATCGAGCGTGCTAACCACATGTGGGATCGAGCGCGCTAACCTCGCAGTGCGTCGCCAGGCCCCAGCTCGCGAGCCCTGCCGGCCTTGACGACCCCTGTCTCGCCTCGGTGATGCTCTGCTCCGATCCTCCAAACCCAGCGAGCACGTCTGTCCACATGTTTGTGCTCCTACTTGGGCTCCTCGCCCCCAGATGTATGCGTGTATGTACTGATGTGTGCCTGGGTGCTAGTGCTTGAAGATGTCTGGATGTGTTGTCAGTGTGGTGAGATTGGTTATCTCGACAAGATCTCCCCTGCTAACAAGGCCGGTTTGATGCCGATGGTCCTGAGGGATGCACATGGTGCCACTCAAGCCCTCCTTCATGGATACAGTGACAAGACCCGGACCCCGATGACCCCATGATCTCCGCTGCAGAACAACAAGGTCTTCGGAGTGGAGTCAACAAGATCTACCGAGGACGCCAAGTACTTCACCCCGGACATCGAGACCCTGAACGACAAGTTCTCCTTCCCGGAAGCATTGACGCTCGTGCGACAAGATCTACTTCCCAGATCCGAAGACCCCGGTACCCGATCTACTCAAGTTCGCCATCGCGAGTCCGAACTTCATCGTTTCCCCTCTCGAATCCCGTCGGACCGTTTCCCCGCCGAACACCGATAAACCCCGAACCCCTCGGAGCCCAAGTTCGCCGAACCCTAATGTGTGAACCTTTCCCGAGCCCCTATTTTATAAATGCTATATATAAACTTGTTGCATTCAATCATACATGTTTGCATACATATTTATGTGGTTTGGGGGCCTTATGCCGATTCACCTAAATTAAATATGGGATCCACATGCGGGCAAATCTAGCCTTATATTGGCCCCATTTAAATTTATGCATCGAACCAATGATATATTTTGCCATGTTAAGACAACATTTAAATTGGCGGGTATCTAAATAACTGGAACCATATATTTAAATGTCGGGACCCCCGGTTCCGCTTAATATGGCCTAATTGCACCGCATATTTACCATGCCATGCATCATACATGCATCATTCCCGATCTTTTGCCGTAGTATTAAATATTGCATCCGGTGTTTATTCTAGTGTTTTGCATCTTCGCGGATAAGGCCGTTGAGTTGATGTGAGCTTCGCCCCGATCTTCGGATGAACCTTCGGCAATGTTTTCACGCGAGCATCTCCCCCTTTCTACCTATCTTACTTTTATAGTATTTATTCCCTCCTGTTGATCTATTGCTATCTGTGTCGCGATGCTCTAGTTTTCGTACCGTGATATCCCGTGCAGCCTTATAATGCCTTGGACACAACCTATTACCTGTTGTTTGGTAGATAGTTGGACTTGCGCGTCGTAGTCGCGTGCTCAAGTGCTGTTGCGTGTCGTCCAGTACCACAGTTGTTGGAGTGTTGCCGCATGTTTAAGGTTGGAGATGATCATGGATTTCATTATCGTTTACTTTAATTACTGTTTAACAACTAAAATTGAAGTAGGTAAGCAGAGGCACAGGTGGGCAATAGATGTTATTTGGTTGTTAACCGTCCACTTGTGTCCCGTAGGACCCCGAGTACTTGATACCTGTCCACTTGTGCCACAAGCAGAGGCGTCGGTGGGTGATAGATAATATTTGGTTTCCGAACACCCACTTGTGTCCCGTAGGACCCCGAGTACTTGATACCTGTTCCTTGATTTATCGCGCTATCCACATCCGGGAGGTATATGGGACCCCCCTGAGCCAGAGCTTGATTCAGTCTTATTTCTTGGGGCCACAAACTAGTTTGAGGTTTTATTTATTATCCTGTACTTATGCCATGCTTTATCGCTTTATTTAAATTGTGCGATGGATAGCACCGCATCTTGTTTAGGTAAGCGGAGTGATTTCATGATCGACACCCAGTTTTGGGTTCCGCCATTACCATTGTCGCAAACCTTGAGTCCGTCTCGAGCTAGCTTACTGCTATGGTAAGACTCCAAGGGGTGGCCCCCTGAAATAATTCTGAATCCTGTGATTGCTTTGTCGTGAAAGCCTCGTTGGGTTTTGTTTTGGTTTTTCCGAGGTTGATCGAGCGTGTGTTGCTATTGGTGCACCCCGACCGGGTAAAACTTTCTGAAAGCCGTGTCCGCGGATATGGACGACTTGGAGCACAGTATCTCGACCATAGACAAGCATAACTAAAGTTTATTGCTATAAATTTGACTTTATAATGACTAGTAATCAGCTTCACTACAATGGAATGGCTAAATAATATTGCCCACAATTGCTTGTTGGAGTGTCGTTTTCGACCATTGTACCTGACTAGTAAGTAATGCAACTATAACGGAATGGCTAAATAAAAGTACCAACAACTGCTGGGTTTTGGGTTATCTCATGCTAAATGTATTTGACTAGTAAGTGTCGCAACTACAACGGAATGGTTAACTAAAATTGCCCACTGCTTATTATATCAGGACGATTATCTATATTTGACTAGTAATTGCTGCAACGATAACTGAATAAGTAAAACTGCCAACTGTGTGAGTTCCTCGGTTGACTCTCTCGGTTGGTATCGAGGGGGAATACCAGGATGGGTTTGTCTGGTGGTAGAATCAGGTTTGTTCCGAATAGGTCTTTCTTATCCCTCTCTGATAGCCGCCAGATGTATCGAGTCTCTATAGGTTGTTTAGTGTATCTTCACGCCGCTCACCACCATACCTATGTAGGCGAGGACCGCCAATTCTAGTCTCGCTGTCTTGGCCTCGATCGACCGCTTCTCTTTTTCCTTTGCCCTCTGCCGGCACCCTTTGTTTAAGGTGTTTTGAGATCGACGTCGTTAGGTGGTTACCCTTCCGCTTGGCCTGGGCAGGGTTATGGACGCCATTGGTTATTCTTCGTGGCTCTTAGCTCAATTTGCATCTTGTCCGTAGTCGGACGCTCCATCGCTTTTCAAGGTGATTTGGATCCTTGTATTATATCTGTATTCTTGACTCATGGAGTCGTTGTATATATATCTGCTGTGGGTCCCATCGAGGACTGTTGTGTAATGTTATTACTTCGTTTTCCACCCGCACGAAAGTGCTTGGTGGGCACCTTTGAATCGTTTCTATGCGGGTTTGGCGGGAATCGCTAAAACTTGCATAGGTCCGATTCTGAGGGTGTTACAAAGTGGTATCAGAGCTCAGCAGTTGCGATACCCCACAAGTCCAAATTTCAGAGGATAACCTAGCTAACGGCCGAAGTAGAGTGTCAAAACTATTTTTGAAAATCAGTTGGATAGATCTGATTAGGTCTGATTTTACTCCTTACCCCTTTGCTATTCCTCTCTTACCTCTACGTGTTTTGAATCCGCTCTCTTCTCTCTCTTCGAGTCCAGGATTTCTCGTGGTTGGGTTTCCGTCGTACCTTCAGGGTTTCGCTTTCTCCCTTTTGTAACGGAGGTGCTACGATCATCAATCTGCAACTTGTCTGTTGTACCCTTCCTCCAATCTTTTGATCTTGAGCTCTTTATCCATATGTGTTCCTTGCTGGATATCCGTGTCGTTGAAAAACATATGAGAAGGACGAGCATTGGTGAAGTTGGAGTATACCTTGAGCATGTGTTGTTCATGCCAATGGAACCATCGCGAAACCTAATCATTGTGTCTTTCACACGATTTCTGTTGTATCTTCCGGTGTTTCCCGATGTGACGGCATCATCTACGCCAGATCCGATGCAGAGTCTGCATCCCTCCGTTGTTTCCGAACCTCGCTTGTCGAGATCTTCAGTCTAACTCCGAGAGTTGGTTGCATAATCCGCCTATTCGTGTGTAGAGTAATGGTTTGAGTGCGGGATGGAGTAGCTACCATACCACTACTCTTATCATTCGCTCTTGTACGTCGAATCAGTGGATCCAGCAGTTTTACTCCGTCCACGGAAGTTAGGGGTGGCTTTGTTGTTGATACCTCTACCTTCGCCCTCTTGTACCGGAGAGTTCTCTCGACGATCGTGGACAACGACCTCTTGTTAGTGGTGTCGCGAGGATCTACACGAAGCGAGAAGACGCAGATCGCCGACCTTTCCTTTCGGTACCATGAGGCGGATCTCGAGGGCGAGATCCATTGTTAGTGGTGTCGAATTGTGGCATCCCGCAAAACCACTACTAGAAAATCGCGTTGTTTTTGTGCTTTGCATCGTCATCATCTTGCATTGTTGTCTGCGTTATTTTGAAAAGCCTAGTTTCGATTTATACAAATACCCCTCTTTATTTTAAAAGGCAAAACCCCGAGCGTATCGGATATTTTGTTTCCCCTAAAAACTATTTGCAAAGTGGCTTTGTTTTAAATTAAACCGAACCCAACAAACACAAATACTAAAAACAGCCCCTCTAATTCCTATTCCTACCCACCAATCTCTGGCTTCCACCTCACCCTCTCCCCTTTTTCCTACCCACCCTGCCACCTCACCAATCCTCCACTTTTTCCCCCCTCTCCCTCTTTCTCACCCAGCCTTCCCCTACCCCTCTCTCTCTTACACTCTGGCCCCATGCCACACACCCCCACAGCCCCCTCCTTCTATCCCTGCCCGTGGGCCCGTTTTCCCCGCGGACCCCACTCGCCACGTGGCCCCACCGACACACCCTTCCCACCCCCTGACCCCACGTCACCCCGGCCCCACCCCTGGCGCGTCCCCGGGCCCCGCAAAGACACAAAGACACTCACACACCCACCTCAGATCTTCCCCACCCTTCGCCACGGGGCCTGCACTGGGACCCCCCGACCTTGGCCCCACTGATCCCCACCCACCTCACGCTGGCCCGCCTGACCACTGTCTCTCCCTCTCTTCTTCCAGCCCCCCTTGCTCTCTTCCCGCCAGCCTCCGCCTACCGGCCAAGGCTGCGCCGCCCTCTCCCCTCCAGAACGCGCCCCCATCTCTTCTGGCCCGCCCCACCAACTCCTCTCTTCCCGCACCTCCAACCTCCCACGTCGGGCCCTCTCTCCTCCGTGAGCCCATGCCACAGCCCGCTCCTCTCCTCCTCCCTCCGGCTCTGCCACAGCCGCCGCCTTCCCCACCATCACACCGCACCCGCCATTGGCAAGGCTGCCGCTCATCCGCCTCCTTCCGCCGCGCTTCCCTCTGGCTCCGCCACTTATCGCGCCTCGCCTCATGCCGCCGCCGCTCTCGCCCGAGCTTCCACGCCGCCAATGGAAGCCTCGCCGCTTTCGCTTCCGCTGCCCGAGCCTGGCCGCCGCCTCCCACCGCCTCCACGCCACCGCCTGGCGCTGGCCACCGCCTCAGATCCGCGCGTTCGACCCAACCCGTGCGGGCCTGCTAGTCGCCTCCGGAGCTCCCGCGAGCCTCAAGGTCCGCTGTGGACGTCGGGTTCACCGCCGAAGCTCTCGGTGGCGGCAGGTTCTACATCGCCTCGAGAGACCCCGAAGGACCACCATGAACCGCCGTTGTACAAGATCTACACCGAAAACGACCTACTCGAACCGACGCCGAGAACCCGATGCCCAAGATCGCCGACCAGACGACAAGACCTACCACCGAACGCCTTGGTTTGTCAAGATCTTCGCCACGGACTCCGATGGCCGCCGGCAGAACCTCTCAAACGTCTGCTCTTCCTCCGGAACCAAGACCCGTGTTGAGCCCCGAGTTCGCCACCGGCGATCGATGATACCCCAAGATCGCCTCCCGAATTTGACGCCTCGATCCTGCGGGCCCGAAGATCACGGACGCGACAAGGTCTACCTCACGGAACCCCGAGAACCTCCTCCCGGAACGCCAAGATCTACCTCCGTTATCGGAGAACGCACCGCCAAGACCTTCACCCCGGATCCGAAGACCCCCGGTACCCGATCCGTTCAAGTTCGTCGAGAGCGGCAAGATCGACCGCTGGCCACACAAGTTCCCCATCTTGCATCCGAACCCCGCCGATCCCATCGAACCCTGGACCCTGAGACCGACCCCGAACCCTCGGACCAAGATCGTCGAACCCTAAATGTGTGAACCCCTTCCCGCAAACCCTATTTTATAAATGAAATATAACCTTGTCGCATATTAAATTGTCATTCATCTCGCATGCATATCATTGGTTTGGGGGTCTTATGCCGATTCACCTCGTAATTAAATATGGGGCCCATAAGCGGGCAAATCTAATCTCATATTGGCCTCATTTAAACTCGTGTAGCGAACCAGTACTATCTTTTGCCATGTTTAAACAACATTTAAATTGCGGGGTTCTAAACAACTTGAACCATTTAATTAATTGTCGGGACCCCGGTTCCGCTTAATTCGGCCTAATTGCATTGCACCTTTTCCATGCCATACATCATACATGCATCATGCCCGATCTTCTGCCATTGTCCTAAATATTGCATCCGGTGTTTATTCTAGTGTTTTGCTTCTTCGCGGATAAGGCCGTTGAGTTGTTGCGAGTGTCGCCCCGATCTTCGGTTGAACCTTCGACAATGTTTTCAAAGTAGCATCTCCCTTTCTACCTATCTTACTTTTATAGTATTTATTTCCCTCCTGATCTATTGCTATACGTGTTGCGATGCTCTAGTTTCACTGTGATATCCCTTGCGGCCGTATATTGCCTTGGACACACCCTATTCCACGTTGTTTGGTAGATAGTTGGACTTATGCCGTCGTAGTCGCTTGCTCAAGTCGCTGTGCGTGTCGTCGATTGCCACGCTTGTTGATGTAATGCCGCATGTTGATGTTGGAGATGATCATAGTTTTACTTATCTTTCACTTTATTTCCTGTTTAAACAACTAAAATTGAAGTAAGCAGAGGCATCGGTGGGTGATAGATAATATTTGGTTTCCGAACACCCACTTGTGTCCCGTAGGACCCCGAGTACTTGATACCTGTTCCTTGATTTATCGCGCTATCCACATCCGGAGGTATATGGGACCCCGAGCCGAGCTTGATTCATCTTATTTCTTGGGGCCACAAACTAGTTTGAGGTTTTATTTATTATCTGTACTTATGCCATGCTTTATCGCTTTATTTAAATTGTGCGATGGATAGCACATCGCTTGTTAGGTAAGCGGAGTGATTTCAGTATCGACACCCGAGTTTTCGGGTTCGATGCCATGTCTGACCATTGTCGCAAACCTTGAGTCCGTCTCGAGCTAGCTTACTTCGCGGGTAAGACTCCAAGGTGGCCTCAAATAATTCGAATCCTGTGATTGCTTTGTCGTGAAAGCCTCGTTGGGTTTTGTTTTGGTTTTTCCAAGGTTGATCGGCGTGTGTTGCTATTGGTGCACCCGGCGGGTAAAACTTTTCAAAGCCGTGTCATGGATATGGACGACTTGGAGCACAGTATCTCGACCATAGACAAGCATAACTAAAGTTTATTGCTATAAATTTGACTTTATAATGACTAGTAATCAGCTTCACTACAATGGAATGGCTAAATAATATTGCCCACAATTGCTTGTTGGAGTGTCGTTTGCGACCATTGTACCTGACTAGTAAGTAATGCAACTATAACGGAATGGCTAAATAAAAGTACCAACAACTGCTGGGTTTTGGGTTATCTCATGCTAAATGTATTTGACTAGTAAGTGTCGCAACTACAACGGAATGGTTAACTAAAATTGCCCACTGCTTATTATATCAGGACGATTATCTATATTTGACTAGTAATTGCTGCAACGATAATCGAATAAGTAAACCGCCAACTGTGAGTTCCTCGACTCTCTCGGTTGGTATCGAGGGGGAATACCAGGATGGGTTTGTCTGGTGGTAGAATCAGGTTTGTTCCGAATAGGTCTTTCTTATCCCTCTCTGATAGCCGCCAGATGTATCGAGTCTCTATAGGTTGTTTAGTGTATGCTGCCGCTGCCGCTTCAGTCCACCATACCTATGTAGGCGAGGACCGCCGAATTCTAGTCTCGCCGTGTACTGGCCTCAAGATCGACGCCTTCTTTTTCCTTTGCCCTCTGTCGGCACCCCTTTTGTTTAAGCAGGTTTTGAGATCGACGTCGTTAGCAGGGTTACCCTTCCGGCTTGGCCTGGGCAGGGTTATGGACGCCATTGGTTATTCTTCAGGGCTCTTAGCTCAATTTGCATCTTGTCCGTAGTCGGACACTCCATCGTTTTCAAGGTGATTTGGATCCTTGTACCGTATATCTGTATTCTTGACTCATGGAGTCGTGTTGTATATATATCTGTTCTGTGGGTCCCATCGAGGACTGTTGTGTAATGTTATTACTTCGTTTTCCACCCGCACGAAAGTGCCTGGTGGGCACCTTTGAATCGTTTCTATGCGGGTTTGGCGGGAATCGCTAAAACTTGCATAGGTCCGATTCTGAGGGTGTTACAAGGAGCCTCGCCTTCGGATATCGCGAGGACTTGGAGTTCGTGATAGACGTCTTCTCGCTTGTCCGGGGAGAACTTGGTGTACCACAGAGCATCACGACGGATGAAGCTCTTGTCGATAACAACTCGAGCGACTTGTACTTGGCAACATCACAACCAACCTTCACCACCCCCCCTCGACTACTGACACAGTTGTGGCTGCTCCAAACCCAACCCACCATGGCCTTGTCCAACAAGGGCGACCCTGGTTAGCAGGAAGAGCGGCGGACATTTTCGATGAAGCTTTTGCAGGATAGGTAGGACGACAACCTAGGCGCGATCAAGCTTGCGAGCTTGCAAGACGCTGGAGAGCTCGGGCAGCGTGGCGCCGACGCTGGCGGAAATCCGGATCTTGTGACGGGAGGGGCCTGCACGGGGAGGCGGAGGAGGTGGCCGACGACGGGGTCCCACGGTGACGGCGAGCGCAGAAGCAGGTGGTGGCGCTCCAGGCAGAGGAAGGCGTGGCCAGAGCGCACGGGGCCGAGCTCTACGACGGAGGGGCTAGGCGGAGGCGGAGAAGGGCGTCGACGAGCAGATGAGGCGACGAGGACGCGCGGTGGGGACCGGAGCGAGGCCGGGGTGGGTGCGTCGGGTGTGGCATGTGTGTGTGTGCTGCGCGCTGGGATAGGGCAGGTGGCAGCAGGTGATTGGGTGGGGTTCGGGCCAGGGGTGATGTGACGCAAAGGGATAGGTTGGGGTGAGGTGGAGCGGGGCTGGGTAGATTAGGTTTGGGTAGATTAGGGATTAGACAGGCTGGTTTTGGGTAATTTTGGGGGTGGCCGGCTAGGTCGGATCGACCCGGTTTGGCTGCCCCCTAAAAATAATATAAATATTTTATTATTTAAAACGGGGCGTTTGAAATCCGTTGGTAGACGAAATAAAATATTCCGGAGACCCGGATTTTAATTTGAATAAAGACGGGAGTATTTAGAAAATAAAACTAGGCGTTTCGAAAATAGTTTAGACGAAAACCATGCATGATGATGACGATGCTCAAATGCAATGTGGCATGATGACATGAGCATGGGGTCATGATGATGCAATGCACAAAAATAACACGATTTTCTAGTAGTGGTTTGCGGGGCGCCACAGCAACGACGGGGCCGGTTGCTCCGGCTTGGCGGTCGCGATCCGGGCCAAAGCTGTATCACCATGGCGCCGTCGAAGCAGAAGCCTAGCAACGACGACAACGACTATGTGTCAGCAATATACCGTCGCCTTGGACTGGGCGGGCATGGCCAGGGCTGCTACTAGATTAGGTTTTTTTTATAAATTTTGTACAACATATTTAAACTGCTATGAATTCTATAGTATTTTCATACCTGCGTGAATTTCGAAATGTTCAATATTTTTGTATGGGGGTCACGGGCTAAGAGCCAGTGCCCCCAAATTAAGGACCACTCCAATGCCCCCAATACGGTCCAAAATCGAGACGCGCATGCCGTATTGAGAACGAGTGGAGATGATTTTAGTTTATTTTTTTTCCTTTTATTGAAGATCCACAAGGAAACGTATGCCAGCGCATGTAATTTACCAACAGTCAATTAAGCTGTCGTGTTAAATCAGAAGATAAGAAAAAAACAAAGTACTATAGTACAATATTTGGTTGACCAATTATACATGCATTGTCACTACAGGACGCGCGCCCTACGCCGAGAGCAAAAAGCCGTCGGCGTAGGCTAAAGTGCCCTCGGCGTATGGTACGCCGACGGCTGCCCTCGGCGTATCGGCAAAGGGCTCCCTCGGCGGAGCATATAGAGGCCGTCGGCGTATTGTCGACAGGTTGCAAAAACATTTTTTTCTCAATTTTTGAATCTTTGAATTATTTCATTTTTAACACTAATTACACTTAATATTTAATTAAATTGTAGTCTTGGTCGATCTTCCCAGCCGGTCACCCATCTTAATACTACTCTATCTCCAGCATGTGGCATCCCGCAAAACCACTACTAGAAAATCGCGTTGAATTTGTGCATTGCATCGTCATCATCATGCATTGTTTGCCAAAACTATTTTCACAACACCCGTTTTGTTTTCTAAAACGCCCCATCTTTATTCAAACGCCAAACCCCGGGGCTCCGGAGTATTTTTGTTTTGTCGCTATCGGTTTGCAAATGGTCCAATTAACACAAATAAAATTTATAATTATTTTAGCGGGGCAGTCGAACGGGCCGTTTTAGCCCGAACGACCACCCCAGAAAAACCAGATCGGTCCAACCTGCCAGCCCCATCTAATCCTAAACTCACCAACCTATCTACCCAGCCATCCCTCCACCTCACTCCCTCCAATAGCATCCTGCCACCTCACCTTGCCCTCCCCACCCTCCAATCACACCCTGCCACATCACTCTAACCCGTCTCTCTTCCCTCTCTCTCTCACCTCCCCACCTCCAAACTCACCCCAGCCACACAAGCCCTCACAAGACATGCCCCTGCCCATCCAAGACGCCTGGACTGGGCTGCCCCCACCCCCACCGACAACTCCTGTCCCACGCGGTCTCCCTCCCCCCGATGCATTTTCTTCCTCCCCAGGACCCCGCCCCTCCGCCTCACGCCTGGCCCTCCTCCCAGCGCTTCCTTCCTCCTTCTCCCGGCCGGCGCCGCCTCCCTCGCTGCAGGCAGTGCTCCACCTCCGCCTCCTTCTCCCGCCTCCACCGAATCCCGCTTTGCCGCCTCGCGTTTCTCCACCCACTGCCGCCTCGCTGACCCGTCGACCAGCGCTTCACGCCGCACTGCCTCTGGCCTCACTGCCTGCTGAGGTCGCCGCGTCCTCAAGGCCGCCCGCATAAACTCCGCCGTCCTCCCGTGCGCCCATCCGCCCGTCCGACAGCTGCTGGCCCCCGGCTGAGCGCCCGACCGCCCCACTTCAAGCCTCGCCTCGCCACCACGTGGCTCACGCCAAGCCGCGACCTCCCGCCGCCTCAAGCTCGCTCTGCCTCGCCGACTTCCCGCCGTTCACCGCCTGACGGGCGCTCGCTTCGCTGCGCCCGGCTGCTGGCCACGCCGGGCCCCTCAAGCTTCCATGGGTCCGCCGCCGATCCTCCTCGCGCGACGCGACGCCGACGCTGCCGTCCGGGCGTCGTGGTGCGGCGTGGCGTGAGCTCGTATGTGTGCCTCGTCGATTTTTGGGCATGCGAAAGACCGTGAGGATTGGTGCAAGATCAACACGAGACCGATCCGATGACTAAACGACTAGACAAAACCGCAACCCCGCAAGGACATCGTGTCACCGTCAAGGTCCTCGACCCGAACGCCAAGGCCGACCCGGGTCCGACACCGACAAACCCGGTACCGTACAAGTTCGCCAACGACCTCAAGTTCTCCTACACGGAAACCACCCGCCAAGGTCGCCTACACGGATACGACATGAACTACCCCGGACGCCAAGACCGGCCGACCCTGTGGACCCGACAAGATCTCCGTCCTGGACTCAAGATCTGCCTCCCGGACATCGAGCGCCAAGATCGCCTCACGGTTTCCGGAGCGGTTCCGGACCCAAAGACGCCGAGGCCACCGACCGAAGACGGTACGCGACGATAAGTACTCCTTCCGGCGCCGATCTCGCCGAGAACCGACGCAACAAGACCTACCCGATAACCTCGAACGATCCCCGAGACCGAACCGTCGAACCCTGGACCCTGTCGAACCCTGAACCCCCGGAACCCCAAGTGCGTCGAGACCCTAATGTGTGAACCCCTTTCCGAGAACCCTACTTTATAACATAATATAACTTGTTGCATATTAACCATCCATCTCGCATGCATATCATCGGTTTGGGGGCCTTCCGCCGATTCACCTAATAATTAAATATGGGGCCCATATGCGGGCAAATCTAGTCTCATATTGGCCTCATTTAAACATGTGTAGCGAACCAGTTCCATATGTTCCATGGCTAAACAACATTTAATTTGCGGGGGATCTAAACAACTTGAACCATTTAACTAAATGTCGGGACCCCGGTTCCGCCTAATCTGACCTAATTGCCTCGCACCTTGCCATGCCATACATCATACATGCATCATGCCGATCTTTTGCTGTAGTATTAAATATTGCATCCGGTGTTCCTTCTAGTGTTTTGCTTCTTCGCGGATAAGGCCGTTGAGTTGATGTGAGCTTCGCCGATCTTGGTGAACCTTCGACAATGTTTTCAAAGCAGCATCTCCCTTTTCTACCTATCTTACTTTTATATAGTCTTTATTCCTCCTGATCTATTGCTATCTGAGTTGCGATGCTTTAGATTCCGCACTGATATCCCTTGCAGCCATATATTGCCTTGGGCACCTCCTATTACTTGTTGATTGGTAGATAGTTGGACTTATGCGTCGTAGTTGCTTGCTCAAGTGTCGATGTGTGTCATATGCCACAATTGCTGATGTATTGCCGCATGTTGATGTTGGAGATGATTCTAGTTTTACTTATTGTTCACTTTAATTTCCGTTTAACAACTAAAATTGAATAAGCGAGGCATCGTGGGTGATAGAAAATATTTGGTTTTAACGCCCACTTGTGTCCCGTAAGACCCAGTACTTGATACTGTTCCTTGATTTTTTTATGCGCTATCCACATCCGGAGGTATATGGGACCCCTGAGCGAGCTTGATTCAGTCTTATTTCTAGGGGCCACAAACTAGTTTGAGGTTTTATTTACGATCCTGCATTTTATGCCATGTTTCTTATTTATTTACGATTATGCGAGGAGCACACTTTATCGCTTAGGATGGCACGATTCCGCGGTGTCGACAAGCCCAGCCACACTTTCGGGTTCCCAGTCGTTCACAGCCGTCCCCATAACCTTGAGGCCGTCTCGGAGCTTGCTTACTCCGTTGCGGATTCTACTTAAGGGGTGGCCCCCTGAAATATTTCTGAATCCTGTGATTGTTCAGTCGTGAAAGCCTCGTTGGGTTTTGTTTTGGTTTTTCCGAGGTTGATCGAGCGTGTGTTGCTATTGGTGCACCCCGGCCGGGTAAAACTTTCTGAAAGCCGTGTCCGCGGATATGGACGACTTGGAGCACAGTATCTCGATCATAGACAAGCATAACTAAAGTTTACTGCTATAAATTTGACTTTATAATGACTAGTAATCAGCTTCACTATAATGGAATGGCTAATTAATACTGCCCACAATTGCTTGTTTGAAGTGTCGCTTGCGACCATTGTACCTGACTAGTAAGTATGGCAACTACAACGGAATTGGCTGATTAAAAGTACCAACAACTGCTGGGTTTTTGGGTTTACCTCATGCTATCTGTATCTGATTAGTAATTGTTGCAACTACAACGGAATGGTTAACTAAAAGTGCCCACTGCTTCTTTAATCAGGACAATTATCTATACCTGACTAGTAATTGCCGCAACGCCAACTGAATAATTAAAACTGCCAACTGTGTGAGTTCCTCGGTTGACTTCCTCGTTTGGTCTCGAGGGGGAAACACCAGGATGGGTTTGTTTGGTGATAGCTTCAGGTTGGATCCGGTTAGGTCTTTCTCACCCCTCTCTGATAACCGCCAGTTGTATCGAGTCTCTATAGGTTGTTTAGTGCTTGCTGCCGCTTCAGTCCACCATACCTATGTAGGCGAGGACCGCCGGATTCTAGCCTCGCCGTATCGGCCTCGATCGACGCTCCTCTTTTCCTTTGCCCTTTGTCGGCACCCCTTTGTTTAAGCAGGTTTTGAGATCGACGTCGTTAGTGGTTACCCTTCCGCTTGGCTGGCAGGTGGTTATGGACGCCATTGGTTATTCTTCAGGCTCTTAGCCCCATTTGCATCTTGTCCGTAGCGGACGCTATATCGCTTTCAAGGTGATTTGGATCTTTGTATATTATATCGTATTCTTGACTCTTTGAGTCATATATATATCTGCTCTGTGGGTCCCATCGAGGACTGTTGTGTAATGTTATTACTTCGCTTTCCACCCGCACGAAAGTGCTGGCACCTTTGAATCGCTTCTATGCGGTTTGGCGAATTTTGCTCAAACTTGCATAGGTCCGATTCGAGGGTGTTACTGAGTGGTATCGAGCTCAGCTATGATACCCCACAAGTCCAAATGTAGGATAACCTAGCTAACGGTCAAGTAGAGTGTCAAAACTATTTTGCAAAATCGGTTGGATAGTTCTGATTAGGTCTGATTTTACTCCTTACCCCTCTGCTGCTCTCCTCTCATCTCCGCGTGTTTTGAATCCGCTCTCTTCTCTTTCTTCGAGTCCAGGAATTCTCGTGGTTGGGTTTCCGTCGTACCTTCAGGATTTCGCTTCCCCCTCAAATAACGGTGTTCTACAACCCGGTGATCAAGCTGCCTGAGGAATCCGTCCGCTGTGGTACCATTCTTTGTTCCTTGTTTGTGCATTCCGGTGTTTCCTGACGCGACGACATCATCTACGCCAGATCTGATGCAAAGTCTGCATCACTCCGTTGTTCCGAACCTCGCTTGTCGAGATCTTCAGTCTGATTCCGAGAATGGTTGCACTATTTTCTACTGATTGTGCGGAGTAATAGTTTGGGTGCGTGATGGATTGGCCCCCATGCCGACTACCCTTTCTATTCGCTTTTGTACATTGAAGTGGACGAGAATGCATCGGTTCCCCTTCCCACCGGAGTTAGAGGTGGCTTTATTTGTTGATACCTCTATCTTCGTCCTTTGTTTCTCCGGAGTGTTCTCTCGACGAACCGGACAACGACCTCTTGTTAGTGGTGTCGCGAGGATCTACACGAAACGAGAAGACGCAGTTCGCCGACCTTCCTTCCGGTAGCATGAGGCGGATCTCGAGGGCGAGATCCATTGTTAGTGGTGTCGAATTGTGGCATCCCGCAAAACCACTACTAGAAAATCGCGTTGAATTTGTGCATTGCATCGTCATCATCATGCATTGTTTGCCAAAACTATTTTCACAACACCCGTTTTGTTTTCTAAAACGCCCCATCTTTATTCAAACGCCAAACCCCGGGGCTCCGGAGTATTTTTGTTTTGTCGCTATCGGTTTGCAAATGGTCCAATTAACACAAATAAAATTTATAATTATTTTAGCGGGGCAGTCGAACGGGCCGTTTTAGCCCGAACGACCACCCCAGAAAAACCAGATCGGTCCAACCTGCCAGCCCCATCTAATCCTAAACTCACCAACCTATCTACCCAGCCATCCCTCCACCTCACTCCCTCCAATAGCATCCTGCCACCTCACCTTGCCCTCCCCACCCTCCAATCACACCCTGCCACATCACTCTAACCCCTCTCTCTTCCCTCTCTCTCTCACCTCCCCACCTCCAAACTCACCCCAGCCACACAAGCCCTCACGCGCGCACATGCCCCTGCCCATCAGACGCCTCACCTGCCCCCGCCCCCACCCCACGACAACTCCTGTCCCACGGTCTCCCTCCCCGATGCATCTTCTTCTCCCAGGACCCCGCCCCACCTACTCCCTACGCCCGCCTCCTCCCGGCGCTTCCTCTCCTCCTTCTCCGGGCGCCGCTGGGCTCCTCGCCGCCGTGCTCCACCTCCGCCTCCTCTTGCTCCACCGCTCGCCCGCAACCGCACCGCCGCCTCGCGCTTCCACCCACCATCGCCGCCGGACCCGTCGACCCGCCGCGCTCGCCGCTTCGGCGGCCCTCACTGCCCAGCGCCGGAGGTCGCCGCGTCCCAGCCTGCCCGCCGCAAACCGCCTCCGCCGTCCTCCCATGGCGCCCATCCGCGTTCCCTCGACAGCTGCGCCCTCGCGAGCCCGACGCCTCGCCGCCTCCTTCAAGCTCCTCTCGCCTCGCCACCGCGTGCCTCCCTGGCCTCCTCGCCTCCTCAAGCTCGCTTCCTCGCGCCAAGCCGCTTCACCGCCCGACGGGCGCCTCACTACGCTGCTTGGCCGCGCCGAACCCGCCGCCCTCAAGCTTCTCTGGTCCCGCCCGATCCTCCTCCAGGCGTCGTTGGGCTGGCCATGGCATCGCCGTCCGTGTGCGCGTCGGCGTGAGCTCGTGTATGTGTGCCTCGTCAGATTTTTGGGCATGCGAGTGAAGACCCCGTGAGGATTGGTGCAAGATCAACACGAGACCGATCCGATGACTAAACGACTAGACAAAACCGCAACCCCGCAAGGACATCGTGTCACCATCAAGGTCCTCGACCCGAACGCCAAGGCCGACCCGGGGCCGACACCGACAACCGAAACCCCGGTACCGTACAAGTTCGCCAACGACCTCAAGTTCTCCTACACGGAAACCACCCGCCAAGGTCGCCTACACGGATACGACATGAACTACCCCGGACGCCAAGACCGGCCGACCCTGTGGACCCGACAAGATCTCCGTCCTGGACTCAAGATCTGCCTCCCGGACATCGAGCGCCAAGATCGCCTCACGGTTTCCGGAGCGGTTCCCGGACCCAAAGACGTCGAGGCCACCGACCCGAAGACGGTAGACGCGACAAGTACTCCTTTCCGGGCGCCGATCTCGCCGAGAACCCGGACGCAACAAGACCTACCCCGATAACCTCGAACGATCCCGCCGAGACCGAACCGTCGAACCCTGGACCCTGTCGAACCCTGAACCCCCGGAACCCCAAGTGCGTCGAGACCCTAATGTGTGAACCCCTTTCCGAGAACCCTACTTTATAACATAATATAACTTGTTGCATATTAACCATCCATCTCGCATGCATATCATCGGTTTGGGGGCCTTCCGCCGATTCACCTAATAATTAAATATGGGGCCCATATGCGGGCAAATCTAGTCTCATATTGGCCTCATTTAAACATGTGTAGCGAACCGGTTCCACCTGTTGCATTGCTGAACAACATTTAATTTGCGGGGTTCTAAACAACTTGAACCATTTAACTAAATGTCGGGACCCCGGTTCCGCCTAATCTGACCTAATTGCATCGCACCTTGCCATGCCATACATCATACATGCATCATGCCGATCTTTTGCTGTAGTATTAAATATTGCATCCGGTGTTCCTTCTAGTGTTTTGCTTCTTCGCGGATAAGGCCGTTGAGTTGATGTGAGCTTCGCCCGATCTTCGGCTGAACCTTCGACAATGTTTTCAGGCGAGCATCTCCCCCTTTTCTACCTATCTTACTTTTATATAGTCTTTATTCCCTCCTGTTGATCTATTGCTATCTGAGTTGCGATGCTTTAGATTCCGTACCTGTGATATCCCTTGCAGCCATATATTGCCTTGGACACCTCCTATTACTTGTTGATTGGTAGATAGTTGGACTTGCGCGTCGTAGTTGCTTGCTCAAGTGCTGATGTGTGTCGTCATATGCCACAGTTGCTGATGTATTGCCGCATGTTGATGTTGGAGATGATTCTAGTTTTACTTATTGTTCACTTTAATTTCCGTTTAACAACTAAAATTGAATAAGCAGAGGCATCGGTGGGTGATAGAAAATATTTGGTTTCCGAACGCCCACTTGTGTCCCGTAAGACCCCGAGTACTTGATACCTGTTCCTTGATTTTTTGCGCGCTATCCACATCCGGGAGGTATATGGGACCCCGAGCGAGCTTGATTCATCTTATTTCTAGGGGCCACAAACTAGTTTGAGGTTTTATTTACGATCTGTACTTATGCCATGTTTTATTGCTTTATTTACGATTGTGCGAGGAGCACCTTGTATTGTTAGGATCATGGCACGATTCCGCGGTGTCGACAAGCCCAGCCACACTTTCGGTTCCCGATGCTCACAGCCGTCCCCATAACCTTGAGGCCGTCTGAGCTTGCTTACTGCTATGGATTCTACTTAAGGTGGCCCCTGAAATATTTCTGAATCCTATGATTGTTCACCGTGAAAGCCTCGTTGGGTTTTGTTTTGGTTTTTCCGAGGTTGATCGGCGTGTGTTGCTATTGGTGCACCCGGCCGGTAAAACTTTCTGAAAGCCGTGTCGCGGATATGGACGACTTGGAGCATGATCTCGATCATAGACAAGCATAACTAAAGTTTACTATAAATTTGACTTTATAATGACTAGTAATCAGCTTCACTATAATGGAATGGCTAATTAATCTGCACAATTGCTTGTTTGAAGTGTCGCCATACCATTGTACTGACTAGTAAGTATGGCAACTACAACGGAATTGGCTGATTAAAAGTACCAACAACCGCTGGGTTTTGGGTTTACCTCATGCTATCTCAGATCGATTAGTAATTGTTGCAACTACAAGCGGAATGGTTAACTAAAAGTGCCCATCGCTTCTTTAATCGGGACAATTGTCTACCGACTAGTAATTGCAACGCCAATGTTGAATAATTAAAGCGCCAACCGTGTGAGTTCCTCGGTGGACTTCCTCGTTTGGTCTCGAGGGGAAACACCAGATGGGTTTGCTTGGTGATAGCTTCAGTTGGATCGGTTAGGTCTTTCTCACCTCTCTCGATAACCGCCAGGTTGTATCGAGTCTCTATAGGTTGTTTAGTGCTTCTTGCCGTCACCACCATACCTATGTAGGCGAGGACCGCCGATTCTAGCCTCGCCGTGTCTTGGCCTCGATCGACGCTCCTCTTTTCCTTTGCCCTTTGTCGGCACCCCTTTGTTTAAGGTGTTTTGAGATCGGCGTCGTTAGCGGGGTTACCCTTCGGCTTGGCCTGGGCAGGGTTATGGGCGCCATTGGTTATTCTTCGGGCTCTTAGCCCCATTTGCATCTTGTCCGTAGCGGACGCTATATCGCTTTCAAGGTGATTTGGATCTTTGTATATTATATCGTATTCTTGACTCTTTGAGTCATTGTTATATATATCTGCTCTGGGTCCCATCGAGGACTGTTGTGTAATGTTATTACTTCGTTTTCCACCCGCACGAAAGTGCCTGGTGGGCACCTTTGAATCGTTTCTATGCGGGTTTGGCGAATTTTGCTCAAACTTGCATAGGTCCGATTCTGAGGCTGCAAAGAAATTCATACATTGTTGTCAATACTATGATATCAATCTTATTAACCCTTATATCAACATGTCACATGTTTGTATTTTTTGAAATTACAATAATTATTTAAGTAAACATTAATGAATAAGTAAAAATATTATTGAATTCAAATAAAAATATAATAATTTTACTTTTTTTAATTTTCTATTTAATATAAAATAATTAATATCTTTAAATCTGTAAATAGGAATTTAACAAATAATATGTCTAAATTTATCAAAAAAAATGAGAGGAATCCAAATATTATATCCATATCAACTAATCACAAACCCTCTGTTTTTGAATTATCTATTTGGTGGTTGCTTTAGAAAATTTCCTTTTTGCGCTCGGATAATGAAAAATGCCTTTTTGGTGCGATGAAAAGGAAAACTTGCATTGAATATTTGATAAAATAGCATATTGTGAACCTAAAAATGATTTTTGAAAAAAACATGAGCATCAGATCATGTACCTGTAGTTCATATTTGACCCACTTCCTATCGATTCGGCAGGAATTTGTCTTTTTCATCAGAGGTGGACGGAAAGGTTTCGGATACCCCTGTTGGGACATTGTTCATATAGTATTTTTTGTAAAATGTGGTGGTAGCATTTTGAATTAGCCATTTGGTGGTTGCTTCACAAAATCGTCCGTTTTTTGTGCTCGGAAAATGAGAAATGGCTTTTTGGTGCGACGAAAAGGAAAACTTCCTCCTGCAACATTGTTCGCCATCCCATGATGCATGTGTATACACAATATGGGCACATTATCACAAACCATGCCTTGATTCTAGCCATAACATTGGTCATTTGACCCGAAAGCCAAGAAACCACGAATGAGATAGGTCATTTTGTGAAGGTTTTTTTGAGACATAATCAAGACACGAAGGTTTCGCGTTGTTTCGATCGTTTTTGAATTTTTTATGCCCGTTTTAAACTATCGTCAAACTTTGTCGAACGACGGGCATGAAGATTCTTAGCTCGGGGCCGAGCCTCGCTAAACTTGCATTGGATCTTTGATAAAATAGCATATTGTGAACCTAAAAATGATTTTTTTTAAAAACATGAGCATCGGATCATGTACCTGTAGTTCATATCTAACCCACTTCCTACCGATTCGGCAAGAATTTGTCTTTTTCACCAGAGGTGAAAGGAAAGGTTTCGGATTCCCCTGTTGGGACATTGTCTATATAAGGTGGTATAGTATTTCTGTAAAATTTGGTGGTATCATTGTGAATTAGCCATTTGGTGGTTGCTTCACAAAACCGTCCATTTTTTGTGCTCAGAAAATGGGAAATGGCTTTTTGGTACGACGAAAAGGAAAACTTCCTCCTGCAATATTATTCTTCATCCCATGATACATGTGTATGCACAATATGGGCACATTATCACAAACTATGCCTTGATTCTAGCCATAACATTGGTCATTTGACCCGAAAGCCAAGAAACCTCGAATGAGATAGGTAATTTTGTGAAGGTTTTTTTGAGACATAATCAATATATCAAGTTTGATATTTTTACTTATAACTATGTCACATAATATGACACCACGCGAAGGTTTCGTATTGTTTCGATCGTTTTTGAATTTTTATGCCCGTTTTAAACTATCGTCAAACAACGGGCATGAAGATTCTTAGCTCGGGGCCGAGCCTCGCTAAACTTGCATTGGATCTTTGATAAAATAGCATATTGTGAACCTAAAAATGATTTTTGTAAAAAAACATGAGCATCGGATCATGTACCTGTAGTTTATATTTGACCCACTTCCTACCGATTCGGCAGGAATTTGTCTTTTTCACCAAAGATGGAAGGAAAGGTTTCAGATACCCCTGTTGGAACATTGTCCATATAAGGTGGTATAATATTTTTGTAAAATGTGGTGGTAGCATTTTGAATTAGCCATTTGGTGGTTGCTTCATAAAATCGTCCGTTTTTTGTGCTCGAAAAATGGGAAATGGCTTTTTGGTGCGACGAAAAGAAAAACTTTTTCTTGCAACATTGTTCACCATCCCATGATGCATGTGTATGCACAATATGGGCACATTATCACAAAATATGCCTTGATTCTAGCCATAACATTGGTCATTTGACCCGAAAGCCAAGAAACCTCGAATGAGATAGGTCATTTTGTGAAGGTTTTTTTGAGCCATAATCAATATATCAAGTTTAATATTTTTACTTATAACTATGTCACATAATATGACACCACGCAAAGGTTTCACATTATTTCGATCGTTTTTGAATTTTTTTAAACTATCGTCAAACTTTGTCGAACGACGGGCATGAAGATTCTTAGCTCGGGGCCGAGCCTCGCTAAACTTGCATTGGATCTTTGATAAAATAGCATATTGTGAACCTAAAAATGATTTTTGTAAAAAAACATGAGCATCGGATCATGTACCTGTAGTTCATATCTGACCCACTTCCTACCGATTCGGCAGGAATTTGTCTTTTTACCAAAGGTGGACGAAAAGGTTTCGGATCCCCCTGTTGGGACATTGTCCATATAAGATGCTCTATTATTTTTGTAAAATGTGGTGGTAGCATTTTGAATTAGCCATTTGGTGGTTGCTTCATAAAACCGTCCGTTTTTATGCTCGGAAAATGGAAAATGCCTTTTTGGTGCGACAAAAAGGAAAGCTTCCTCCTGCAACATTGTTTGCCATCCTATGATGCACATGTATGCACAATATGAACATATTATCACAAACTATGTCTTGATTCTAGCCATAACATTGGTCATTTGACCCGGAAGCCAAGAAACCTTGAATGAGATAGGTCATTTTATGAAGGTTTCTTTGATACATAATCAATATATCAAGTTTGATATTTTTCCTTCTAACTATGTCACATAATATAACACCACGTGAAGGTTTCACATTGTTTCGATCATTTTTGGATTTTTTATGCCTGTTTTAAACTATATATAATGTTTTATGTTTTACTTAATTTTTATTTATAAATGTGTAATATTTGAGTGTAGATATATAGGTCTTATTTTTCTGCAAATTTTGATATATTATTTGTATTTTTCCGAATTAGAATGATTTAGTTATGATTTTTCAAAGTTTAATGAGATAAAATAAAAAATAGCTACGCCGAGGGCAGCCGCCGGCATATGCTACGCCGAGGACAGCCATCGGCGTAGCATAGGATATGTCGAGGGCAATTCTACGCTGACGGCTGCATGGCTGAGCTGGCCTAGACGATGGCTACGCCGACGGCCCCGACGTTTGACCGTTGGCGTAGCGACCGGCTGTCGGCGTAGCTTTCCATTCTTGTAGTGTGTACACCTACTATCGTCTTAAATGACCGCCAAATAAGCTATCTCCCACTAGCTAATGAAGCTACTAGTAGCTGACTTTGTCAAGCTCAAATCGATAGATCACGAGCGGCATCTGTGGCATCACCGCGGGTGAGCCGCTTGCCTGCATGAGGGCGCAGGGCATGTCGTTCCATGTTTTGTGATCTCAGCCGCCGCCTGCAACTGCAAGCCGGGAGAATCTTACAGTATCAGTTTGCACAACTCTTAATTAGATTCCACACAGCCATTTACGTTAGTCAGTTTGATTTAGATTTGAGAAAGACTAAGGGAGAGTGGTGGCAGATACATGCTGGGCTAGCTCGATCCGTATGAGTTTGTTTGTTAGAAGAAAAGATAATCTGCCATTCTCTATATATAATCCAAAGTTAGGATGGAGTTAAAGAGTGGAATTCACTCATCTCTAAGGATAAGAATTACTAAAGGATAAGCTCAAATGACCAGCACATCCATCTTTTACTCACTGTTTTCAGTCCTAGGGAACGACACCAATTATTGTGTAATTACATGCTCGCTTGCTCTCTTGCTAATCAGCTAATCAAGTGACTGCCAATCAGTGCAGGCAACGTAATAGAGCCCCAGTTTTGTAATCTGTTGACGAGCAAGCTGTTTCTATTTAGCGTGCATCGCAACCACAAACATAGACTAGCCAAATTTAATTAATGAATTGTTTCCGGCTACCTAGCCAAGTGTCTACCATTTTTTCAGATAATAGTTGTACTAGCCGAGAGACGGGGCACTCTTGGAATAGTTTGAATAGGCTCGATGTGACATCTTGGCCAATGAGCTACCGAAAAGTACGCAAACTTCCCCTTGTTCTAAATCTTATTGAAGTACAAATCGTACTTGAAAATACAGTGTCAAATCGGGAAAGTAGTGAGCAATACACCCAGCCTAGCCATGGTACGTACCATATTTAAGTATCATCTTAAGTACAGATTCGGGATATCAACGTGTTAGGAGTAGTTTCGCGAATAGCTTAAACATGTGCTTGAGTCTTCAAAGAATGCATCATTGTACTTGCACTTGTCGTCCATTATTAGCCATGCCACATTGTTTGACATGATTAGAGTCGAGTCATGTTGGTGTTCAAATGTAGGGGGTCGAGGCCTTCACCATATGCTCCCCTAGCTTACCTCGTTCCGGTTGAGTGGTATGGTGAGGTGTTGGTCGGCTCTCGTACTTATACACATTTTCTTTTCTGTTAATGTAACAACTATTGCCATGTCTGTACATATTTTTTTCATACCTCTACGCTTGCTCTAAAAAACTAACTGGTGTTCACTCGCGCTACAATGCAACCCTCTCCCCCACTTGTTGCTCAAGGTCACCTCATCGATGATCATGCTTACGGCCTTGTGGATCTAGAAGCATCGCAATGCGTCCGTATCTTGACAACAATCGGCCCACTATAGCCACATTATTTGCTACGATTAGAGCCGAGTCATGTTGCTGGACAAATGCAGGGGGGGTCAAGGCCGGCCTTGGTCATATGCTCCCCTAGCATAACTTTTTTGGGTTGATCTGTTGAATGGTATGCTGAGGTGTTGGTCATATGCTCCACGCTTAACTTTTTTCGGTTGATCTGTTGAATGGTATGCTGAGGTGTTGGTCATATGCTCCACGCTTAACTTTTTTCGGTTGATCCGTTGAATGGTATGCTGAGGTGTTGGTCGAGTCTTCTACTTATACATAATCCTACTTTTCTACAGTATTAATGTAATACTGTTTTTTTTCTTTCTTTGCACTCTCGCGAGAAAAGAAACACGCTGTCCTCATATGTATCATGCCTGGGCGGCTGGCATAGTCTAGCTATGCCGAAGACGATCCTTTCTGTTGAGCTCTTTACAAACATTTCAGGGGATACATGTACAAGTCTTCCCTCGCTTATTTTCTCGCCAATTTTCGCTCGGGGTGACCGCCAAGTATTGTTGTACTCCCTCCGTTTGGATTATAGGTCACGTATTAATTTAACCAATAAAATATAAATAGAATACCATACAAATTATACCGTTAGAAACTTTAGATACTATATTTTTTAATGGTATAATTTTTTATGCTATATAACTTATATTTTATTAGTCAAATTAATGACCTAGATATAAGGGTAGGAACTATAATCTCAAATAGAGGGAGTACTTAGTAAAGAGCGAGCCTAGGTGCACATACGAACAGAACCATGCAATAATCGTCATCGATGCACGTGTGCGGACAGAGCGACCAGTTGGACTGTCAACACACACCTATGTGCTGTGAGTAGCAGACACAACGTATGGATGCACGCACACCCGCACGCTCCTTTTGTTGTTAAAACTCTCAGGCGGTCGGTTGCATGCTATGGAAATGCGAAGAATCCTATATACATCTTGGAGAGTGCAACATGAGACATGATCAGAGGATCCTAGAACGCGCGAGAGAGAGCTCACTAACTTAACCCATGTATGTAGTCGATCTTGCTAGATTATGTACTGATCAACTGATCGAGCGGCCGGTTAGTTGGTTGGTCCCCCTGCCCCCATTAATGAACTCCACGTGCGCAGGCGGAAGTATTACGTACGTGATCCTTGGTTGAGAAAAACGCTCCCTGGTTGGGCCATTAATTGCGTGATCCTTGGTCGATCCATCCAGCATTATGCAGGAGATACGCCAAGTTGACCTGGCCAGGGGCGTTATGCAGGGACCTTGTTGGCTCTAATTATAATGCTGATGGTGCCCGACCAAAACAACCCTGCACTTGCAGTAAAACTCTCTACTACTGCCGTATGCATGCCCTGAGATTTCTATGGCAAATCGGGGATGGCTCCATGTGCTTCCGTGATCCTCCGGATTAAACCAGCACGGAATCGGAGGGCTGAGTTAATCTGGCAATCAATGAGTGTAGCCACAACTCCACTGTCGACACGTAGACGTGCGCGCACGCCCGCTATTCCTGACTCGCAATTAAGGGAGAGCCAGCCCAACTTGAGCTGAGTGTAGACTATTAATAATGACAAACATAAATGTGGAGTGGGGGGACAGAGAGTTAATTTGCGATGATGTCACGGACAAGAGGTCAGTAATAACAGCAGAGAGAATGACAGATTAGCCAGCATCCAGGATTAAGGGTATCCCAAGCATCCTGTCCCGTAATCTCTCTCTTCTCTAGGTCGAGTTGATCGTACGTCTTGGATACCGCTAATCTGCTACAGAGTACGCGCGGTAACATTCCGTCGAATTAGCGGAGAAGATACCCGCAAAAAAATACCGTAGAAGCTCCGAGTTTGTTAACAATTGATCATATCACATCCTTCTCCAATTTGGATGATGAATTGATCCCGGATTCTTTTTTATACGTGGCAAAGGAATGAAAGGATAAAGCAATTTTGATAGGTTAGAGCATACCCACTAGCATTTTCAAGAGGCCATTCTCAAGACGTTTTTTGGTTCGAATTTGCAAAAAGCATCCCAGTAGCGTTGCCATGAGGGGTTTTCAGGCCAATTTTCGTCTAAAATAGGCCCAGCCTTCTCAGGCCGATCCCAGGAAGCCGGGAACACCCTGGGAATGCCCGGACGAAGCCGGCTCCACTCGCCCGCCGCCACGTGTCCCATGACGCTCGAAAATCTTTTCCCCACCACGAACGCCTCGACCTCGCGATGCCGCCCTCGTCGCCGCAGCTGCCTCATCGATGGTCTGCAGCTGCCTCGCCGCCGACCAGGCGCGGGACGAGGAGCGAGATGCGGACGCGCGGGCTTCGTGGCCGAAGGAGGGGCTGCAGTAGGAGGCGAGGAAGGAGGCGACCCCACCCCCGCTCCCGGCGGCGAAAGCGTTGCCAACGAGGAGGGCCGAGAGGTCAGACAACGCCTTCCGCGCGCGGCAAAGCTGGCCCTCGTGGATCTCCCCTTGCGCCGTCGCGGAGCTGGTCGACGCCGTCGCAGGCGGCGTTGCAGACGTCGAGCGCCTTGACCGCGCGCTTGTGGTACTTCCCGACCAGCTTCTCCACCCGCGGGCCGCCGCCACCGATGCGGTAACACGCCTGGGCCACCAGCTCCGCGAGGGTCGTCGGCCTGGGAACCCCTCCCCGTCCCCCAGCTCGGCGAGCGCGTCCTCGGCCTCTCGTCGTGCTCTCGTCCGCTCAGCGTCGGGAACGTGGCCGGGAAGCTGTCATTCCTAGGTCATTCCCAGGCCAAAAAATCGACTCATCCGGACCTATTTTGCTTCAATCTGGACCTAATTTTGGCCTTGGGAATCACAAACGAGTGGAGATGCTCTTCCACATACACACGCGCGGGAAGTCCTTAATAGTACTCCCGACCCATATTAGTTGACTTAGATTCATCTTTTTTTTGTGGAAAGGAGCATATATTAATATCAGAGGATACAAATTATACCCAGCCTCTATAACAATGCATTGCCCTAGCTGACGAGGGTTCGACTCGTCAATGCCCATTGTTATGGACTTGGGTTTTGGAGAAGATGGGGATGCTGGAAGTCGCGAGACGGTTAACAGGCAAGCAACACGGGGACACGGAGTTTTTCCAGGTTCAGGCTCCCGGAGGGAAAACCCTATTCCTGCTTATCTGTTCTTGATTACGGCAGAACCGAAGGTTACATGGGTGCGCAGATGCAATCTGGAGTGGAGGTGTGTGTATGAGGTGTTCAGATCCTTCTCGCCATGCCCTCCTGGCCCTTATATAGATAGGCCAGGTCCCGGGATAGGTCGAGTCGATTAAAGATTAGGGTTGAATCCTTTAAAATTCTATCTAATCTAGACTTGTCCTCCAAGGAGTCGAACTCGCCATGGGCTTGGGCCACTCAAAATCTTCCTGGATTGCAAGTCGTCACATGGGCCTTCCTTGAGCTGAACCGGATATACCAATGTTATGCATCCATAGGGTTTAGGGTTTATTTTATTTAGATTGTTGTTTGATAGTATATTTTATAGAAAGCTTTTATAAATATTTTTTAGACAAACAACATATCCGGAAGAGGCCGGGGTTTGTATTTGAAATAGAGGGGGATTATTTTAGAAAAGAACATAGGCTTTAGAAAATAGTTTTGGCAATTAATATGCATGATGATGTCATGATGATGCACAAAGTATTTTTAACATGTGATTTTATATTACTGGTTTTCCCGGGGTGCTACAGTATATCCATGTCAGTAGCCCCCGAGTGTTCAGCTGAATAGCAAATTCGACTGGAGACTTCTACAATCTTTCGGGTGCATTGTATTTGAACCTGTCTTTAGGAAAAATGTTTAGTTCATAGGTATTGTTGATGCGTGTGACTGCTCGCCCGACGGATCAGGGCCAGTTAACTGTCATAGGACAATACAACACGATCTTCATCAGACTCGAGTCCCCAGACTCTAACCCAAAACGAATGCTGGTGTAATTCGACTCAGGCCGTTGAGGTCTTATAGGATTCGAATCCCAGTGTTTTTCAAATGATGTACCCAACGTGTTCGTCGGGGTTTTCATCGTGCCTGTTGACATGGGAATTTACTGGTATAACGCAGTCCGGTGCGTTACCAGGCCATCAGATGATATTTGTAGGGCTTATCTTTACATCGTAGAGAAAACATCCAAAGTTTTATCACCACGGAGGTGTTTTAGGTGACCAAGGAGACTGCTTATCACTTAGCATTGATTTTGGCAAAGTTGCCAAAAGATTTTTGTCATATTTGATACGAAAGTTCTCAGTCAAATAGTTCATAGGGTACACAACCAGCTCTCCCTATGGGAGTAGCCTCCCCGAGTGTCTATTCGAGTTGTAGACTTGAGCAGAGACTTTAGTTCAGTCATTCGAGTTTTGCTTCAATTGCCCGAAGTACGCATTTTTTCGAATGCGCGATCAGCGCTCCCTATGGGAGTAACCCCCGAGTTCGTACTGGAGTCACAGACTCGACGTAGGACTCGAAGATTTCTTCGAGGTGCTTTTGTCTACGTAATCTCTCATGTGCGCGGCCAAGCGCTCCTGATAGGAGTAGCCCCCGAGTACTTAGTTGAGTCATAGACTCGAGTAAGTGCTTTATGCTCAGTCGAAATCTTCAAGCCATTGTTGGCTTCGTTTTGATGAGGTCATTGCTGATGATCAGTGAGCTCAACCGTTTGCGCAGAAGAGACGATGCGACGGGGCGATCGTGGGTCCCACAGTCTGACTTGAATTTGACTATTCACACGTAACGTGGCGAAAGTTTTGGCGTCTCCTCGATTTTTGCCCGTAGTGGATGGCATGCTGGCGACGGTTTAGTTTGGTGCTGACACATGGACGGTGAGATCTGAAGCACGCGTTAGGGCTTCTCAATCGATAGCTCTGCTGCATCGTCTTCGCCCTTTTATACCATGGGGAAAACAACGAATTTTACCCTTCGCCATTTGCCTCTATTTCTTCGCCATTGCCACCATTTCTTGAGTTCTTGCTCTCACTGCGCACTTGACGTCCTCCGCGTATTTCCATCTGCTTTTCTCCGCTTGCATCATCGCACTCGCCGCTCCATGATGGGCAAGTCCAAGAAGGCTTCCTCTGCTGCAGCGGGTTCAAGCGTCGCCGGCGCCAGGAAGAAGGCCGCTGCTCCGAGCCATACCACCGATGGTAGGTGGCGACGCACAGAGATGCGCGAGTCGGACTTGCACAAATTGCGTGAGGCTGACTTGATCTCAAAGACCAAGGAGAACACCATCCTTCCAGGCCAAGAGGTAATCCCGCGCCCACCCAAAGGGTTTCGGGTTATGTTCTACGCCTTTATCATCCGTGGTCTCTCTTTGCCCGCCCACGAATTTCTTTGTGGGCTTCTTTTTTTATGGAATTCAGCTTCACCATCTGTCTCCCAATTCACTCCTCCATATTGCTTGTTTTATTACTCTTTGCGAGTGCTGGCTCAGAATCGAGCCTCATATTGGTCTCTTCCGGAGACTCTATTCCGTGAAGAGGCAATCTGGCACCGGTGGTGTCTATCCACTAGGTGGCTACGGAATTTCTGTCCGCTCCACTGTCCAGTTCTTCTCTTTCTTCCTTTGCGAGTCCATCCAGTATTGGAGCAGGAAGTGGTTCTACATCCGCGACATTAAGCTAGACGGTCAGCATTACGGGCTCGCCTTCGACTCCAACCAAGAGATCATCCGAAAGAGGTTGTGGGGGAACGACATCTTGGAGGGTGAATCCAAAGAAGTGGAGAAGCTCTACAAGAGGGTGGATGCTCTCCAACTGATGGCCAGTAAAGAGGTCAACGGTGTCGACATCATTCGCACCTTCCTCAAGCGCCGGGTGAAGCCGCTCCAAACGTGGGCGCACCCAATGTTTCTATATGCTGGCCCCAATGACCCTACAAGGGTATTGTGTGAGTAAATGTCTTCAGGTGATCTTGATAAGGCTCTTCGGCCTTTGCTGAAGTACAAAGCCGACGAGGATCTCCCGGGGAAGTCCTTGACTGCCCCTTTCAGTGCCAAGAAGGCTGTTCCACAGGTGAAACTTGTTGTTGCGCATAGCGCTATTTTCGAGTATGTGTTCTTTGTTATCGGTACTTATGATTTTTCATCTCTTGTCTTCATTTTGTAGGGATTAAAGGTAGCGGGTATGGTGCCCCCTCAACCTGAGAAGTACACGAATGCACCAGACCACAAAGAGGCGGAGTCTGAATCCAAACTTCCCCCAGTGTAGTGTCCTTCCGTGGAAGCCCCCGAGCCGAGCGAAGGGAAGACCCGAAAGAGGTCCCAGAGCGAAACTTTGGATGGGGCGACGCCACCAACACCGAAGGGTCCGTCCTTCCTCGAGCTACACGGCTGGGATGAGGGTGCGACCTCTGCACCTTTTCCTGTTGTGCCTATTCGGGCGGTAACCCTGCAGCCGCCATCCAAGAAGAAGAAGAAGAAGAAGGAGAATGAGGCTCCTGTCTTCAACTTGTCAGACATACCATCGTAAGTTGCTCTGGTCGAATCTTTTTACTTTACTCATGTGCTAAGCATTAGCTTGTTGTTGATCTGGTTCTTTGTAAGTGCTAGTAGTCATCACTCGGAGGAGTCCCTTGAAGACGACACCAAAGAGATGATCGCGGAATCGAAGCCGACGTCTTTGTTTCCCAAGGTGGTGGAAAACTCCGATGACGTGGGTTTGAGCTCTACGAGGTGGGAGGCTCATGCACTCGTTACGCGGAAGACGGTATCAAAACCTTCGGAGTCCACATCAGACCACATAAGTGTCCTTCCTATTTTCCGTGAGGGGAGCCCCCGAGCACTTTCATTCAGCGAGCTTGTTGTTTTCTTCGCAGCCTTATGTGCATGATGCCAACCGCCTGATCGAGCGACACCTTTCGCAGGAAGGCGATCTCAAGCAGCTTCGAGGTGCGTAGGTGTCTTTTGCTTTGTTTCGAGTCCTCCAAAGTTTTCCTTGTATTCACCTTTTTGTTGCCCCATGTTGCAGATGAGAATAACGATGCTCTCCGCAAGCTGAACGCTCTCGAAAAGAGCCTCGGAAAAGCCGAGAAACACGCGAAGGATGCCGCAGAGGCCATCCAGCGTCAGCAGAAGGAGGCTGAAGATCGTGAGCAGTAGCTCGCGGACCCGAGAGAAGGCCATGGCTGAAAAGCTTATGGCTGCTGCCAAGGCTATCTCTGGTAGGTCACCTTGCAATTCTTTTGAGTGTTAAATGCTTCAGTTGCGATTTCTTCCTCCTCATATGATGAGTTCATCCTTTTCTTTGCAGATGCTTCAGGTGTTACGTTTGATCGTGACGCCTTAGAGCACGGTGATCTTCTGGCGGATGGCATTGAAACGATCAAAGATCGCTGTACCTCGTCCGTGGAGGCGCTCGATAAAGCCAAGAAGACACTCACTCGCTTCTACAAGGAGATCAACCCCAAGGGCGTTGCCCTCGAGGACGTCGACTCCCTTGCAGAGGCCCTGGAAGATGATGCTCCTACGAAGTACAAGCGCGCATAGATGGGGGTTGGTGCTTCTATGGGGCTGGCAATGGCGCTAGAGTCTGGAGCCCAACTTGATCTAATGCAGGACACGTCCAGGATGCCGACTGCGGCGGATGGCTCTGAGGTAGCATTTTCTACCTTCACCTCCTGCTGCAAACATTTTGGGCCTAATGTAACACCCTCGGAATCGGCCCTATGCAAGTTTCAGCGATTCCCGCCAAACCCGCATAGAAACGATTCAAAGGTGCCCACCAGGCACTTGCGTGCGGGTGGAAAACGAAGTAATATCATTACACAATAGTCCACAATGGAACCCACAGAAAGATATATACAACAACGACTCCATGAGTCAAGAATACAGATATACAATACAAAGATCCAAATCACCTTGAAAACGATACAGCGTCCGAGTACGGACAAGATGCAAATTGAGCTAAGAGCCCTGAAGAATAACCAATGGCGTCCATAACCCTGCCCAGGCCAAGCCGGAAGGGTAACCCTGCTAACGACGTCGATCTCAAAACCTGCTTAAACAAAAGGGGTGACGACAAAGGGCAAAGGAAAAAGAGAGAGCGGTTAGTACTGAGGCCAGTACACGTCGAGACTAGAATTCGGCGGTCCTCGCCTACATAGGTATGGTGGATCAAGAGGCAAGCAACATGCACTAAACAACCTATAGAGACCCAATACAACGGCGGCTATCGATAGGGATAAGAAAGACCTATTCGGTACCAACACGAAACTATCACCACATACCCATCCTGGTATTTTCCCCTCGAGACCAAACGAGGAAGTCAACCGAGGAACTCACACCGTTGGCAGTTTTATTTATTCGGTTATCGTTGCAGCAATTACTAGTCAGGTATAGATAGCATGAGTCATCCTGATATAATAAGCAGTGGGCAGTTTTAGTTAACCATTCCGTTGTAGTTGCAACACTTACTAGTCAGATACAATTAGCATGAGATATCCCAAACCCAGCAGTTGTTGGTACTTTTATTTATCCATTCCGTTGTAGTGAAGCTGATTACTAGTCATATCGGATACAAGTCAAATTATAACAGTAAACTTTAGTTATAGTTGTCTATGATCGAGAACTGTGCTCCAAGTCGTCCATAACCGCGGACACGGCTTCTCGAAAAGATTTAACCTGCAGGGGTGCACCAAAGTTTCCACACGCACCTACAACCTTGTTGTCAGATCAGGTAGGTACAAGATCACAAAACATACACCCAACGGTATGTCGACGGGGTTTCGGACACGATGTTTCCCAGACCCAAAGCAAGCACGGGGGGCCACCCCACAGAGCTACCCGCAACGAAGTCGGCCGGGCTCCGAGACGGACCCAGGGTTTGTGACAATGGCTATAAACGACCGGGAACCCGAAAGTGTGACTGGGCTTGTCGATACCGCGAAAACATTACACATTGGTTCCAAAATAGTACAGCGCCCACGCCATAATCAAATAAAGCAAAGAAGCATGGCATAAGTACATGATAGTAATAAAGCCCCAAACTACTTTGTGGCCCCGATGCAAAGATTTGAAATCAGGTACTAATCGATGGGGGTGCCCACACACCCCACCTGTGGTTAGCGCGCTTGATCTCGGAACAGGTGTCAAGAACTCGGGGTCCTACGGGACACCAGTGAGTGGTTGAAAACCAAATATTGTCTATTACCCACCGGTGCCTCTACATTTACCTACTTTCAATTTTAGTTATTTAATCGGTAATTAAATCCATGATCATCTCCAACATTAAACATGCGGCACTACTCCAACAACTGTGGTACTTGACGACACGAAACAGCACTTGAGCAAGCGACTACGACGCGTAAGTCCAACTATCTACCAAACAACAGGTAATAGCATGTGTCCGAGGAAATATAAGGCTGCAAGGGATATCACGGGTACGAAAACTAGAGCATCGCAACACAGATAGCAATAGATCAAAAGGAAGAAATAAAGACTAGAAAGATAAAATAGGTAGAAAGGGGGAGAATGCTCGCCTGAAAACATTGCCGAAGGTTCACCGTAGATCGGGTCGACACTCGCATCAACTCATCGGCCTAATCCGTGAAGAAGCAAAGCACTAGCAGAAACACCGGATGCAATATTTAATACTACGGCAGAAGATCGGGCATGATGCATGTATGATGTATGACATGGCAAGCATGCGATACAATGAGGACATATTAAGAGGAACCGAGGTCCCGAAAATTATTAAGTTCATGTTGTTTAGATACCCCACCATTTAAATGTTGTCTTAACAAGGAAAATTATATCATCGGTTCGATGCACAAATTTAAATGAGGCCAATATTAGACTAGATTTGTCCGCATATGGAGCCCATATTTAATTATAAGGTGAATCGGCATAATGCCCCAACCAACACGAATATGTATGCAAACATGTTCATTTAATATGCAACAAGATCAATATCATATATTATAAAAATATGAGGGGTCTCTGATAGGGGTCACACATCGAATGGCGATCTTGGGGTTCCGAGGGTTCGGGGGATCGGTCTTCGCGGTCTTCAGATCCGTGGGGGTGATCTTGGCATTCCGACTGTAATGTCGAGGACGGACTTGACACGGCGTCGATCTTGTCGCCCCAAATATCTTGATGGAGGTAGGGTACTTGAAGTGCTTGCATTCGGTGTACTCGGTGGCATGCTAGTATCAACGGCATGCCCAAGGATTGATTAACCAGTACACCTGCTTACCACGGATAGCAAAATAGCTAATGTCCATCGTTATCGAAGGGAACAAAACCACAGAAAGACGAGGAGTCATGCGCGGTGAAGACAGATGATGGACACGGACGGAGGCCCTGGGAGGTGCGCCCGGCGGTGGCTCGAGGATGAGTTGCAGGGCCCGACCGGGGACACGGGAGGCGGGACTCCGAGGCGTAGAGGTCGACAGGGAGGACCCTGCGGGTGCAGGAGGTGCCCGGGGAGGAGGACCAACGGCGCCGGTGGTGGAGGGTGAGCCAGAGAGGGGAAGCTGACGGGGGGAGCGAAGATGGTCTCACGCATCCAGGGTCGCTGTCCAGGCGGCGGCGGTCGGACGCATGGAGGCGTCGAGCTTGGCACAAAGGGGAGGACGATGGGGAGTGGCGGCGCTTGAGGGAGGATGGCACCGCGCTGCTGCAGAGCTTGGAGGCGGCGGGGAGGGTTGGTGATGACGCGGGCCGGGAGGCGGCGGCCGCAGGCGCTGTAGAGGGCGGTTGGAGATCGAGGAGGAAGGTGGGTTTGGGGTTCGTTCGGGGTGGGGATCATGAGGAGAGGCAGGGAAGCGAGATGGTGGGACCAGGGCGCAGCGAGCGTGTCGGTATGGGTCGGCCGCTGGGTCAGGGTAGCTGCGTGCGTGCTTGCGTGTGGAGTCTGTGCAGGTGTGTGTCAAGGGTGCTGTGGGAGAGTGGCGGGGTGGATGGGAAGGAGTGGAGGCTGTGGCGGCGGGACCGAGGGTAGGATTAGGGTTAGGGTTTGCAAGGTGGGGTGGTAGGTGGCTGTCGATTGGGCCTTTTGGGCTTGGTCGGTGGCTACCTCCCTCGGGGATAAAATAGGTTTTTATTATACTATATTTATTTTATTTTGTTTAGAACAAAACAATTGCAAATATGTTTAGACAAATAAAGATCCGAACGGACCGGGGTTTGACTTTTGAAATAGAAAAGGGGATATTTAGAAAACAAAATATGGCTTTTCGGAAATAGTTTTAGATAGATAGATGCACGATGATGTCATGATGATGCACAAAATATAAACAACAACAATTTTCTAGTAGTGGTTTTACCCGGGGTGCTACAATTCGACCCCACTAACAATGGATCTCGCCCTCGAGATCCGCCTCATGATATGGGGAAGAAGGCCGGCGATATGAATCTTCTCGCTTCATGTAGAGCTTCATGACACCACTAACAATGGTTCTTTCTCCATCTTGAAATCGGCGACACCACCAACAAGAGGTCGTTGATCATGTTCGTCGAGAGAACACTCCGGATAAACAAAGGACGAAGTTAAAGGTAAGGCCACCTCTAACTTCCATGGAAGGAGTAATAATTGCATCTATCCACCATTCAATGTACAAAAGGGAATGATAAGAGTAGTGGTATGGTCGCGACTCCATCCCGCACTCAAACATTACTCTGTACACGAACAGACGGATTATGCATCATACCCTCAGATTTTAGACTGAAGATCTCGACAAACGAGGTTCGGAAGCAAAGAAGTGATGTAGAGTCTTTATCGGATATGATGGATATGTGGTCGTCGCATTGAAAAACACCGGAAGATACAAAGAATTTTTTTAGTGAATTTTTGGTCCACTGAAGGTACATAGAGGGAGATTCCTCAGATGGCATGAAGACAAAATGTCGAAGCACCGTTACAAGAGGAAGCGAAACCCTGAAGGTACGACAGAATCCCAACCACGAGAGTTCCTGGACTCGAGGAAAAGATAAGAAAGTAGATACAAATAACGCAAAGGTAAGAGGATAATAGCAGAGGGGTAAGGAGTAAAAACAGACCTAATCAGATCTATCCAACCGATTTTCCAAAATAGTTTTGACACTCTACAACGTCCGTTAGCTAGGTTGTCCTACAGGCTGGACCAGTGGGGTATCGTAACTGCTGAGCTCTGATACCACTCTGTAACACCCTCAGAATCGGCCCTATGCAAGTTTCAGCGATTCCCACTAAACCCGCATAGAAACGATTCAAAGGTGCCCACCAGGCACTTGCGTGCGGGTGGAAAACGAAGTAATATCATTACACAATAGTCCACGATGGAACCCACAGAACAGATATATACAACAACGACTCCATGAGTCAAGAATACAGATATACAATACAAAGATCCAAATCACCTTGAAAACGATACAGCGTCCGAGTACGGACAAGATGCAAATTGAGCTAAGAGCCCTGAAGAATAACCAATGGCGTCCATAACCCTGCCCAGGCCAAGCCGGAAGGGTAACCCTGCTAACGACGTCGATCTCAAAACCTGCTTAAACAAAAGGGGTGCCGACAAAGGGCAAAGGAAAAAGAGAGAGCGGTCAGTACTGAGGCCAGTACACGGCGAGACTAGAATTCGGCGGTCCTCGCCTACATAGGTATGGTGGACTGAAGCGGCAGCGCAACATGCACTAAACAACCTATAGAGACCCAATACAACTGGCGGCTATCAGATAGGGATAAGAAAGACCTATTCGGTACCAACCTGAAACTATCACCAAGCATACCCGTCCTGGTATTTCCCCCTCGAGACCAAACGAGGAAGTCAAACCGAGGAACTCACACAGTTGGCAGTTTTATTTATTCAGTTATCGTTGCAGCAATTACTAGTCAGGTATAGATAGCATGAGTCATCCTGATATAATAAGCAGTGGGAAGTTTTAGTTAACCATTCCGTTGTAGTTGCAACACTTACTAGTCAGACACAATTAGCATGAGATATCCCAAACCCAGCAGTTGTTGGTACTTTTATTTATCCATTCCGTTGTAGTGAAGCTGATTACTAGTCATATCGGATACAAGTCAAATTATAATAGTAAACTTTAGTTATAGTTGTCTATGATCAAGAACTGTGCTCCAAGTCGTCAATAACCGCGGACATGGCTTCTTGAAAAGATTTAACCCTGCAGGGGTGCACCAAAGTTTCCACACGCACCTACACCCTTGTTGTCAGATCAGGTAGGTACAAGATCACAAAACATACACCCAACGGTATGTCGACGGGGTTTCGGACACGATGTTTCCTGCACTAAAGCAAGCACGGGGGCCACCCCACTAAGCTACCCAACGAAGTCGGCCGGGCTCGAGATGGACCTGTGGTTTGTGAAAATGGTCAGAAACGATCGGGAACCCGAAAGTGTGACCGGGCTTGTCGATACCACAAAACATTCCACATTGGTTCCAAAAGTAGATGCGCTCCACGCTAATCGTAAATAAAGCAAAAGCATGGCATAAGTACATGATAGTAATAAAGCCCCAAACTACTTTGTGGCCCCAGATAGTACTTTGAAATCAGGTACTAATCGATGGGGTGCCCACACACCCACCGTGGTTAGCGCTTTATCTCGGAACAGGTGTCAAGAACTCGGGGTCCTACGGGACACCAGTGAGTGGTTGAAAACCAAATATTGTCTATTACCCACCGGTGCCTCTGCATTTACCTACTTTCAATTTTAGTTATTTAAACGGTAATTAAATCCATGATCATCTCCAACATTAAACATGCGGCACTACTCCAACAACTGTGGTACTTGACGACACGCAACAGCACTTGAGCAAGCGACTACGACGCGCAAGTCCAACTATCTACCAAACAACATGTAATAGGATGTGTCCAAGGCAATATAAGGCTGCAAGGGATATCACGGGTACGAAAACTAGAGCATCGCAACACAGATAGCAATAGATCAAAAGGAAGAAATAAAGACTAGAAAGATAAAATAGGTAGAAAGGGGGAGAATGCTCGCCTGAAAACATTGCCGAAGGTTCACCGGAGATCGGGTCGACACTCGCATCAACTCATCGGCCTAATCCGTGAAGAAGCAAAGCACTAGCAGAAACACCGGATGCAATATTTAATACTACGGCAGAAGATCGGGCATGATGCATGTATGATGTATGACATGGCAAGCATGCGATGCAATGAGGCCATATTAAGCGGAACCGAGGTCCCGACAATTATTAAGTTCATGTTGTTTAGATACCCCGCCATTTAAATGTTGTCTTAACAAGGCAAATTATATCATCGGTTCGATGCACAAATTTAAATGGGGCCAATATTAGACTAGATTTATCCGCATATGGAGCCCATATTTAATTATGAGGTGAATCGGCATAATGCCCCAACCCACACGAATATGTATGCAAACATGTTCATTTAATATGCAACAAGATCAATATCATATATTATAAAAATATGAGGGGTCTCTGATAGGGGTCACATATCGAATAGCGATCTTAGGGTTCCGAGGGTTCGGGGGATCGGTCTTCACGGTCTTCGGATCCGTGGGGGTGATCTTGGCGTTCCGACTGTAATGTCGAGGACGGACTTGACACGGCGTCGATCTTGTCGCCCCAAATATCTTGATGGAGGTAGGGTACTTGAAGTGCTTGCATTCGGTGTACTCGGTGGCATGCTAGTATCAACGGCATGCCCAAGGATTGATTAACTAGTACACCCGCTTACCACGGATAGCAAAATATCTAATGTCCATCGTTATCGAAGGGAACAAAACCACAGAAAGATGAGGAGTCATGCACGATGAAGACAGATGATGGACACGGACGGAGGCCCTGGGAGGTGCGCCCGGCGGTGGCTCGAGGATGAGTTGCAGGGCCCGAACGGGGACACGGGAGGCGGGACTCCGAGGCGCAGAGGTCGACAGGGAGGACCCCGCGGGTGCAGGTGGTGCCCGGGGAGGAGGACCAACGGTGCCGGTGGTGGAGGGTGAGCCAGAGAGGGGAAGCCGACGGGGGGCGCGGAGATGGTCTCACGCATCCAGGGTCGCTGTCCAGGCGGCGGCGGTCGGACGCATGGAGGCGTCGAGCTTGGCGCAAAGGGGAGGACGATGGGGAGTGGCGGCGCTTGAGGGAGGATGGCACCGCGCTGCTGCAGAGCTTGGAGGCGGCGATGAGGGTTGGTGACGACGCGGGCCGGGAGGCGGCGGCCGCAGGCGCTGTAGAGGGCGGTTGGAGATCGAGGAGGAAGGTGGGTTTGGGGTTCGTTCGGGGTGGGGATCGTGAGGAGAGGCAGGGAAGCGAGATGGTGGGACCAGGGCGCAGCGAGCGTGTCGGTATGGGTCGGCCGCTGGGTCAGGGTAGCTGCGTGCGTGCTTGCGTGTGGAGTACGCGGGGTGTGTGTGTCGCTGCGGGTGCCAGGGGAGAGTGGCGGCGGGGTGGATGGGAAGGAGTGGAGGCTGTGGCGGCGGGACCGAGGGTAGGATTAGGGTTAGGGTTTGCAAGGTGGGGTGGTAGGTGGCTGTCGGTTGGGCCTTTTGGGCCTGGTCGGTGGCTACCTCCCTCGGGGATAAAATAGGTTTTTATTATACTATATTTATTTTATTTTGTTTAGAACAAAACAGTTGCAAATATGTTTAGACAAATAAAGATCCGAACGGACCGGGGTTTGACTTTTGAAATAGAAAAGGGGATATTTAGAAAACAAAATATGGCTTTTCGGAAATAGTTTTAGATAGATAGATTCACGATGATGTCATGATGATGCACAAAATATAAACAACAGCGATTTTCTAGTAGTGGTTTTACCCGGGGTGCTACACCTAAGCTGATAGACCTCCTGGCCGATTACTCGTTGGAGCAGCAGAGAGCGACCAAGAGTTGGCAGTCTGGATCTGAAGCTGCTCCGGGTGCTGGCGCTTAGGCCCTTTGTGCTTTGTAGTTGGTTTAGCTTGCCTTCTGTGTTTTGCATATGTAATGCCTTTGTGTGAAACAAGTGTCACTCTGCCACGTAGTGGCTTAATGTATTTATATATGAATGCGCCTTTTGACTGCTATCAAGTTTTTATGATTTTGATATTTTCATGTGCACCCTTAGGGTCCTTCGGGTGCGGCTTTGGTGGTTACACCTTCTCCTACGGCTATCCCTCGCCCGTCGCTGAGCGAGTCGTGTTTTTGCGTGACCGCATGCGAACCTTGGAGAAGGACATCCTCAGCATCCGTGGTCACGTGGATGTGTGGAAGTCGAAGACCGAGCGAGCTATTGCCAAAGAAGAGTTTCTGCTTGAAGAGTTTTGGCAGATGTGCGAGCAAATCCAGTGTGAGTCCCTTTGAACCGTTGTCTCCTCGAGTGTGCTAGTTTTTATGTTAGCTCACCCGTTGCCTTGTGCAGTTGTGAATCTGCTTCCGAAGGAAGAGAAGGAGCGCGTGGCGATTCGAATGAATTGCTTGACGCAACAAGAGCTGGAGGCCGCTGATTTATTCTATATGGACCGTGATCGAGTGATCGTCCTTGCGAGGGTGCAAGAGCTGTCGTGGTGGTGGCACGACATAGGCCATGAGTAGGCTTAAGTTGGGGGCCAATGGATACTAGTGGGATCCAGGGAGGGAAGATGTAGTGGTTTATACACACAGATTGCTAGAACTCAATCTTTATTCAACTCTAATGGAGCTACAATTGCTCCTCGAGCTGTATGAGCGAGAGGAAGAAGAAGTTACAACTAGTGCTTGGTGGAGAAAAATGAATCAATCCCCTTCTCCAGACACCCAGCCCCTCCTTATAAAGGAATGGCTTGGTGCCTTCTAGGGCCGACGTGGGCCAGCATATTCGTGGAATATGCTTGTCCCAAAGTGGTAACTCGGCGGACCTCTTTCCCTGTCCCCTTCTATTGATGGCAAAGACCCAGAGTCCACTACATGTGAGCCTCGGGCTTGAGGACTGTCATCTCCGTGACCTACTTCATGCTCCTCTGCTACTCTGCTTCTTGTCCTTAGCGCTTGGCACTGTACAGATTCCAGAGAGAGACAGTGGCTAGGGTTTGACTTTGGGGCTTGCCTCCTCCTTCTTCTACAAGCTTCCCTTGACTCGCCCTCGCCTCGCATGACTCGGCTTGACCCTCAGCTGTACTTAAGTTAAATAACAACGATACGCTGACATAACTCATATGTCGGTCGAGTCAGGTCTTAACTACCTGACTCAGAACAGTTTGGACCTCATTTGGCCGACCCCTACATGACTCGGCCAGATCATGCCATGATCCGGCCCTGGGCATGAAGGCTCCTTTATTTTCTTAATTATCTCGACCCTACCTGGGGTCGTCCCCCCCAACATTAGTCCTCGAAGCTGGTGCATTCTGGCCAACTTCATTCGGCTAGATCGCAGCAGTTTCTAGATGTTCAGTTTTTATGCTCATCTCTCCGAATCATTGTTCGGTCAGTGCCTTTTTGATCTTTTTATTCTTGACTCACCCTATTTCTCCAAGGCATGACTCATTTCCGAGTCATCCTCTTAGCTTCTCTAGGAAGCTTCGTCCTACGTGTCTCAATCATTGCGTTATGTCTCATTTTCTATACCACTATAGTGCACCCTGACACTGCTACAGTAATCACTGTGGTGGTCATATCGACGCAGTGACTCTTCGATTGCCGCAACGGTCCTGGTGGACAGATCCCGTCCTACGCCTTGTGATCCTTCGTGTGGCTCCAATCGTTGATTGCCAACACACAATACATGCCTTTCGGCTGTTACCGCGGCGCATTCGCGATCCCATTAACTCTTACCGCGTGCGGTTATAAATAGTGGGAGAAGGGGAAGGGACTGTTTACTTTCCCCATTATTGCCCTATCCACCTTTTTCCAGCGTCGCCGCCACCGTGCTCCTGCTTCTGCGACCACGCCGCCGCGCTCCTTCTCTCGCGGTGCGCCGCCGTTGTTTGGTCCCTCCCGTGCCTCGCTTCCGTGTTAGGCCTCCGCAGCGGTTCTCTCCTTCCGCCGCCTGCGTGCTCATCGTTGCTGCGACGGGGCCTTGGATTTCGAGGCTGCTACCCGCCGGTAGCGATTCCTCTTCTGTTGGCTCCTCCGACGATCCCATGTCGAGATCGCACAACGGCACCGTCATGGGAGAAGAATACCTAGTGGTGGGTCCAGAGCGTGGCTCATGGCAAGGATACACCGTCACTCATCGAGAAATCGAGTGGATTCGCAAGACTCGCCGCGTTCCTGCCGAGGTAAAGTGTCACTTACCCGGCAAGGAGTCTGCTCCTGTAGTTGAAGATGGCGAGTATGTAGTTTTCATGTTGAATTTTACCAGAGGATTCGGCCTCCCTCTTAGCAACTTCGCCAAGAGTTTCCTTGACTTCTTTGGCCTTCATCCTCATCACTTGCCGGCTAATGCCATTGCTTCTCTGTCGGCTTTTATCTTGGCCTCAGAGGGTTACTTCGGCCTTTGGCCTTCTATAGATGCCTGGTCGAAGTTTTTCCAGATCCGAGCTAATGTTGTGCCGGATAAATCTCTCCATACCTCCGAGAAATCTCTTACTCAGTGTGGGGCCGCTTCTATTACACCCCGGAAGAATTCTTTGTTCCCCCGAGTCACCGACCTAGAGTCTTGCAAGAAGTGGCATAGGTCGTTTTTCTATGTCCAAAACATGGGGAAGGAGGACAAGATTCGGCTCCCTGCCTTCTCTATTAGTCCTCCCTCTAAGAAGAACTGGATTTATAATCCTAAGAAGAATCATGCTCTCGCCGAGGCGTTTGAGCTTCGCCCGAAGGAGTTGATTCGGGTCGGGATTCACGGCGATGATCTGATGGCCGCATTCATCAGTAGCCGGATCTGCCCTTTCCAACTTCACTCCCATAAGCTTTGCAACATGAGCGGTCCTTTGGATCCCAACCGAGTTTCCACGGTCGAGCTTGACGATGTTTAGATCCAGAAATGTGTCCGAGCTATCTTCAGAACTGAGATGCCCGAGGATTGGACGTGGGGAATGAAGCCTTTTTCACGCGATAATCCCCCTCCTCAGGTAGCTCGAATCCATATTGCCCTATCTGAATTATCTTTTTCTGATGATTTTGCTAATTTTCGTCTACTCTTCTTGCAGAAATTTGACGAACAAACTTCGGAAGATGCCGAGGTGCTCGCTCTTACTTGGAGTGAAGACCGTAGCACCCCGGATAACGGGGAACCAAACCCGGAGGAGTATATCCCCAAACCCGAGGTCGCTCCTTCCCATACTTGGAGTAAAGTTTTTGCCTGTGCTGATGAAGGTGACTCGGACGATGTCCAAATCCTCGAGGTAGTTGCCGCGGTGCCTATCTCTTACGCGTTTCCGGCTCCTTCTTTCCCAGCTAATCCGGCTGGTCAGGTTCATGAAGTTGAACCCCTCGCTTCGGTAGCTCCCGCTCCGCCGAAGAAACGCGCTTCCTCAAATGATCCTTCGAACATGGGTGTTGGAGATATGCCCTAGAGGCAATAATAAATATAGTTATTATTATATCTTTGTGTTTATGATAAATGTTTACATTCATGCTATAATAGTATTAACAAGGAAACATTGATACTTGTGTGATTTGTAAACTTAAATTTGAAGTCCCTAGTATAGCCTCTATACATCACTAGCTTGTCGGTTGATAAATGATTGTGGTTTCCCTATCATGAACATTGATATGTTATCAACAACAAGATCATATCGTTAGGAGAATGATATGGTGGACATACTCCTATAGATAAGCGTAGCATAAAGATCAAGTCATTTCATTAGTTCAATTGCTATATGCTTCGATACATAGTAACCTAATTCCTTCGACCATGAGATCATGCATATCACCTTTACCGGATGGATGCTTTGATGACATCAAACACCACACCGAATCGGGTGGCTATAAAGGTGGCATTGAGTGTTGAAAGTATTGGTTGAGACACATGGATCAAGAGTGGGATTTGTCCATCCATATGACGGATAGATATACTGGGCCCTCTCGGTGGAATGTCATCCAATTGGCTTGCAAGCATGTGACTGGCTCACAAGGGATCACATATCACGGGAACGAGAAAAGAGTACTTATCGGTAACGAGGTTGAACTAGGTATGCAGAGATACCGACGATCATAACCTCGGATAAGTAAACTATCGTGAGACAAAGGGAAATTGGTATCGTATGTAAGTGGTTCATTCGATCGCAAAGTAATCGTATAAATATGTGGGAGCCATATGAATTTCCAGATTCCTCTATTGGTTATTATTCGGAGAAGTGTCTCGATCATGTCCGCATAATTCACGAACCATAGGGAGACACACTTAAGGATTCGACGTTGTTTGAGTAGTTATGGTATTATGAGAAAGAGACTGAATGTTGTTCGGAGTCTTGGATGGGATTCGGGATATCACGAGGTGATCCGGAATGGTCCGGAGAATAAGATTCATATAAGGAAAGTCCCGTTTCGGAGTTCGGGAATGATTCCGGTGTTTTCATCGGGAATGTTCTAGAAGGTTCCGGAATGTCCGGCACTCCGGAGGGGAAGGGGTACATGAATGTGTCATTGCATATTGGGATGATTGCATCATGTACTAAGTGTTCTCGCTGTTCCAAATAAAGGATTAAATTGAATCCTAAATTGAAAAGTCAAATAGCAAGTTTGAAAAGTCAAACGGCTAAAATTGGAAAGAGGGAAAGAGGAAAGAGAGGGAAACCGAGTTGGGGAGGGAGACCCTCCTCCAACCGGCGCGCCTCCTCCAAGCCGAGTTGGGGAGGGACTCCCCTCCCTCCCCATGGCGCGGCCGGCCCCTCCACCTATAAAAGGAGGGGCAGGGCTCCCTCCTCTAGACACACAAGTTCCTATCCTCTAAATCTAAACCCTAGCCCTAGCCTCCGGTTTAGAGCCGTTTTGGTTTAGAGCTTCTAATTGCCCTAGCCTCCGGATTAGAGCCTTCTAATTGGTGTGTCTAAACCCTAGACCGCCGAGGATCTCTCTCATACTCCACCATACCCGCTCCGGCTTAAGGCCTCGCAGATCTCCTCTACTTCCGGTACCACGCCGTTGTGCTGCCGGAATCGCGAGGAGAGTGCTACAACCTCCGCTGCCTGCTGGAACAAGGGAGAGGAAGGTCTTCATCGAGTACCGAACGATGTGACCGATTGGAAGCGCCATTTCGAACGCAGCCGGAAGGATCGTCTACACGATCTTGAGATCGAAGAGTACGACTACATCACCCACGAATCCGCTCTTGTTAAACACTTTGGAATCTTCGAGGTGAGTTATTCCATCGACTCGTTGCTACAATCTAGTAGATAGATCTTGGCTTGTTTGTTTGTATGCGATAGAAAATTTTTGTTTTCCATGCTACGAAACCCTACAGTGGTATCAGAGCCGTGTCTATATGTAGATCTGTTGCACGAGTAGAACACAATGGTCATTGTGGGCGTTGATGCTTTTATTGTCGATTGCTTCATGTGTACTTTGGATCTTGCGGTATGTTGGGATGAAGCGGCCCGGGCTAACCTTACATGACATCGTTCATGAGACTTGCTCCACGCTTGACATGCAACTTGTATTGCATAAGTGGCTTTGCGGGTGCCTGTTTCTCCTAGCATAGTTAAGATCCAATTTACAACGGGTGATCAACAATGCTAGTATCAATGTTGTGGTTCTTGTTTGTAAGTTAGAACGACACTTATTGAAAGCCCCAAACCACGTAAAATATGCAAAGAAAGTAGAGGCGTCTAACTTTGTTTTGCGGGGTGTCTGATGATGTGATATGGCCATGATTGTGATTATATTTGATGTATGCAATGATCCTTATTGTAAGTTGGCAACGGAGAGCGGATGGTTGTCTTTAATTTATGTTAAGACCGTGTCTATTCAAAGTAGTTGTAATAGTTGAAGACGGTGGGCGACAACCATGGAGAAGCTTCATTGACCTTGATGCAATGCCGTGATGATGGAGATCATGTTCGTGCTTGAAGATGGAGATCGGAAGCACAAAAGAAAGGCCATATCATATCACATATTATTGAATTGCATGTGATGTTAATCCTTTATGCATCTTGTATTGCTTAGTAGGCAGCGGTAGCATTATAAGATGATCCCTCATGCACATGAATTTCAAGTCATAAAGTGTTCACCTTTAGTTAGCACCGTTGCTAAAGCTTGTTGTTTCGAAGCACCACGTGATGATCGGGTGTGTTAGATTCTGCAAGTGTATACAACGTGAGCAAGCCAGATTTGCTCATGCGGAAACTAAGGTTTGATCTTGACGAGCCTAGCATGTACAGACATGGTCTCGGAACACGGATCACCGAAAGGTAAAGCATGAATCATATAGTAGATATGATGAACATGACGATTGTTCGCCATTGAAACTGTATCAACTCTCGTGATGATCGGTGTTGATGTAGTGGATTTGGTTCGTGTGATCACTAAAACAATGTGAGGGATGTTGTTTTGAGTGGGAGTTCACCTAGTTTAATTTCATTATTAATTTGAACTCAATTTGTCATAAACTTAGTCTAAACTATTGCAAATATGTTGTAGATCAATGGCAGCCCCTACCATCAATTTTAATGCGTTCCTAGAGAAAGAAAAGTTGAAAAACAATGGAAGCAACTTCGCGGATTGGTTCCACAACTTGAGGATTGTCCTCACAGCTGGTAATTTGACCTATGTGCTGGATGCACCACTGGGTGACCCACCTGCAGCTGATGCTGCCGATGAAGTAAAGAATGTTTACCTCGCTCGGAAGAATCAGTACTCCATAGTTCAGTGTGCTATCTTGTATGGTTTGGAATCGGAGCTTGTAAAAGGTTTGAAGAATCAGACCCATATGATATTGTCGAGGATCTCAAATTGATTTTTGAGACTCATGCGGCAATTGAAAGCTATGAGGCTTCGAAAAGTTCTTTAACCGCAAGATGGAAGAAGGCAGCTCAAGTGAGCATGTGCTTAAGATGTCTGGCACGCAAACAAACTTCAAAGCTTGGGTATAGTGATTCCTAATGATTTGGGGATTTACCGTGTCCTCCAATCACTACCACCAAGTTACAAGAACTTTGTGATGAACTACAACATGCGTAACATGAACAAGACGTTGCGTAACTCTTTGCCATGTTGAAATCTGCGTAAGTGGAGATCAAGAAAGAGCACCAAGTGTTGTTGGTCAATAAGACCACCAAATTCAAGAAAGGCAAGTCTAAGCGGAAGGGACACTTCAAGAAGGGTGGTAAGAAAGTTACCACGCCGCGAAGAAGACCAAGGCTGGACCCAAGCCCGACATCGAGTGTTTTACCGCAAGGGAGAAGGTCATCGAAGCGAATTGCCCAAAGTACTTGGCAGATTTGAAGAACGGCAACATCAAGAAGAAAGGTATATCCGATATACATGTTATTGATGTGTATCTCACTAGTACTCGTAGTAGTGCTCGGTATTTGATCTCGGTTTGGTTGCTCATATTTGTAACTCAAATGTGCCGCAGAATAAACGGAAGCTAGCGAAGAACGAGGTGACGATGCGTGGGAAACGGATCAAAGGTTGATGTGATCGCGGTCGGCACGCTACACCCCTTCATCTACCATCCGGATTAGTTTTATACTTAAATAATTGTTATTTGGTGCTGCGTTGAGCATGAACATTATATCGGGATCTTGTTTATTGCAGACGGTTACTTGTTTAAGTCCAAGAATAATGGTTGTTCGATTTATATGAGTAATATGTTTTACGCACATGCACCTTTGATAGATGGTCTATTCTTATTGGATCTCGATAGTGGAAATACACATATCAACAACATTGAGGCTAAACGTTTGAAATCAAGTGATAATTCGACCTATATGTGGCACTATCGTCTTGGTCACATTGGAGTGAAACGTATGAAGAAACTCCATTCCGATGGACTTCTTGAATCACTTGATTTTGAATCACTTGAAAGATGCGAAGCATGTCTGATGGGAAAAATGACTAAGACTCCATTTTCTGGTATGATGGAGCGAGCTACGGACTTATTGGAAATCATACATACCGATGTGTGTGGTCCAATGAGTGTAGCATCGCGCGGTGGTTATCGTTATGTTCTTACCTTCACGGATGACTTGAGTAGATATGGGTATATCTATTTCATGAAACATAAGTCCGGAACTTTCGAGAAGTTTAAGGAGTTTCAAAGTGAGGTAGAGAATCAATGGAACAAGAAGATTAAATTTCTACATTCTGATCGTGGAGGTGAATATCTAAGTTACGAGTTTGGCGAGCATTTGAAGAAATGCGGAATACTTTCCTGATTGACACACGGAACACCACAACAGAATGGTGTGTCCGAACGTCAGAATCGAACTCTCTTAGATATGGTTCGTTCTATGATGTCACTTACAGATTTACCGCTATCATTTTGGGGTTATGCATTAGAAACAGCCGCATTCACTTTAAATAGGGCACCGCCTAAATCCGCTGAAACGACACCGTATGAATTATGGTTTGGGAAGAAACCTAGATTGTCGCCTTAAAGTTTGGGGATGCAAGCCTATGTAAAGAAGTTACAACGGACAAGCTTGAACCCAAAGCGAAAAATGCGTCTTCATAGGATACCCAAGGAAACTATTGGGTATACCTTCTATCATAGATCCAAGGCAAAATCTTCGGTTAAGAATGGATCCTTTCTAGAGAAGGAATTTCTCTCGAAAGAAGTGACCGGAAGGAAAGTAGAACTCGACGAGGTTGTCGAACCTTCTCTCGAATTATGCGAGTAGCGCAAAGACCGAAGAAGTTCTGTGGTGCCTGCACCAAATAGAGAGGAAGCTAATGATGGTGATCATGAAACTTCTGAAGTTACTACAGAGCCTGAGGTCAACGAGAACTCGTACCACCTGCATTGGTATGATCCCGTTATGAATGTCATGTTGGTGGACAACACCGATGACCCCGAGACATATGAGGAAGCGATGATGAGCCCAGATTCCAATAAATGGCAAGAAGCCATGAAATCCGAGATTGGATCCATGTACGAAAACCAAGTATGGACTTTGGTGGACTTACCGGATGGCCGGAAGGCTGTCGAGAACAAATGGATATTCAAGAAGAAAACAGATGTTGATGGTAATGTTACTGTCTATAAAGCTCGACTTGTCGCAAAAGGGTTTCGACAAATTCAAGGAGTTGACTACGATGAGACTTTCTCACCAGTAGCAAAGCTAAAGTCTGTGAGGATTATGTTAGCAATCGCTGCATATTATGATTATGAGATATGGCAGATGGATGTCAAAAAAGCATTCCTCAATGGAGATATTGATGAAGAGTTGTATATGATGCAACCCAAAGGTTTTGTCGATCTTAAAGATGCTAACAAGGTATGCAAACTTCAACGGTCCATCTATGGATTGAAGCAAGCATCCCTAAGTTGGAATCAACGTTTTGATAAGGTGATCAAAAGTTTTGGTTTTATACAAACTTATGGAGAAGCTTGTATTTACAATAAAGTGAGTGGGAGCTCTGTAGCATTCTTAATACTATATGTGGATGACATATTGTTGATTGGGAATGATGTAGACCTTATAGTGTCAAGGAATATTTGAATAATAGTTTTCAATGAAGGATCTTGGCGAAGCGACTTACATATTAGGCATAAAGATTTATAGAGATAGATCGAAACGCCAAATATCATTGTCACAGAGTACATATTTGGACAAAGTTCTAAAGAGGTTTGAATGGAATAAAGCAAGAAAGGGTTCTTGCCCATGTTGCTAATACGACCTTGAGTAAAACTCAAAGTCCGACATCGCGTAAGATAGAGAAAGGATGAGTAAGACTCCCTATTCCTCGACCATAGGATCTCTAATGTATGCCATGCTATGTACTAGACCCGACATTGCATATGCCGTTAGTTTAACTAGCAGATATCAAAGTGATCCAGAGTGGATCATTGGACAACGTCAATAACATCCTTAAGTACTTGAGAAGAACTAAGGATATGGTTCTTTCTTATGGAGGTGATGAACAGCTCGTTGTTAATGGTTACACCGATGCTAGTTGGAACACCGATCCGGATGATTCTAAATCACAACTGGATAATGATTTATTTTGAATGGTGCAACAGCTTAGTGGAGGAGTGCAAAGCAAAGCATTGTGGCGAGATCTTGAACGAATCGGAATACATGGCTGCTTCGGAGGCTTCACAAGAAGCGATATGGATGAAAGAGTTCATTACAGAGCTGGGTGTGGTTCCTAGTGCGTTGGACCCAATGTCTATCTACTGTGATAACATGGGAGCCATAGCCAATGCGCAAGAACCAAGGTCACACAAGAAGCTGAAGCACATCAAGCTGCGCTTTCACGCTATTCGAGAACATATCCAGGATGGGGATATAAAGATTTGCAAAGTACACACAGATCTGAATGTGGCGGATCCGTTGACTAAACCTCTCCCGAGGGCAAAACATGACCAACACCAAACTGCCATGGGTGTTCGGTATATTACCATGTAATATAGATTAGATGACTCTAGTGCAAGTGGGAGACTGTTGGAGATATATGCCCTAGAGGCAATAATAAATATAGTTATTATTATATCTTTGTGTTTATGATAAATGTTTACATTCATGCTATAATAGTATTAACAAGGAAACATTGATACTTGTGTGATTTGTAAACTTAAATTTGAAGTCCCTAGTATAGCCTCTATACATCACTAGCTTGTTGGTTGATAAATGATTGTGGTTTCCTTATCATGAACATTGAGATGTTATCAACAACAAGATCATATCGTTAGGAGAATGATATGGTGGACATACTCCTATAGATAAGCGTAGCATAAAGATCAAGTCATTTCAATAGTTCAATTGCTATATGCTTTCTGATACATAGTAACCTAATTCCTTCGACCATGAGATCATGCATATCACCTTTACCGGATGGATGCTTTGATGACATCAAACACCACACCGTAACTGGGTGGCTATAAAGGTGGCATTGAGTGTTCGGAAAGTATTGGTTGAGACACATGGATCAAGAGTGGGATTTGTCCATCCATATGATGAATAGATATACTCTGGGCCCTCTCGTGGAATGTCATCCAATTGGCTTGCAAGCATGTGACTGGCTCACAAGGGATCACATATCACGGGAACGAGAAAAGAGTACTTATCGGTAACGAGGTTGAACTAGGTATGCAGAGATACCGACGATCATAACCTCGGATAAGTAAACTATCGTGAGACAAAGGGAAATTGGTATCGTATGTAAGTGGTTCATTCGATCGCAAAGTAATCGTAGAAATATGTGGGAGCCATATGAATTTCCAGATTCCTCTATTGGTTATTGTTCGGGATATCACGAGGTGATCCGGAATGGTCCGGAGAATAAGATTCATATAAGGAAAGTCCCGTTTCGGAGTTCGGGAATGATTCCGGTGTTTTCATCGGGAATGTTCTAGAAGGTTCTGGAATGTCCGGCACTGCGGAGGGGAAGGGGTACATGAATGTGTCATTGCATATTGGGATGATTGCATCATGTACTAAGTGTTCTCGCTGTTCCAAATAAAGGATTAAATTGAATCCTAAATTGAAAAGTCAAATAGCAAGTTTGAAAAGTCAAACGGCTAAAATTGGAAAGAGGGAAAGAGGAAAGAGAGGGAAACCGAGTTGGGGAGGGAGACCCTCCTCCAACCGGCATGCCTCCTCCAAGCCGAGTTGGGGAGGGACTCCCCTCCCTCCCCATGGCGCGGCCGGCCCCTCCACCTATAAAAGGAGGGGCAGGGTTCCCTCCTCTAGACACACAAGTTCCTATCCTCTAAATCTAAACCCTAGCCCTAGCCTCCGGTTTAGAGCCGTTTTGGTTTAGAGCTTCTAATTGACCTAGCCTCCGGATTAGAGCCTTCTAATTGGTGTGTCTAAACCCTAGACCGCCGAGGATCTCTCTCATACTCCACCATACCCGCTCCGGCGAAGCCTGCGGGATCTCCCTCTACTTAGGTACCACGCGTTGTCTTGCCAGGAATCGTGAGAGAGTGCTACAACCTCCGCTTTTCTTTGGAACAAGGGAGAGGAAGGTCTTCGTCAACCGAACGTGTGTCCGATCATGGGAAGAGCTTAACGCGGCCGAAGGATCGTCTACACGATCTTGAGATCGGGAAGAGTACGACTACATCACCCACGAGAATCCGCTCTCGTTAAACACTTTGGAATCTTCGAGGGTAAGTTATTCCATCGACTCGTTGCTACAATCTAGTAGATAGATCTTGGCTTGTTTGTTTGTATGCGATAGAAATTTTTTGTTTTCCATGCTACGAAACCCTACAGTGGGTCCCAAGAAGCGAATTAAGAGATCTTCCCAGCATGTTCCGAAGCGCAAGACCATGCCCGGAGTTTCTGGGTAAGTTTCCTTGCATATTTTAACTTGTATTTCTTGTTTCTCTCTTTATATTTCTGAAATGATCTTTACCTTTAACCTTCCAGTGCTCTTCTTTCTGCCAAACCCCGTGGTCCGAGCATGAGCTCGCATGATACTCGGCCGCTTCCGCCATCGCCTCAAGAGGATGTTCGAGTTCCAAGTCCTCTCCGCGATAATTTTTTTCCCATGCCGACAAAAAGCCTGCCTTGGCCAGACGAGGCCAAATTTTCCCCTGTTGCTGATGCTGATGTGACTATGCCGGGGCGCTCAATTGATCCAGTAATTTCTTCCAAGGTATCCGAAGTTTCCCCTGTCAAACCCCTCTCTGCCGAAGTTCCTGCTACTTCGGCTACTGTCGGAGTTGCCGTTACCTCGGCTCCTATTGAGGCAACCGCCCCTTCTGCCGCAATAGTTATTGCTCCGAGTATGATTTCTCGTCCTAAGTCCTTGCCTGTTACCAAGGTTCCTTCCAAGACCAATAAAGATGGCACTGCCAAATCCAAACCAGCTCAGAAAGGTAAACTTGGTTCTTCTCAGCCGAGTGTCGCCGACATACTCCATAAAGGAGTTTCTGCTGCTAAGCCTGGGCCTACCTCTACTGCCAGCACACAACTCGTTCTTCAGAAAAGCCCAGCGGCCGGGGTGGCTGCACAATAGGCGCGAGAAGACAAAGGCAAGGTTTTGACGCACACAAAGAGCGGAGGAAGCCTCGGGTCGTTGGTAGAATATTCCAATAATTGGAATGCTGCCGACTAGATAGAGGGCAACCCAAGTAATCAATTCTTCCATCTGTAGAATCCCTCCCTTTTAAAGGTAAGGATCCCTGTGTTTACAATGCTAGTCCCTGGATAAATAGTTGGCATCCGCAGTTAAGATGTAATATCAAGAAACAAAGGTCATAATACAACTTTATAACCAGGAATAAAATAATTTATTACATCTTACATAGCTCATTTGGCTATCACATTACAATGCATCAGAAATAACTATAGCATGGAGTCCTTCATCTTCAAAGTGCCACAGGCAATCATGTTGGTTGTAGACTAGTAATCCTAATCAACACACTTCATTAACATCAAACAAACCTGCAACATAATAAGTTACAACCACAAGGGTCAATACATTTGAATTGTATTGGCAAGTGATACTATGGTAGTATAGTGGAGTCTATCATCTATATGCATTTGGCTAAGTGGAGCTTAGGCTTGCTTTGCTCAAAATAGATTTTTTCCTATAAGTTGAAAACACTAAGTTTTTGCTTGTCAAAAACACCCAAGGAACCACCAATAGAAATTGGTGAACCTTCAACCCTTGTTCAACTACAAGTTTTTACTTAGAAATTGGGATGAGAAGATTCTTGATAGCTTCCATGTCTTGATGCTCAAATTGTCCTTTGCTAGGGACATGACTAAGTACTTAGATTTTTACACACTGCAGAGGTGGTGCACTTTCCCCACAAGACTTGGTTTCACCAAGACAAGATCTTTCAGAAGCCTTCCCTTGGACCAGAATGGACGCGCTCCAACCTATCAAACCCCTACCACCAACTGTCCATTTGGCTAAGTTATTGCAACCTATATGATCCAGGCAGAGCCCATAATGCCAAGTGGCTCCACTTGAAGCTTCTCAACATTTGACATCTCAAATCTCTTTGTTCCTGGGTGGCAATCCACAAGTGAGATACACAAGGTAAACCATAGAAATGGGCCTCGTGTAACCACTCAACACAAACCATTCTTTCCATTCCACCCAGGTGTTTCATTCACTTAGTTGTTTTATTAAACAAAACACAAGTCCTTGACATATAAATATTCCATAGCATGAATAAAATCCACCCTTGTTTTCTACTAGCTAAGCTAAGCATGATAGTAGTAGGAATCTTAACTAAGGAAAATTATACTAAGGTTTCATCTACTAGGATTTCCCATGGCATAGTTTATACTTAGCAAAAATTCCATTGAAGTCCTACTTAGAAATATCACTAATGCATAGTGAAAATAATGGGACAAAAGTATGTAGCACCACTTGCCTTTTTGGTAGAGAATTATAAGTTAACTCCTTGATCTTGCAATACTCACGTTCTTCAATTTCCACTACAAATCAATCAAGCAAGCAAATATTCAATCTACCATTCAAGCAAACATCACATAAAATAATAGAAACAAAGCAATGCATGCAAGCATGCAAAAGATTGATTTATTTGTAAAAGTGGTTTCCAATAGGTTATGGACATCATAAAATATCTATTGGTCATTTACAAAAGTGGCAAGGTCATTTGTAAATGTGGCAAAGTCATTTGATATCAAGTTAGTGAAAATGGCCATTTTAAGTCATTTTTATTTTGCTAGAAATGGTTCAAACCATAGTAATATTTTCTAGTGTTTGACAAATACATTTTTAAACACAAATGTTGGTGTTTTATGGTCAAGTGTTTAATATTAAAACCATTTGCAAAAAGGTTTCACCTATAAACCATTTTTACACTAAATCAATATTTTATGTTGTTGAAAATGCCTTTAGCAAAGCAATAATCTTTATAGGGTTCACCAAATATATTTTTAATTCTAAAACTTGGTGTTTGGGGCCAGAGAGTTTAATTCAAATCATTTCCCAAAGGTTTTCTCCAAAAAGCATTTTAAACACATAAACAATATTTTTACTTGACTAGAAATGTTCTAATTCAAGGATTCATTCTTTAACTTCTCAAAATACCATTTTAAATCCATAAGTTGGTTTCTATTGTCTGTCGGTTCAAAACAATCCATTTTCCAAAGATTTTAATTTAAAAACATTCCTAGAATAAATTTTATATTCAAATTATGCCTACACAAGTTTCTGCAAAAAACAACCATTTTACCAGAAGCAATTCATTAAACAAAGTGCATGGTTGGATAGTACTTGCTCTGATGATTCTATTGATATAAAATTTGCAAAATTAGGACGTGTGGATCAAAATTTATGAATTTTACAAACTTGAACATCTAATAGATCAATTCTGGTTTTTATAAAACAGACTGGCCACGTGTCTTGTTATTATTGGTCGAAAATGTTTCGCGCGGATCGGCTATCGTGGAGCGTCAGATCTAATGTGCATCACACGGTGCAGAACCAAACTTACCCCTTTCGCTTGTGTCTCTATCGCATCCCTTAGATCGGGATCCTACGGTTCATATCCACTAGCCATCGAGTGGCGGCGCTGGCAGCGACAAGTGGCGGCGGCGAGCTCTGTCTACGGCATGCAGCGGTTATAGGAAGTGAGGGGAGGAGGGGAGAAGCTCACCAGAATCGCAGACGCTTGCTGATGCTCAACGTGGTAGTAGCTTGTCGAGGGGCGCACTGAATCACCGGTGATTCCTCGCCGGAGATGTGCCTGGCGTAGGGTGCGATAAATCATCGTCGGGGGCGATGCTATGGAGCACGAGAAAGCAAGCAAATAGTGTCGTCAGATGCACGGGAGAGTGGGGAGTTTAGGAGCATCAGTGAGAAGGGATGGCACGGTCGGGTGTTACCAGGGGTTTCGCCAGAGACGGAAACAAACGACGGCGGTGGTTTGCACTGACGTTGGCGACGATGCAGAGCATGCGCGACTGAACCGACGACACTGGGAGATGCGCCAGAGGCCAGGGAGTATGCTCGTGTGGTCGAGGGGGAGAGGCGCGGCGAGTAGTGGCCGGAATTGCTCGAAGATCTCGTCGAAGTCCGCAGCGGTGCGAGCCAAAATGGAAGCAGCCCCGGGGCAGAGAGTGGGTGGTTTCTAGGAGGGAAACGAAGAGGGGGAGCAGGTGTTTAAGGGAGCATGGTCGCGGCGAGATTAAGGCGAGGCATTGAAGCGAATTCAACCACGGCATCAATGGCAGGAAACGGCCGGCGCAGTCGTCGTGGCGTGAGGAAGAAGACTGGCAGGTGGGGCAACGTCCTCAGCGAGAGAGAAAGGAGGAGTGGGTCCAGGTAGTCAGCGGCTGAGTGGGTTGACTATTGGTGAAAACGTTTCGTGCGTAGAGAGAGGGGGAGTGGGCTGGACTGGGCTACACTGGGCCTATTGGGCTTGGTCTGGATGTTTCCATTTTTTATACTAAAACCTTTTTCTTTTTCTATTTTGAATTTCTGTTTTGATTTCTATTCATATAATTCAAGCACTATTTGAATTCAATCTTGTACCAAACTTTGTGTAGATTTTAATACTGTTATTTAACATAATATAAAATCAAATTTGGAATATTTCTTTTATTCTTTTAGGGTATATTAATTATTTAAAATAGGCCCTTGTATTAATTCAATCAAGATTTAATAATTTTTTCAAACTCCATTTGAAATCTAAATCTTTCCAAATCTTTTCAGTAGGTTTTATTTATTTATTAGGGTGTCAAATAATTCACTTTGAATTATTTGGAATATTTTTAATATGATTTATTAATCATTTAAATTGGGTATTTGTCTTTATTCCAATGAAATTAAATATGGGTTTAATTCCATAAATTTTATTTAGTTGATTTCTTTGATACCATTTAAGTTAATTAAATAAATTTTATTCCACTTGGGTAAATTCCAAATTCTATTTTCCCATGATTTAATTAATCATTCTTATTAGGTAATTTGTCTTAATCCAATGGAATAGAATTTGGTTAAGGCCATATTATTTTATTTCAATATTATTTATCCATTTATTTCATTTGAACTTGGATTATGATTATTCCATTTGTTTATGGTCTTGGCCAAGTTTTATTTGGCTCTTATCAAATAGTCCTTATTTATTATTTCTTTCTTTGTCTTTTAAAAACCATATCTTTTTATTTAAAGACCAAAACTTGGTGATTCCAATTTGTAAAATCTTATTTAATATTTGATTATCCTTTTAAATGTCTTTAGGATTATTTGCTCACCATTTGTTATGGATTTCTAGATAGGTGCTTTATTAGCTTTGGAAATTCAATTTCCTTATCTTATTAAATTCATAAGATTTTATCTATGGCTCCAAATTAAGTGAATCCAATTCATATGGTTTTATAATATTTCTATTTGTCATTCTTGATCATTTGTAAATGTTTTTTGACAAATTTTTATATGGATCAAAACCATGGTCTTAGAGATATCTTGGAAAAACTCCCATTAGGGTTTTAGGGTTTTGATTTATTTTCCAAGTGTTTAAATTTTCCAGATGCATTTATGAAGAATGCATTTCACTTGATTTGAATTTAGTTGGATTCAAACATTATTAAAAGTTTGTTCAAGATGGTTTTTTATGTTTCCAATAAGAAACAAAAAGTTTCTTTTCACCCTAAATTTCAACAATTATTTATTTTTTACATTACAAAATTTGGAAAATTTTGGGATGTGACGCCATCTTTGACATCAGCAGCCGTTTGCAGATGGCTGCTAAGGTTGTATTTGAAAGTGACAAGATGAACGAGGTATGTGCTTCAATCTACATTTTATCTTTTGCGCACATTATACTATATGCCCGCTAGTCCCCGAGCTTGGAACCGAATAACTTGTTACTCGTTTGGAAGCTTCCCTTGCTTAAAATATAGTTACCTTCTTGCGTAATAAATAATTTTTTCTATGCATGCTTCGGATTAAAACGCATCTAGCCACCTAGATCCGAGCCAAGTTTTACTGGATTCGGATCTTTTTTTAAGTTTCACCTTTGAATATACATCCCACTAGATCCAAGTCAAGTTTTATTTGATTCAAATCTTTTTAGGTTTTAGCTTTGAATATCCAGCCACCTAGATCCGAGTCAAGTTCTACTTGATTCGGATTTTTTTAGGTTCTAGCTTTGAATATCCCGCCACCTAGATCCGAGTCAAGTTTTACTTGATTCAGATCTTTTTTTAAGTTTCACCTTTGAATATACATCCACCTAGATCCGAGTCAAGTCTTATTTTATTTGGATCTTTTATGTTTTAGCTTTGAATATCCAGCCACCTAGATCCGAGTCAAGTTCTACTTGATTTGGATCTTTTTAGGTTCTAGCTTTGAATATCCCGCCACCTAGATCCGAGTCAAGTTTTACTTGATTCAGATCTTTTTAGGTTTTAGCTTTGAATGTCTAGCCACCTAGATCCGAGTCAAGTTTTACTTGATTCAGATCTTTTGCATATTTTCCCTGTGTAACTCGCTATTATTATTTTAGGTTGCTCACAATCGGCGTACAGACGAATTCCAGAAGTTGCTTTTTTCGCATAGGAAGCTTCAGGTCAAGTTTGACAAGATGGTTCCCGTTCTGAAGAAGACATGTAGATTATTCGGCTTTTGCATTTAAGTCTTCTGTACAAGTTTTTTGCTTCCTAATTAATTTGTGATTTGTCCTTACTAAGCTAACATTAATAATCAAAATACTCGGCTGACGAAAAAGGTTGCCAGCCTCGAAGGTTAGCCTTTCCTCCTCTCTGTACTCGTCAATTCTTCTTCTAGATAAATTCTGAGTATCTTATAGTACTCCATCTTCGGCTCAGCCAAATTACAAAGATTTGCAGCATCGCATCAAGAGTGCATACCCATGCCTGATATGATGCTGCATTTTTTAGAGCAAGCAGGGATTCACTCGGCGCAGGTTAAGGAGAAGGATGACGAGATATCTCGGCTCCATGCCGAGGTTGAGTCCCTGAAATCATCCCAAAATTCTAAGCTGGATAAAGTTGATCAAGTGTTGTCCGAGGAAAAGACTCGGTTAAGTCTTTAGCTTCAGAAAGACAAAGAACTGCTTGATGCGGCCGAGCTGAAGAATCAGACAATGACGGAGGATATTGCTCAGTTCGAGAAGAAACGGGGTGACTGGGCCATGGATCTTCAAAAGATGATGCGATATATCCATCGTAAGCTTATTTGCCAGGTTTTTTTTCTCTTTTTGTTGCTGACCGAGTTATTCTTTGCTCGTTTCTCCCCTTGATTTGTATGATGTTTTGCTTTACAGATCACTTTCCAGAAACCGAGCCCGTGAGCACTAAAGTCGTGGTTGCTGCCCATGCTCGCCGAAGTGTCCCCAATACCCTGGATCAAGAATATTATATTGAGGATTTCCTTGTTGCTATTGCTGCCACCATTGAGCCGATGAAAATCATGGGAAGAGATTTGGTGAAAGCAGCAATCCGAGCCTTCAATGTGCTCTGGCCGAATGATCCAAAAATCACCCAGGTGGAAGTACTCGTGGCAAAACTGATGGATTCTCAAACTCGGTTGAATCTCTGGAGAGAATCTGCCGGGCGAGCTGGGGCTGACATGGCACTTACTGCCGTGCTATCCAGGTACGAGGACATTTCGCTGGACACGTTGATGAATCTGCATACTGGCTCTCCTTGGGTCGAGAATCCGGACTACGTTGCACGCCACCAGGCTCGTGCCTATCAACTCATCGAGTATGCAAATGTGCATCAATGGAATGAGGGGCCTAGCTTTCTCCCAGACGAGGCCAATGAGAATGTCGAGGCCACTGATGATGATGAGGGTGACAAAGATTCTGGTGATGATCATGATTTGGATGAAGATTCTGAAGGTTATGACGAGTCGAGTGGAAGTTCGGGAGAAAACGATGAAGCTCGGTCTTCCTCCAAGGGAATCGGAGCTTCCCATGCCCAAGGTGGAGCTTCATGTCAAACGACCAATGCTCAAGATGCCCTGGCTACTTCGGTCGATGCCGAGGTAACTTCCGTGGAGGTTCAGGCAACTTCGGAGATCCCTTCTCCCGAAACTATTCCTTCTACAGAGGCCGAGGTACCTTCGATCGTAGCCGAGGAAACTCATGCCACTTCCATTACCACTCCTGCCGATGACTCGGCTGCCGTTAATGCCTGAGCTGAAAAACTCTTATTTGCTAAGTCCCCGGTATGCCGGGCGTATGTTGTTTTAAGACGATCTGCCTCTTTTGGTACTGTCTCATCTGTATAAGTTCGGAATCTTTCATACTCTATGGTAATCATTAAATTATTATCGTTCTGGTTGAGTTATTCGACATGTATCTTTGTTCACAAATTTTAGTTCGTAGGTTTGAATCAAACTTTCGTCTGTTTGATTCTCCGTTGGCTCTTACTTTATTTATCATAGGTTCTCTCTTTAGTCCGTGAAAGGTCAGTGATATTGCTTCCGATATCCACATGTTACTCAGTCGGATGGATATATGAATCATCCAACATATAGAATATGTACGGGTAAGATAGATAACATGGGGCAGTCCCCGAGTCACCGCTCGAGTTGCCGAGGTCTCATTCATAGCAAACACATAATCATAGTAATAAATAATATGGGGCAGTGTAGAGGTCCCAACCTTTAATAAGGTAGAGATCCCTGTGTTTACAATCCTAGTCCCTGGATCAATATCTAGAATCCAAAGTTAAGATGTAATATCAAGAAACAAGGGTCATAGTACAACTTTATAACCAGGAATAAAATATTTCATTACATATTACATAGCTCATTTGGCTATCACATTACAATGCATCAGAATATCTATATAGCATGGAGTCCTTCATCTTCAAAGTTCCACAGGAAATCATGTTGGTTGTAGACTTGTAATCCTAATCAACACACTTCACTAACATCAAACAAACCTGCAACATAATAATTTACAGCCACAAGGGTCAATACATTTGAATTGTATTGGCAAGTGATTCTATGGTAGAATAGTGGTATCTATCATCTATATGCATTTGGCTAAGTGGAGCTTAGGCTTGCTTTGCTCAAAATAGATTTTCCTTATCATTTGAAAACACTAAGTTTATGTTTGGAAAAACTCCCAAGGCATCTACCAATCTTTGTTTGAAGATCCTTTAACCCTTGTGGAACCACAAGTTTTTAACTTAGAAATTGGGATGAGGAGATCCTTGATAGCTTCCATGTCTTGATGCTCAAATTTTCCATTGCCGGGGACACGACTAAGTACTTAGATTTTACTCTCTCGAGAGGTGGTGCACTTTCCCCACAATACTCGATATGCATCGAGACAAGATCTTTCAGAAGCCTTCCCTTAGACCAAAATGTACGCGTTCTAAACCTATCATCCCCTACCACCAACTATCCATCTGGCTAAGTTATTGCAACCTATATGATCCAGGCAGAGCCCATATTGCCAAGTGGCTACACTAGAAGCTTCTCAACATTTGACATCTCAAATCTCTTTGTTCCTGGGTGGCTTTACACAAGTGTGATACACAAGGTTCACCAGTCCCCTAGCCTTGTGTAACCACTCAACAAAAATCCATCCAAGCAATGCCATTCCACCCAGGTGATTCATTCACATAATTGTTTTATTAAACAAAACACAAGTCATAGACTTAGAAATATTTCATAGCATGAGTATAATCCACCCTTGTTTTCTACTAGCTAGGCTAAGCATAATAGTAGCAAGAGTCCTAACTTAGGGAAAATTCTACTAAGGCATCATCTACTAGGATTTCCCAAGGCATAGCTTATACTTAGAAAATTCCATGCAAGTCTTACTCAAAATATCACTAATGCATAGTGAAAATAATGGGACAAAAGCATGAAGCACCACTTGCCTTTTTGGTAGATAATATATGTCCACTCCTTGATCTTGAAATATCACACTCTTCAAATTTCACTACAATTCAATCAAGGCACAAATTCAATCTAGCATTCAACAATTCATCACATAAAATAAAGAAAACAAAACAATGCATGCAAGCATGCAAAAGATTGTTTTATTTGGAAAGGTGGTTTTTAATAGGCTATAAACATTTTAAAACACCTATTGGTCATTTATCCAAGTGGCAAAACCATTTGATAACAAGTTAGTGAAAATGGCCACTTTAAATCATTTTTTTGCTAGAAATGATTTAAACCAAAGTAATAATTTCTAATGTTATCCAAAATGTTTTTAAACACCAAAATTAATATTTATGGTCAAAGTGTTTTAAAACAAAGTCATTTACAAAAGGTTTCACTCAAAACTATTTCTAAATCAAGCATCATTTTGATTTTTCTAGAAATGCCTTTAATCAAAGTAATACTTTTTCTAGGGTTTAATCAAATACGTTTTTAAATCCAATACTTTGTGTTTAGCGCCAGAGATTTTAATTAAAATCATTTCCCAAAGGTTTTACTCAAAAAAGCATTTTTAAAATATATTCAACATTTTTATTTAACTATAGATGCTTTAATTCAAAGGAATAATTCCTAAGTGTCACAAAATATATTTTTAAATCCAAAAGTTGGTTTCTATGGTCAGTAGGTTCAAAACAATCCATTTACAAGATATTTTACCCTAAAAACATTTTTAGAATAAATTTTATACACAAAATATGCCTACACATGTTTCTGCAAAAACAACTAATTTTACAGAAGCAAATCACTAAACAAAGTGCATGGTTGGAAAGTACTCTTTTTGCTGATTCCATTGATATAAAATTTGTAAAATTTGAACGTGTAGATTTAAAGTTATGAATTTTATAAAATCAAACATCTAATAGAACATTTCTGTTTTTAAAACAACAGCTAGGGCCACGCGTCATAATCCTTTTCCTCGGTACCAGTTCGGCAGGATCGCGTGATGTGGAGCGTTAGATCTAAAGTTAATCACGCGACATAGATCAGAGCATACCCCTTTGGGTTAAGTTTCTATCGCACCCATCAGATCAAGATCCTACGGACTGAAACGAATTGACCGAACTCTGGTGGCGCATGGCGGCGACACTATGGCGGTGGCATAACAGCAAAACTAGGAAGCGAGAGGAGGAGTGGGGTGGCTCACCAGACTCGCCATGCGTTGCTGATGCTCAACGTACTCGTGGTTGGCGAAGGGGCGCAAGGGGACGATGACAATTCCTCGCCGGAGTTTCACACTGGCTCGGGCACGTGCTGTCGTTGTCGGGGACGAGCTCCTGGGGCTTAAGAAGGCAAGGCAGCATGTCAGGAAGGTGTGCACGGTTGCAGAGGTTGTGAAGGGACCTACCAGAGGGTAAGGGGCGTGCTGGTTTGTCGGCTACTGCTCGCCGGAGTTGAGGCAGACTGTGGCGTTGCTCAGTCGAAGAGGTTGCCAAGGTTACATGGCACTCGCGGCCAAGCGGGCGGCACTGGGAGGTGTAGAAGACGCTAGGGGGCACGCTCGTGTGCTCTGGGGGCAATGGGGCTGGCGGTGGTGGCCGGAATTTGACGGGGAGTTCGTCGGAGATAGAGGTGGTTCGAGGTGAATTCAAGGCGGCCTCGAGGCGGAGAGGAAATGGTGTTTGGGAGGAAAGGTAGAGGGGAGAGAGGCGAGTTAATGAGCTTGGTCACTAGGAGGAATTAGCGCGGCAATCAATCGTATTGACGACGCGGAATCAATGTCTGAAACAACAAGGAGGGGAAAGAGGCGGGGTCAGCGGGGTTGAAGACGAGACGAGATGGCGATGTGGGTCCGATTCGTTAGTGAGATGAGGGGGTGCGGGTGAGTGAGAAATGAAATAGAGAGAGGGATCCTGTGTGGGATGGCGATGGGCCTGGGTCAGGTTAGTTGGGCTGGGCTGGTTTATTTATTTATTTTTCTTCCTGAACCTTTTTCTTTTTCTGTTTTCTTTTTCTATTTTGAATTTGGTCAAACATTTCAAACGACCATTTGAATTCATATCCTTACCAAACTTTTAGTAAGTCTCTTTTCTGTTTAAACATGTGTTTTAAAGTCCATTTATAATAATTATTTTATTCATTTATGGTTTGTTATTTATTTAAAATAGGCACTTTCCTTTATTCAAATAAGATTTTAAACATATTTTCAAACTCTTATTTGAATCCTAATTTTTACCAAACCTTTTTCAGTAGGTTTTATTTATTCATTAGTATGTGAAATAATTCATTTTGAATTATTTAGAATATTTTAATATGGTTTATTAATCATTTAAATTGGGCATTTGTCTTTATTCTAATAAAATCAAATATGGTTTTAATTCCATATAAATTTTATTTAAATGATTCTTTTACTCCATTTAAGTTAATTAAATAACTTTTATATCCACCTTGGAAATTTCACTTTATTATTTTCCCATGATTTAATTAATCATTTCTATTAGGGATTTTGTCTTTATTCAAATAGAATAGAATTTGGTTAATGTCATATTATTTTATTTGAATATTACTTATCCCTTTATTTTATTTGATTTATCTTTATTTCATTTTCTTATGGATTTAACTCAAGATTTAAATTATCTTCCAAATAATTTTCCTGGGATTTATTATTTAGGAAAATTGTCTTTATTTAAACAAAATTGGATATTGTTCCATCCTTATGATTTTTTTAAATAATATTTTATTCCTTTTTATTATTCAATAAACTTTCATTTGATTTGTTTGGCCAAGATTTAATTCGGCTTTTAAATATTCCTTATTTCTTTCTTTCTTTCTTTGTCTTATAAAATCTATATCTTTTTATTTAAGATCCAAACTTGGTGATTCCAATTTGTACAATTTTATTTAATATTTGTTTATCCTTTTAAACCCTTTTAGGATTACTTTGTTTATAATTTTGTATGGATTTTAGATAGGAGCTTTATTATCCATGAAAATCAATTCCTTTTAACTTATTAAATTCATAAGTATTTACCTATGGTTCCAAATTAAGTGAAACCAATTTCTATGGTTTTATAATATTTTTATTTTTCATTTTGATCACTTATAAATGTTTGTTATCAAATTTTTAGATGGATCAAATCCATAGTCTTAGAGATATTTTGGAAATGATTTTCTTCCATTAGGGTTTTAGGGTTTTGGTTTAACTTTTCCAAGTGTTTAAATTTCAAGATACATTCATTGATGAATGCATTTCTCTTGCTTGAAATTTGTTGGATTCCATGTTATTCAAAGTTTTGTTCAAGATGGGTTTTGATGCTTCCATTTGGAATCAAAAAGTTTCTTTTCACCCTAAATTTCAACAATTATTTTATTTATTTATTTATTTATTTTTCTCGTTTCAAAATTTGGAAATTTTTGGGATGTGACAGGCAGTCCCTAAGTCACTGCTCAAGTTGCCGAGATTTCATTCATATCAAATATATAATCATAGTGATAAATGATATGGGGCAGTCCCCAAGTCACTGCTCGAGTTGCCAAGGTTTCATTCATATCAAATACATAATCATAGAGATAAATGATATGGGGCAGTCCCCAAGTCACTGCTCGAGTTGCCGAGGTTTCATTCATATCAAATACATAATCATAGTGATAAATAATATGAGGCAGTCCCCAAGTCACTGCTCGAGTTTCCGAGGTTTCATTAATTCATTCCTAACATAATAAACCGATACATAATAATACTGGATACAATACACTTCCTCTAAGTGTAAAATGGACAAAGTAATGCTATATTCAATGGTATTTTTGACTCATCTCTGGATTTATCCGCCTTGTTCGTTTCTGGTGCTTGAGCATCTATGAGGTAATATGCATCGTTGTGAAGTGCTTTGCTTACGATGAATGGGCCTTCCCATGGAGGCGATAGCTTATGCATGCCGGCCGTGCGTTGCACTAGCCGAAGAACCAGATTTCCTTCCTTGAAAACTCTGGGATTTACCTTCTTGCTATGGTATCGTATGAGGTCTTATTGATAAACAACTGATCTAGACAATGCTAACTCTCTTGCTTCCTCTAGTAGATCCACACCATCTTGCCAAGATATTTCATTTACTTTGGAGTTTTTGTACTGGGTGTCTCTTGGCGAGTCATGCACTATGTCGTCTAGGAGCACAACTTCTACACCATATACAAGGAAGAATGGGGTGTACCCCGTTGATCTATTCGGGGTGGTTCTTAAACTCCATAGCACCGCTGGGAGTTCCTCAATCCAACAACCAGCTGACCTCTGGAGTGGTTCTATCAGCCGAGGTTTTATTCCGGATAACACAAGTCCATTAGATCTTTCTACTTGCCCATTTGATGTCGGGTGAGCTACTGAAGCAATATCGAGCCTTATGTGCTTTTCTTGGCAGAATCGAGCTCAGCAAAAATTGTGCAATTAACCGTGATGATACTGTGTGGGTAACGATATCTCAGAATGATATCCTTGAGAAATTTTACTATTGTGGGCCTGTCACATTTACTTATTGGCTTCACCTCTATCCATTTTGTGAATTTGTCCACCATGACCAAAATGTGAGTCATGTCTCCGCGAGCCGGCTTAAACGGACCTACCATATCTAGGCACCATACTAAGAATGGCCAAGTGATTGGTATTGTTTTTAACTAAGATGAAGGCATATGTATTTTGCTGGCATATCTTTGTCAGCCATTGCACCTTGCTACCAATTCTTTTGCTTCCTTTAGCGCACTTGGCTAGTAAAACCCATGTCGGAATGCTTTGGCCACAAGGGCTCTAGACGAGGCATGGTCCCCACATTCTCCTTGATGTATGTCCAAGAGGATCTCTTGTCCTTTTGCCGAGTCAACACATCGTTGCAGCATGTTTGTTACGCTTCTCTTATAAATCTCATTATTTATTATTGTGTAAGCTTTCGCCCTTCTTACTATCTGCCTAGCAAGGACTTCATTATTTGGCAAGGTCTGATTTTTGAGGAATAAGAATATGGGCTATGCCCATTCCGGTATGTCCCGTTCTGGGGTAACTGTTTTACCAATTCCATTACTTCTGCCGACGTAATGTTCGCCGAGCTATCCCAATCATCTCCCCGGTTAGCTGAATCAGTCCCCAAATTATTTGGCTCATGTCCCTTGTCAATTTCCATTGGGGCACACTCAGATTTCTGATCTGATGAGAGGCGAATTGATTCAGACTCTGGGGAAGGTATGATTGATGCCTTTCTCAGGTGTTCTAAGGCGATACCAGGTGGAATTGACTGTCTGGTCGATCCGAGCTTTGACGGGGTATCTGCAGCATCGTTTTCCGCTCGAGGTATGTGATGAAATTCACACCCGCCGAAATAACCACTAATTTTCTGTAGATGAAACCGATATAAGGCCATGTTCGCATCCAATGCGTCCCAATTTCCTGATACTTGTTGCACTACAAGGTCCGATTCTCTAAAACATAGAATCCGATGTATGCCGATCTCTTTTGCCATCTTTAGGCCATGGACAAGTGCCTCATATTCGGCTACATTGTTTGATGCAGCGAAATGTATCTGCAATACATATTTCAGATCCTTCTTTGGAGAGGTTAATACTATTCCTGCTCCTAACCCATTCCTTAATTTGGATCCATCAAAATGCATCTTCCAATAGTTCAGATCAGGTAATGGGGGTTCATACTGTATCTTGGCCCAATCGACAAAAAAGTCGGCCATTGCCTAAGATTTGATTGCATCTCGTCTATCAAATTGTGGGGCATAAGAGGATAACTCAATTGCCCATTTTGCTATTCAGCCGCTTGCATCTTTGTTGCTCATTATCTCGGATATTGGTGCCTTGTAAATCACCTTTATGGGGTGTTCCTCAAAATAATGCTTGAGCTTTTTTGTCGACATATACACTCTGTAAGCCATTTTTTGGTAGTGTGGATAGTTTTGCTTTGATGCCTATAATACCTCGCTTAGGTAATATACCGGTCCTTGCACCGACTTACCTTCCTCATTACGCTCCACAACTATCACAGTGCTCACAACTTGGTTCGTTGCCGCTACATAGAGCATCATAGGCTATTTTGATAGTGGGGAAGCTAAAATTGGCGTTGCGGCCAACATCTTTTTTAACTCATGAAAAGCGCTATCAGCCTGAGGTTTCGAGGTGAATTTATCGGATTTTTTCATTAACTTATATAAAGGCAATGCTTTTTCACCTAGCCGACTCACGAATCGACTTAAGGATGCAAGGCATCCTATAAACTTCTGAACATCATTGAGGCATTTCGGCAGTTCCATCCTTTCAACTGTGCGAATTTTAGTCGGATTTGGCTCTATACCTCGGCTGGATACGAGGAAACTGAGTAATTTTCCGGCTGGTATACCGAAGGTGCATTTTTCCGGGTTAAAATTCATTCGGAATCTCCTTAGATTCGCGAATGTATGCCGAATATCTTCTAGAAGCGTACGACTCTCTTTGGTTTTTATAACCACATCATCAACATATATTTGACCATTTTTTCCAATTTGATCATGCAGACATTTTTGCATGCATCTTTGGTAAGTGGATCCTGCATTGCGCATGCCGAATGGCATGGTGCGATAGCAATAAGCCCCATATGGGGTGATAAACATAGTTTTTATTTGATCAACCGAGTTTAACGGTATCTGGTGGAAGCTAGAATATGCGTCTAAAAATGATAATAGTTCACAACCTGCGGTTGAATCAATAACTTGATCTATCCTAGGTAAAGGAAAAGGATCCTTAGGACACGCCTTGTTAAGGTTCGTGTAATCAATGCACATACACCAAACGACAACTACGTTCGGATCATCCTTTTTCTTTTCTACCAACACTGGGTTAGACATCCAATCTAGATGAAGTACTTCCATAATAAACCCGGCCACAAGGAGCCGAGCTATCTCATCCCCTATGATTTTTCTCCTGTCTTCGGCGAAGCAGCGGGGAGGTTGCTTCACTGGCCTTGCTCCTGGCCTTACATGCAAAGAGTGCTCAGCCAACTCCCTTGGTACCCCTTGCAGGTCTTGCATAGACCATGCAAAGATATCCTGATTCTCACGGAGGAAGTTGGTGAGCTCGCTTTCCTATTTATCGTTCAGGCCGGCACCAATGGTGATGGTGCGATCTGGGAACTGATCATCAATCTGGATTTTCTTTGTCAACTTAGTCGGCTGGAAGGACACACTTCCATGCGGGTTAGCAAGTGCCGGCATGTTAAGTTGTGCCGACTAAGCTAAAGCTGCGACCTCCTAAATTCTCCTTTTCTCCCTTGCAATTACCAAAGATTCAGCCAGATTTGATCCGGCCGAAGCACATTCCATTGATTTCCTGTAGTCTCCTGCTATCGTTATCACCCCCTGTGGTCCTGACATCTTCATTTTCAAATAACCAATGTGACAGCTGCTCATAAACTTGGACAATGCCGGCCGTCCGAGTAATGTGTGATAACAACTTTCTAGATCCACCACCTCAAATTCTAAATTTTCTGCTCTGCAATTCTCCCTCGTGCCGAATAAGACGTCTACTCGGGCCTTCCCAATGGGCTCGCATGACAGTCCTAGCACTATTCCATGAAAAGTTGTCTTGGTCGACTGCAACATATTCGGAGATATGTCGAGCTTATGTATTGTATCCTTGTACATAATGTTGATGCTGCTTCCATTATCTATCAACACTTTTGAGAATTTCACATTGATACTGGGTCTGAAAAATGTTGGGTCTAGCACCAGGTCATATGACCCGGGGCTCAGCATGATCTTGGGATGGTCTCTAATGCTCCAAGTTATCTCTTGATCGGACCACGGCATATACCTCGGAACTGCCGACATAACTGCATTTACTTCCATGTGCCGGCGCTGTACGATTTGCCTGTCCTGCTATCCGTGGTGAATACATAGTATGACTGGTGGTGCTCCCCGTAATCATCGCGTCCATTATTTCTAGGGTTTCCTCTACGATCTTGGTTCTGATTTTCTACATGATGAACTGCATCCCTCCGGTCCTGATTCTCATACCTCGGAGGTGGTGGAGGTAACATCAACTGTTGCGCATTTCCTCCTATAAGTTGTGGCTACTGTGTGTGGTGTGTTTGTTGTTGTGGCGCTTGCATTTCTGCCGGGTTTCCCATTGTACTCTTCATCCAAGCGCATTGACGAGTTGTGTGATTGGCTGGTTTCACCGGATTAGGCGTGCGAAACTTACACGGTTGATCCAACATTGACTCAAATGTATACTTCGGCCTCTCCTGCCATTGTTTCTTCTATTCTGGAGTCCACTGTTTCTTCCCATCATTCCTCGGTGTCCATTGTTAAGGACCGTTCTTCTGAAGCTGATTGCTTCCTGCACCCGCCTGGTCCTGTACAACTGCAGCAACCTGATTCGAACTGTATCTGTAATCTGGCATGTCATCTCTTCTCCTACCTTGGAAATCATTCCTCCGGGATGAACCTGCACCATCACGAGCGTAATGGTCATGCTGCTCCAGGTGTTCTGCCGACATAAGCTTGGGCTGATTCGAATCATCCAATGCATATGAATCTACTATTTTGATAGTTTCTGCCAACGTAGTCGGCATATCTCTTTGTAGCCTTTGCCACAACACACTTTCGTATCTGCACCCTTGTGCAAACCAAGCAATCGCTTGTGATCTAATTACTCCTTCGCAGGAGTTTTTGAGATTACACCATCGAGTTAAGAATTATCTATCAGTCTCATTCGGGTTTTGCTTGCACATGGCCAGCTGTTGGGGCCTGTTCTGCCTCTTGTACGTAATGGTGAAGTTACTGACGAACATTTCCTCGAAGTCCAACCAACAGTTGATACTGCCGGCTGGTAGGTTATTCAGCCAAACTTTGGCCGGCCCTTCCAACATCTAGGGCACATATCTCACAGCCCATCTCAAATTTCCTCCTGCTATCTTCACTGTAGTGGCATAATCAATCAACAAATCTTGTGGCTTAGTACTTCCATTATATGTTTTTGTGCCTCTTGCCAACTAGAAGTTTGGGACAGGTGGCTCGCCCATAATCCGAGGTCCAAAACATGCCGGACCAGGTGGGTCTTGCTCTTTCAATAACTCTGACTGACATAGCCTATCTAGTTTTAATCTTGCATCATTCGATGGAAAGTTTTTGTACATAGCTCTTGCTTGCACTCCATAGTGTTTTTTCCCAACATACCCGACATTTTCCATTTCCGAATAACCATCATTATACCTGTCATGTGCCTGGTTATGTGGAACATGTCCTGCCTCTCTCTCCTGCTGAGGTTTATGCCTCGGCTGATGATCTTGCGGGTGGTACCGTCTCCCTTCAGCCGGGTTATTATTCTCGGGGTTTCCCCTTCCGAGATTCCCATGCTCTCTATTTCCACAGCCGGGGTTTCTTTCACCGCTGTTACCTCGACTTCCGTTGCCTTTATTCTCATTAATTTTTCTAGCCACCGCCGGTTCATATGGGACAATTTTTTTGTTTATTTTTCCTAAAGTCACTGCTTTATATTTTCGTGCACCATTCCTGGGTGAGGATGCCGCGACATCTGATAATGCGGGGGCAGCCCCAGCCGAGTGAACCATGCGCGAAGCTCCTGGCTTCGCCGGGTTAGCTCTGAGTATCTCATCATTTTGCTGGTTCACGATGCGTACCGGCTCATTTACTCTTTCTTGCTGCCTTTGCCGGGCTTCTCCGGCCAGCCCCTCCAACTCGGAGGCTACTGCATTCGCTGCCCTGAGGTTCTTTCTTGGGGTACTATACCTCGGCAGCCCCGGGTCAACCGAATCACCTAGCTAAGACTCATTCTCCTTGTTAATATCACTAAGGAGATTCTTTCCTTTCATTCTCAGGTCATATATCCGCGTAGGAGCCATATCTAGCTTGTTTGCCCTAGCTTACTCTCATAAGGTCCTATTAAAGGACTCCTGTAGCGCAGATACTTTCTTGGCCTATTCTAACATTTTCAACCTAGTTTCTTCTAGTTCTGCCTATGCATTTGACGGGTTAACTATTGGTGCTATAGGTGTTGCTAGGTTATCTATGGCTGCTTGCAAGATATTATCTAGCCTCTCCAGAGGTGGACATCTTACCCTTGGTGCCTTGGGGGATACCTCTTGCACCTCGGGTACTTTAGCTGCTGACGGATCTGCTGCTGCTGGCTTCACGGCTACCGGCTTAACCACTGCCTGGTCTGATGTCGCCGGGTTCTTGCTTGGTCTGGCGCCTGCTCCTGCTGCTGGTGATGGCGCTGTCATCATCACCTCAACACTTCCTGCGGGGCGAGTGTTACGCTGACCGTTAGCAATGCTGAGGGGAGGGTCTCCCGCGAGGAAGACTCGGCACAGGTAGAAGCAAGACGTGTCGACGCCGACGTAGATCTTATGAGTGCCCAAGTTGATTAAGATGCCGTTGCGCGGGGGCGGCCTTGCTCTGAAGCTGCCAGCGTTGTCGCTGACATAGTCCCAGATGTCAAATCTCTGTACTAAGCCGGAGACGACGCGCTCGCCTGTGTCGATGAAGTTTCCCATCCGGATCTTGACTCCAGCTAGCACCGCTGCTGGCCCCATGGTCGGCGCCAACTGTCATGGTGGTGGCACGACACATGCCATGGGTAGGCTTTAGTTAGGGTCCAATGGATACTAGTGGGATCCAGGGAGGGAAGATGTAGTGGTTTTTATACACAGAATGCTAGAACTCAATCTTTATTCAACTCTAATGGAGCTACAGTTGCTCCTCGAGCTGTATGAGCGAGAGGAAGAAGAAATTTCAACTAGTGCTTGGTGGAGAAAATGAATCGATCACCTCCTCCAGACACCCAGCCCCTCCTTATAAAGGAATGTCATGGTGCCTTCTAGGGATGACGTGGACCAGCATATTCATGGAATATGCTTGTCCCAAAGTGGTAACTCAGCGGACCTCTTTCCCTGTCCCCTTCTATCGATGGCAAAGACCTAGAGTCCACCACATGTGAGCCTCGGCCCTAAGGACTGTCACCTCCGTGACCTCCTTCTGCTCCTCTCCTGCTCTGCTTCTTGTCCTTAGCGCTTGGGACTGTATAGATTCCAGAGAGAGACAGTGGCTAGGGTTTTACTTAGGAGCTTGCCTCCTCCTTCTTCTACAAGATTCCCTTGACTTGGCCTCGCCTTGCATGACTCGGCTTGACCCTCACCTGTACTTAAGTTAAATAATAGCGATATGTCGACATAACTCATATGTCGGTCGAGTCAGGTCTTAACTACCTGACTCGAAATAGGTCGGACCTCATTCAGCCGACCCCTACATGACTCGGCCAGATCATGCCATGATCCTTCCCTGGAGATGAAGGCTCCTTTATTTTCTTACTTATCTCGACCCTACCTGGAGTCACACCCAACAAGATCGCGTCCATCAAGTGCTTTGAGTGCTAAGGCAGGCAAGGTCATAGCTTGCAGCTATTTGGGCGACGATGTTCCCCTTGGATTCGGCTCCCTCCAGCTTCTTGGGTCTTCTTGGAAGGTTTCGCGACACAAGCCATGTCAAGGAGTTGGTCCGTCATCAACTGGTGGCGGGCATGAAGGCGGCCCTGTCACTTGTTTGACTGCATCGTCGGGATGTCGACCTCATAGAGATAGCGGCTGGACCTCCTCCTCCTGCTAGAGGCATGGCGTGGGATATGCGTCCACATTACGCGGTTATGGCGCAATACGCCGAAGAAATTGTAGATGTGTTTGAGGAGCGAACAAACATTCTGCTCCAGCACAATTAGGTCTTGTAAATAAAAATGAGATAATGTAAATCTTGTATTTTATTCGAGTGGGCCTGTAATGCCCTTGTAAATTTTGTATGTATTGGCACGTAGTGCATTTTATGATTATAGAGTATGCATGTCCTTTTCGTTAGCCTGATATGGTCATCTACTCAGGTTATATGCTTTTGTTGTCGATCGACGAAGTTGTAAGGTGAGGCGCAGCCCTCGAGCGTGTTTAGCGACAAATAATGTAAGTGGAAAAAGATTTTTGGGCCAAGGAACTTATATTTTATTCATCGTAAGCGAAGAGGTACATTGTTTCGGCTGAATAGCCTTATTGAAAGTATAGGGTAACTATGGGTAGAAGCGTCATAGTCGTGCGATGTTCCAGGGGTTGGAGTATTCGGCTCTTGATGCAACGTCCATGAGGCGGTAGGCGCCACCCGGGATGACTTTGGTGGTGGTGTAGGGTCCTTCCCAGGGTGACTCGAGCTTCTTGTGACCTTCTTGCTTGAGTTGCAAGACGAGGTATCCTTCAACGAAGGACCTTGGACGCAGTCGTAGGCTGTGGTAGTTGCGGAGGCTCTACTGATACACCGCTGAGCAAGCCGCGGCGATGTCGCGTGCCTCATCCAACATGTCGATGACGTCTTCGAGTGCAACCAATGATTCGGCTTCGCTATATGCAACGACCCATGGGGCCTTGTAGCGTACCTCAGCAGGTAGCATAGCTTCGGCTCCATGCACCATGAAGAAGGGCGTGTAGCCAGTTGAGCTATTTGGAGTTGTGCACAGGATCTAGAGAACAGAGGGTAGCTCGTCTGCCTAGGCTCCCACAAGCCTTTCGAGTGGGCATAGAAGGCGCTTCTTGATGCTGCTGCCAATGAGGCCGTTGGCATTTTCGACCTGCCCGTTGGTCTGCGGATACGCCACGGAGGTGTATGACAGTTTGATTCCGAGGTTCCCACAGAAGTCTCAGAACTCCTTCAAGATGAAATTCGAGCTGTTATCCGTTATGATGCTATGGGGCACTCCGAACCTGTAGACAATAGAGTCGAAAAATTTGATGGCAGTTTTGCTGCTTTGGTTGGTAATGGGCATGGCCTCGATGCACTTGGAGAATTTGTCGACTGCTACCAGGAGGAAGATGTGGCCTCTTGGCAAGGACTTTGGCAGTTTGCCGATCATGTTGAGGCCCCACTGGGCGAAAGGCCAGACCACTAGAATAGGCCGTAGCTCGGATCCTGGTGCGTGCGGCTTGTCCGCGTACCTCTGACAGGCGTTGCACCTCTGGACTATCTCGTTGGCATCGTTCATTGCGGTTAGCCAGTAGAAGCCAGCTCATAGAGCTTTGGCAACTAGGGCGCGGATGCCTTCGTGATGGCCGCAGATACCCTCATGGATGTCTAATAGGATGCTTTTGCCATCACCGATGGTGACGCATCATTGGAGAACACCCGAAATGTTGCGCTTGTACATCTCGCCATTGACGATGGTGAGTGCCTTTGATCAGCGAGATATGTGCCGAGCATCTGTCGGGTCCTCAGGCAGCTGCTTGTTTATCAGGTAGCGGAGGTACAGTCGTGTCCATGTTTCTTCAACCACCATGACCTACATAAGGTTTACCAGTTCGACCTCTGTGTCGAGCTTTTCAGGTCCTTCTTGTCCTTCGGGTGGTGCAGCCCCCGAGTGCTCTTCGGATTTTGCCGAGCCCTTTGGGAATTTCCGCTTGATGGAGAGTTCACAGATTTGTTCGAGGAACACTCCTGGTGGTACCCTAGCGCAGGTAGAGCCGATGTTGGAGAGCTTGTCGGCCTCCTCATTGCTTTCCCTGCCAATGTGTCGAAGTTCACAGCCATCGAAGTCCCCTTCGAGTGAGTTGTAGAGCCCACAGTTTGCGATCATGTTGGTGCTATGGGCATCGCACTCGTTCATCGTCTACTAGACGACGTGGTTCGAGTCTCCATAGATGACAAGGCGTGTTTCTCCGCACACCTTAACCATCCTCATGCCATGGATGAGGGCCTCATATTCGGCCTCGTTGTTGGAGGCGCAAAATTTCATCTAAAGTACATACTTCATATTGTCGCCTTGAGGGGACGTCAGTATGACGCCAGCCCCTGCTCCAGCCTCGTGCTTGGAGCCGTCAATGTGCATCGTCTAGGACTGCGACATGTCCGGAGTATCCGGTAGCTGGAGCTCCATCTAGTGGGCGAGTAAGTCAGGGAGGACCTGGGATTTGATGACGGCGTGCCTCTCGTAGATGATGTCTCGAGGAGACAACTCGATGCCCCACAGGGCTACACGCCCCATGGCTTCGGAGTTGTTCAGGATGTTCGACAGTGGGGCATCGTTGACGACCACGATCTGGTGCTCTTGGAAGTAGTGGCTCAGCCGACACGCCGTCATGAATACGTCGTAGGCGAGCTTCTGGTAATGAGGGTACCTCTGCTTGGTCAGGGTCAGTACCTCACTGAGGTAGTAAATTGGGCGCTGGACCCCATGGGTCTTGCCATATTCAGGTCGTTCGACCACGAGTGCGGTGCTGACCACCTGATGCGTGGCTGCTATGTATAGCAGCAAAGGATCCCTTTCCTTTGGCGTGACCAGGACAATGATGTGGAGAGCAGGCGCTTGAGGTCCTCGAATGCATCGTCTGCTTCGGGAGATCACTCGAATTTTTTGGCCTTGCGCAGCAGCTGATAAAAGGGGATAGCCTTCTCACCCATGCGACTGATGAACCCGTTGAGCGCCGCTATTCGCCCGGATAGCTGCTGGACCCCCTTGAGGTTCTTTGGCTTCTCCATGGCTAGTATAGCCCTGAGTTTCTTCGGGTTCGCCTCGATGTCACGCTGGGAGATGAAGTACCCAAGTAATTGGCCAACGAGACGCCTAAGGCGCACTTGTCTGGATTCAACTTGATCTTGTAGCGATCAAGGTTATCGAACATCTCGCGGAGATCATCGATGAGCGTCCTGGCCTCCTTGGTCTTCATTACTATGTCGTCGACATAGACCTAGCTATTGCGACCAATCTTGTCCTTTAGACATGCCTGTATGCATCTCTCGTAAGTGGCGCCTGCGTTCTTTAGCTCGGAGGGTATTGTGTTGTAGAAGAACACCCCGAACAACGTGATGAACGCCATTTTCTCGTGATTTTTGGCCTTCAGTCGAATTTGGTTGTAGCCTGAGTAGGCGTCGAGGAAGGAGGGCTTCTCTCATCCTGTAGTGGAGTCGATGATTTGATCGATCCTTGGTAGAGTTAAATGGTCCTTGGGACAATGCTTGTTAAGTGATGTGAAGTCCACACACATCCGTAGGATGTCCGTGTCCTTTTTGGGGACCAGCATAGTGTTAGCCAGCCACTCACTTTCTTTGATTTCCCTGATGAAGTTGGTGAAAGGGCATGTATGCCCTCATGTGTGGTTTTGGTAATTAATGACAATTGATACATCCAAAATGTATCTACTTTCCCGGACACTTTTGCTATTGTTTCTCCTCTAAACTTGTGTCATTTCGATACAACTAACACGGACTGACGCTGTTTTCAGCAGAATTACCTTGGTGTCTAGTTTTTGTGCAGAAAATCAACTATCAGGAAAAATCCGGGAAAATATGCCAAAAATCATATTTCACCAGAAGATCCACGGAGACAGAGTACGAGATGGAGTGGAGGCCTGGGGGGCCACACCCTTGCCAGGCACGGGCCAGGCCTCGCCGCGCCTAGGGGGTGCAGCCACCCTAGGCACCCCCTCGGCCTCCCTCTTCGCCTATAAGTTGCCTCTTGACCTAAAAACCGAGGGGGGTTTAACGTTTTTCCAGAAAGAGTTCCGCTACGCCTCCACCACCAGAGACCAAGATTTGGAACCAGAAACTCCGTTCTGGCACCCTGCCGGGACGAGGAATTTGGGAAGGATCATCGCCATCGTCATCACCAATGCCTCTCCATCGACCATTAATGTTTCCCTCATCCATGAGTGAGTAATCCCCCACAGTAGGATATGGGGATGATAGGGATTGGATGAGTTCTATCATGTAATAGAATAAGATTGTTAGGGCATTAGTGCCTAGTATCTCTTTTAGTGATATTTGACTTTGTTGCAACTTGTTATGCTTAATGCTTGTCACTAGGGCCCGAGTGCCATGATCTCAGATCTAAACTTATTATTGAATCATTATGATAGTATTGTTTGTGATCTTATCTGCAATTTGTGTACACATATCATTGTCCGGATCCAAAGGCCCCGAAGTGATAGAAATTGGGACAACCGTAGGGGATGGCTGTGATGTGAGGATCACATGTGTTCATGGAGTGTTAATGCTTTGCTCCGGTGCTCTATTAAAAGGAGCACCTTAATTGCCAGTAGTTCCCTAGAGGCCCGCCTGCAACGGGATGGCTAGACAAAAGATATTGTGCAAGTTCTCATTGCGAGCATGCATGACTATATATGGAGCACATTCCTAGGATTGTTTAGTACTTGGATGCTTATTCTTATTTATCTCCAATGCCCTAGATCTTGAAGTTACATGTTTATACTCATTCATGCAACGCCCGTCCATCCATCCCTATGCCTACCGCACTCGAGTCCCACTGTTTACTGTTAATGTTACTGTTACTATTTCTCTTGTTCTACTGTTGTTGTTGCTTTGTTGTTGCTACTACAAACCGTTGCTACTGATAAATTTCTGTGAGCAAGAACTATTTCCAGGTGCAGCTGAATTGACAACTCAGTTGTTAAGGCTTGCAAGTATTCTTTAGCTCCCCTTGTGTCGAATCAATAAATTGGGTAATACTACCCGCGAAGACTGTTGCGATCCCCTATACTTGTGGGTCATCAATACTATTTTCTGGTGTTGTTGCCGGGGAGCATAGATTTATTTGTAAGTTCACTTGGATCTATTATTGTTCACTGCTACTCCTTTCATCATGGGGAAGTCCCGTGATGGAAAGTTACCTATTTTACCATCCACTACAAAAGAGGTACATTCCTAAACACCTCTGTTGCTCTTGATTCACCGTCTGTTATAAGTAACCTTGTTACACCACCACCACATACTTATGCTACACACACTGCTACTACTGCTAAATCTGAAACTGATTTTGATACTCATGATGTTACTTCTACTATGCTTGATGCGAGTGGTTCATTAGGTCCTTTCCTAGATTCTACTATGGATAGTCTAGGAAATACTGGAACTCCTAGTGAAGACACTGTTACACCTGTTAGTTCACCTAAGTCTAGAGAGAGTTATGATATTAATGATGGTTACATTGAGTTCACTGATGAGTTTGTTGAAGAGTGCCAAACCACACATAGTACTAGTGCTATTAAGAGTCTCCTTGCAAGACGTACCATTATTCCTAAGTTGTCCTCTGATCCCAATTTTGCCACTTCTCCCATAGATATTAAAGATAAAGATTATGATTTCTCTCTGGATTTATCCTATTTGGATATTGTTGAGAAAGAACCTTTCTGTGGGACTGAAATGAGAGTGTTGTGGCTCATATGAATAAGCTTTCTACTATGAGTGCTTTATTCTCTGATGATTTTAAGATGCACAAGTACTTTGTTACTAAGATCTTCCCTTTTTGACTAAAAGGAGAGGCTAGGGCTTGGTTTAATAGATTACCTCCTGGTTCAATTAATAGTCCTGATTGTTTGATTGCTTCTTTCTTCTAGAAATATTTTCCTCCCAGTGCTAGACATGCTGCTTTGTAGAGACATTTTGATTTTAAACAGGGATAAGAAGAGAAATTTCCTAAGTCATGGACAAGGTTCTGTGCCTTTATTCATGCACATCTTGGATGTCCATTGCCTAAAAATGAGCTTCTTGATATTTATTATAATGGACTAACTGATGATTCTAGGACATACCTAGATAGCTTTGATGAATGTGTTTTCAGGAAAAGAACTCCTACAGATGCTGAAGAATTAATGGCTAAAATAAGCAAGAATTATGATGATTGGAATTCAACTGAGCTAAATACACCTGCGCCTATTACTCCTGAACCAGTTGTGCATGAACTAGTTCCAACACCAACACCAAAGAAGAGGGGAGTTATTGCATTAAATGATGAAGTGATGAAGGAAGCTAAGAAGTGTCTAAAGGATAAAGGTATTAAATCTGAAGATGTGAAGAATCTACCTCCTATAGAAGAATTATGTAAGCCAATTCCCCACTCATCTACTATTGAGGTACACTCTCTCCAACACTTTGATGAAGGTGATATTCCTTATGGTAAGACTCCTGATCAATGTTTAGAGGAACTTGACATTTTTATTGTTAAGCAAGGTAATTTTAATAAACAAGTTCAGAATCATTTATTGGAAAACTCTAGAGCTATTAAAGAGTTGAAAGATATTATGGAAAGAACTTCTAATGATATTAAAATGCTTTGTAAACACTTTCAAATGGTTCAAACTCAAATTGATCAACTTGCTAAGGTGCAAAAGGATATGCTAGTTAATGCCTCAGGAGATAAACATGCTTATGGAATTAGAACTAGGAGTGGTATAGCTACTTAAGATCCTTTATATCCTGAAGGACACCCTAAAAGAATTGAGCAGGATTCTCAACAAGGTGAGAGTAGTGGTAGTCCTCGTAAGAGAAAGAAAAAGAAGCACAAAATAGTTGAGGAACCACTTAAACCTGCTGTAGATCTTAATAGTATATCTGTCTCTGATGCTGAAACTAAGAGTGGTAATGATAAAAATGATGCTCCTGATAAGGAGGAAGGTGAGGAAGAACCTGAGAAGCACACTAAGAACACTAGGTACACTAAGGAAGATTTTATTGCTAATAAACATGGTAAAGAGAGAGAGCCTTGGGTGCAGAAACCTATGCCTTTTCCAGGTAAGAAACACAAGTCAAAGGAGGAAGAACACTCCAACAAGTTTTGTGAGTGGATGAAACCTTTATTTTTGCAAATTCCTTTGACTGATGCTATTAAGTTGTCTCCTTATTCAAAGTATATGAAGGATATTGTCTCTAATAAAAGGAAGATTCCTAATGAGGAGATTTCTACTTTTCTTGCTAATTATTCATTCAATGGCAAGATTCCAAAGAAACTTGGTGATCCAGGTATACCAACTATTCCTTACTCTATTAAGAATAATTATGTTAGAGCTGCTTTATGTGATTTGGGAGCTGGAGTTAGTGTTATGCCTTTTTTCTCTCTACAAGAGACTTCAGCTAGAAAAGATGATACCAACTGATATATCTTTGCAAATGGCTGATAAGTCAACTACTATTCCTGTTGGTATATGTGAGGATGTTCCTATTCAAGTGGCTCATAATTGCTTGGTTTTAACTTATTTTGTTGTGCTTGAGATGCCTGGAGATGATAATATGTCTATTATTCTTGGGAGACCTTTTCTTAATACTACAGGTGCTGTCATCAATTGTAATCAAGGAAAAGTAACTTTTAACATTAATGACAAAGAGCATACTGTCTATTTCCCCAAGAAGTTTGCTAAAAGCTATTGCCTGAACTCCATTGAAAATGTTGAGAGCATCAAGATTGGAGAAATATATTGTCCCATTCCACAAGAAAATTTTGAAACTATTATGATTGGGACCATTGCTATCAAGTATGAGGTAACATAATCACCCTGTGGAATGCAAAGTTTTGTTTCATATAAGATTGTTTTGGTAACAAGACTTGATCAACCTTGTTAACAAAAGGATTTTAATGAAAAAAATAATGTTTTCACTGTGGTTATATCTAACATCCCAAAATTCATGAATTGTAAAAGCATTCATTAGATTCACATTGTCATAGCATATTTGTCTTGCACAAATATTTTCAAACCAAAACTCCAAATAAAACCATTATTATGCCTATTATTTATATATTATATGAGGCATGGTTTTATTTTTATTTTCAAAAGGCCAAAGTGAATTTGAGTGGACAAGTGTGTTTATCACACTTTAGAGTGCAAAGTTCACTATATAAAAATCTAGAGAAGATTTGAAATCAAACTTGTTTGAATTAGCGTTTGAAAATCATTCCTGAAAAATCAAACAGAAAAAGAAAAGGATAAAAGAAAAAAATAGAACATGCGCCAGCCTTTCGGCCCAGCACCAGATCCAGCCCAACAGCCCACCTGGGTCATTCCCCCTTCCCCTCTCTCGCACCCACACTCACCCTACCCCGATGACACTGCCACTGGGCCCTGCGCCAGCTCAGCTCGTCTTCCCCAAACCCCGCACCTCAGACCCCGTCGTCACCGCTGTTTCCTCCATCACTGCCGCGTTGATTTCGGTCTTAATTACCATTGATTCTCTGCATATTTCCCTCGCCCTGTTGGCTACTTAATCCCCACACCACCGCGGTCATTTCCCCCCCAAACACCCATGCTCAATCGCCGCCAGGCTGCTCGCAATTGGACTTGCACTGCCGCTGCCTGAGCGCCTCCGACAGGCTATTCCGGTGAGTGTCGTGCTCACGCTCTTCCATCATTCATACGATGATGATGCTCTGCTCCTTGTGCACTTGCTAACACCACTGGTTCATCCTATAACCTCCTAGGTCGTTGGCTTCATCAAACACCGTGAGCACCCGACACCGTCCTCATCTCCGACGAGCAATCTCGGTAAGATACGACCGCCCCCGACCTCTAGTTCAAACGATGTTGTTCGCCTGGTCTGTGTGCATGTCCTGATGACTTTGGTTTGCGCTAGGGTGGCCCAGGTCATCGCCTCCATCGCCGTCTGCACGAGCCCGACGCTGCCCGCAACCCCGACGAGCTCCAGCGACCGCAACAGCTCACCCCCGTCCTAACGAAGGCCATGTTGAGCTTCCTCGCGACCCTGTGATGCTGGTAAGCATCACCACCACCTCTATCCCCCTATGGAATCGCCGGAGCAGCATCGCCAGTAGCGCCGCCTCCGCAGTAGCCACGTGCACCGCCCATTCTTGGTCGCTTGATCAAGCACCGTTGGATCTAGATCTAAAGGCATAGAATAGATCACTTAATCGAACTGGTATCAGCAGATCTGGCTGTGCGTTTTCACTAAGATCCAATGGCTTGCGTTGGTCAATCCGCAGAAAGCAGTACGGGCCAATCAGAAATGCCCACGTGACTGGAAATTAGATTTAAAATCTGTTTTTGAATGTATTGGAATTGCAAACTTGTAAAATTCATATCTTTTGTTCTGTTTATCCAAAAAATGCAAATAATATACCAATGGATTCAGAAAATTAAATCCTACATTAATGTTAGATTGAATTTGTATTTTGCTTCTGAAAAATAGGATTATTTGCAGAACACATTATAGGCTTATTTTGACTTTATAAAATGTTTATAAAAGTGTTTTGAGGCAAATTTAAGTTTGTTTAGACTTTAAATAGATGGATTTGTGTTCAGTACTATTTGGTTAGACTTTCTAGTATAGAAAAATAATTTCATTGCATTTGCATGCATTCATATATATTTTTGTTTGATTATTTGAATGTGAATTTGGTGCTATTATTTTATGTGTAGATTTTGGTGCTAGTGGTGATTGTGAGTGTGAGGATTGTTGCTACTCCCCCAACTACTACCAAGGCAAGTGGTGCTTCATGTATTTTGTCCTATTATTTTGACTATGCACTAGTGATATTTTTAATAGGACTTGCATGGGATTTTTTGCTAAGTATATATATGCTATGCCTTGGGAAATCCTAGTAGTTGTAGTCTTGGTAGAATTTCCTCTAAGTTAATAAACTTGTTTTGTTATCATGCTTAGCCTAGCTAGTAGCAAACAAGGGTGGATTATTCATGCTATGAAATATTTCTAAGTCTTTGACTTGTGTTTTTTCTTAATAAAACAACTAGTGAATGAATCACCTGGGTGGAATGGTATGATGGTTTGTGTTGAGTGGTTACACAAGGCCCATGACTATTGTTTACCTTGTGTATCACACTTGTGGAAATCCACCATGAACAAAGGGATTTGAGATACTTAGTGTTTAGAAGCTTCTAGTGCAACCACATGGCATATGGGCTCTGCCTTGACCACATAGGTTGCAATAACTTAGCCAGATGGACAGTTGGTGGTAGGGTGATAGGAGGGAACACGTCCATGGTGGTCTAAGTGAAGGCTTCTGAAAGGTCTCGTCTTGATGCATGCAGAGTCTTGTGGGGAAAGTGCACCACCTCTCGAGAGGGTAAAACCTAAGTACTTAGCCGTGTCCCTGGCAACGGACAATTTGAGCATCAAAGACATTGAAGCTATCAAGGATCTCCTCATCCCAATTTATAAGTTAAAAACTTGTGGTTGAACAAGGGTTAAAGGTTCACCAATGTCTATTGGTGGTTCCTTGGGTGTTTTGACAAACAAAAAATTAGTGTTTTTCAACTGATAAGAAAAACCTATTTTGAGCAAAGCAAGCCTAAGCTACACTTAGCCAAATTCATATAGATGTTAGATACTACTATTCTACTATGGTATCACTTGCCAATACAATTCCAAATGTATTGACCCACTGTGGCTGTAACTTATGATGTTGCAGGTTAATCTGATGGAGATTAGGGTTGTGAGTCTATACTCAACATGCTTGCCTGTGGCACATGAAGATGAAGACTTATAGTTTTTTACTTTGTATTGTGAACTCTATGTAATAGCCTTTGGCTATTGAGTTGTAGATACTATGTTATCTCTAGAATGACGATGTAATAAACGACCTTGTATCTGTGTACTTCATCTTAAACTGTGGATGCTAGCATTTGATCCAGGGACTAGCATTGCAATCACAGGGACCTTTACCTTATAAAGGTGGGGTCTTATAGATGGTACCAGAGCACTGTGTTGCCTGTAGGATTATGACCCTAAGTTGGATTTAGTCTAAGGAAACCACTAAGGAAAAATGCAACTCTTTTCAAATTCCACACTTGTCTTTTTCTTCTCGTAAACCTCTTATAATCTTCATTCTTATCTCTATTTGTATATGGCCACCATCAACGAAGCCGTCAAGAAGGGACCACTCATGACCATGACTTTAGAATGTGGAGTTTCCCAAAGCACTCAAAACCCTTATGGTTAGCTTGGGGATACATGGTGAGGCCGTGTACAAAGGATTTCGAGTGATGGATGAAGGAGAAGAATATTGGTGGGTGCAACTTCACTTGTACAAAAACAAGGGAGAAAACCACAAAGAGTTGGGATTCTACATGGGCACCAACTCAGAAATGTATACGACATTCTTTGATTCTACAAGAAATGCAGCTTGGAATGCTATCAAGGAGCTTGGTGAAAGACTCAAGTGTAGAATGCTCAACACCCAAAATGATCTTAAGGAGGAGAAGAAGTATACCCAAGACTTAGAGACCGCCATAAAACGTCTAAGGGAAGATATCATAGACTTAGCATATGAGTGAGAATTGTAACGTACTTTGCTAGTTGGACCACCACACTTATCGTTTCCTCGCAAAAATTTGTTTAAGTTATGTTTGAACCTTAGTGCTTGTGGTAGATTTTTGTATGCCATGACTTGTATGTTTCATTGTTGAATGTATGCTTTTGGATTTTTGTTTCACTGTCTTATTTTTCTCTTCACTTGTGTTGTTTCTAATTTTTCTCTATCTTATGCATTAGATGCCTAGCTTTGTGATCAGCACTACCGAGGAGTTCAATGGAACTCGTTTTGGTTCACGTATCGTGCAGTTCACTAGTGTGCTCAACCTCCCACTTCCTAGTATTAAGGCACTCCAGCTTACCAAGTTCGAGAGGAAGGATCTTTGGGGATTTAGAGTCACATAGCCAGGACGCCAGACGGAGCCACTCACGGAGGAGATTACCTTCAAGCTGATGCACAATGATAAGGAGAAGGGACTATATGTAGTCACGTAGGAGCTACTCAGACGCCTCTGTGGATGCCACGCCACAGAGCTTAGGGGCCTCTACTTCCACCCGTTCGGGAGACGTGACGAGGAGGGATAGGCATTGGTGTATGAGGGTGATACTAGAGAGAAGATAGAGCCAGTTCGTCTGTACCTCCAGGACCTAGAGGGTCTTATTAGACACCTCGACACGGATAGGACCAACGTCATGCTTAGCAATGACGAGCTCCAGGTTCAGTTGAGGGAGAAGGACAAGCTCTTCGCGGAGCAAGACACGATTGTCAAGGAGATGGAGGCCAGATTCAAGAGTCAGGACAAGAAGTTCAAGAATCAGGAAAAGAGAGTTTAGGACAGAAACAAGAAGATCAAGGACATGAAGGCCGAGATAGAGGCCAAGGACTTCGAGCTAGAGAATCAGCAAAGAGTGATAGAGAGGTTGCGCTCACAGAAGAGAGCCCTCCGTGCGAAGGTCGAGGCTTTGACTACTAGTGTGTAGGAGTACAAGATAGCCATGGAGACAGCCGAACTTACTCTTGTGGACATGGAGGTCGACATGGAGGAGTAGTTGATTACTCGGCTATCTATTTATCTATCATACTTTTGATTTATAGAGTTGCAGTGACCATACAACATGTGGATGGCTTGCTATTGTGTTTACCTTTCCAAAAACTTGTTGTTTACATTGTTCAAACTCTAAAGTTTATTTTGTGCTTGGTTATTTTATGATTGCTGCTATGTGGTATATTGTGCAAGTTAAGCATCTATGGGTTATATCTCATTCCTTATCCTTATTGAAACCATAGATGCCTCCCCGTCGTGCCGATCCCAACCAAAACAACAACAATAACGTCAATCTCGAGATGCAGCAGCTGATGACAGCTCAAACCCAACTGATGCACATGATGACCCAGTTCATGGCAAATCAAAATCAGAACTAGAATAACAACAACAACAACAACAACAACAACAACAACCAAAACAACCCACCAGCATTTGACATGCTTACGAGGTTCTTGAGGTTGAGGCCAGCCAAGTTCTCGGGAACCATAGATCCAATGGTAGCCAATGACTGGTTATGTTCCGTGAATAAGGACTTAGTCACTGTTGGCTGCACCGATGGAGAAAAGGTCAGGTTCGCAGCACACCTGCTTGAAGGACCAGCAGCAACATGGTGGGATAACTTTCAGATCACCACTCCCCTTGAATATGTGACTTGGGCTATTTTTAGGATGGATTCCGTACAGCTCATATCTCATCAGGAGTGATGAACTTGAAGAAGAAGGAGTTCCACAATCTGAAACAGCCGCACCGCAGTGTGGCTGAATACATTGAGGAGTTCAACAATCTGGCACGCTATGCGCCGGATGAGGTTGACACAGATGCCAAGAGAAAGGAGTTCCTTGAGGGACTTAATGATGATATGAACCTGCAACTTTCAGTTGCATATGTTCCAACTTATCAATCACTATGTGACAAGGCCACCATCTTGGAAAGTAAGATGAAACATGTGGAGAGCAGAAAGAGAAAGTGTCACTTTGATAAGCACATCCCGGGATTGTCTCACAAGCGTTCTCATGATGATGATAGTGGAGGTTCTGGATCCCACAAGTATGGGAAGTATAACAACCACCGCAACAACAACCGTCACCATGACAAAAAGCACCACCGCATTCATGACAATGATAGATACAAGAACCACAAGAGTGGACACAAGAGCCACCACAGTGGGAATAGCAATGGGGGTTAGCCTGCTAAAAGAGATATCAGTCAGGTTGAGTGCTTCAAATGCAAGAAAACTAGGCACTATGCAAATGAATGCCCAGAAAAGAAAGTTGACGGAGCCAACAAGCCCAACAAAGTTGAAGGGACAAGTGAACCACATCAATGTGGAAGATATATATGAGGAATCTGATGTTGTGGCTGGTAAGTTCAAGCTTAATTCTTTTCCAACACTTGTTCTTTTTTATACCGGCTCATCGCATTCATTCATATCAAGAGCATTTTTTTGATAAAAATGGACTTCCAACTGAAACTATTGGGTGTCCTATTAAAGTAAGCTCTCCCGGTGGTGAGATGATAGTGAATTTTGGATGCCATGGTCTAGTGATAGAATTTGGAAAATATAAGTTTCCAGTTAGTATGATAATCCTTGACTCCCAAGGTTTGGATGTAATATTGGGCATGGATTGGATGACTAAGTATGAGGGAGTACTAGATTGTGCCAATCGTACTGTTACACTCACAACCCCGGATAAGAAACCGATTAGGTTCAAGTCTAACTTTGACTAAAGGGAGTAAGTTAAATTCTCTTAAGGGGGTTAGCATAGATAGTGTGCCAGTTGTGAAGGAGTATCCGGATGTGTTTCCGGAGGAATTACCAGGAATGCCACCAGATAGATATGTGGAGTTTCTGATTAACTTTCTTCTAGGATCAGGACCAATAGAAAAGAGACCCTACAAGATGTCAGTTGATGAGTTGAAAGAACTCAAGAAACAACTTGGAGAACAGTTGCAGAAAGGATTTATTCAACCTAGTTCTTCGTCTTGGGGTGCACCAATTCTGTTTGTTGAGAAGAAGGATAGAAGTCAAAGGTTATGCATAAATTACTGTTCACTCAATGAGGTGACTATAAATAACAAGTACCCTTTGCCTAGAATCAATAATTTATTTGATCAACTAGAAGGAGCCCGTGTGTTCTCAAAGATTGATCTCCGACTAGGCTACTTTTAGTTAAAGATTAGAGAGCAAGACATACTTAAGACTGCTTTTACCACTAGGTATGGATTGTATGAGTATACTGTGATGCCATTTGGATTGACAAAAGCACCAGATTATTTCATGAACATGATGAACAAAGTCTTCATGGAGTTTCTTGACAAGTTTGTTGTCGTATTCATCGATGACATTTTGATCTATTCCAAGAGTAAAGAAGAGCATGAAGAACATTTGCGTTTGATACTTGAGAGGCTCAGGGAGCACAAGCTATATGCCAAGTTCAGTAAGTGTGAATTCTAGTTGAATGAAGTTGGATTTCTTGGACACATTGTGTCGGGAGATGGTATAGCTATCGATCTTGCAAAGGTGTCAGCTATAACTAAGTGGGAATCTCCCAAGTCAGTTAAAGAAGTTCGTAGTTTCCTTGGCTTGGTAGGATACTATAGAAGATTCATTGAGAATTTCTCAAAGGTAGCTAAGCCAATGATAGAATTACTTAAGAAAGATAAGAAGTTTGACTGGACCGAAGGATGTGAAGTCAGTTTCCAGGAATTAAAGAAGAGACTAGTGTCAACGCCAGTCTTATGTCTGCCAGATTTGGTGAAGGATTTCCAAGTCTATTGTGATGCATCTCACCAAGGATTAGGTGGAGTGCTGATGCAAGAAGGGAAAGTTATGGCTTATGCCTCGAGACAACTCAAAACTCATGAAGTAAATTATCCTACTCATGACTTAGAGTTAGCCTCTGTTGTCCATGCACTCAAAACATGGAGACATTATCTTTTGGGAAAACGTTGTGAAGTGTTCACGGATCACAAGAGTTTGAAATATATCTTCACTCAAAAGGAAATCAATATGAGACAAAGAACATGGCTTGAACTCATCAAGGACTATGACTTGATTTTTCAATACCATCCCGGTAAAACAAATGTTGTAGCGGATGCTTTAAGCCGTAAAGTTTATGTGAATGGCCTTACTAAGGGAGAATTGCCAGATGATCTGTGTGCCCAATTCAAAGATCTCAGATTAGAGATAGTGCCTGAAGGACATCTCATGTCATTGGATGTTCAACCCACATTGTTAGACAAGATCAAGGAAGCCCAAAAGATGGACAAGGAATTTGAAGAGATCAAAGGTAAAATTAATAAAGGGAAAGCTAAAGGATTACATGAAGACGAACATGGTACTTTATGGTATGGAAAACGTATCTGCATTTCGCAAGATCCGGAGCTTCGGAAACTAATTCTGCAAGAAGCATACAACTCACCATATTCCATTCATCCGGGTAACACCAAAATGTACATGGATATGAAGGAAAGATTTTGGTGGAACAATCTCAAGAAAGATATCACGGAGCATATTGCTTTGTGTGATGTGTGTAGTCGAGTGAAAGCGGAACATCAGAAACCGGCAGGATTATTGCAACCACTACCTATTCCTGATTGGAAGTGGGATAAGATTGGTATGGATTTTATCACCGGACTGCCAAGGACTAGATCCAGATATGATTATATTTGGGTGGTTGTGGATCGCCTAACTAAAGTGGCTCATTTCATACCCGTGAAGACTACCTATACAAGTGGTAAGTTATCCAAAATCTATATGAACAGGATTGTATGTCTGCATGGAGTACCTAAGAGTATTGTGTCTGATAGAGGAACTTAGTTCACTTCCTTTTTTTTGGCGACAACTGCATGAATCATTGGGAACAATATTGGAATTCAGCATAGCTTTTCACCCCCAGACTGATGGACAGATAGAAAGAACCAATCAGATTTTGGAGGATATGTTGAGGGCATGTGCCCTAGACTATCGTGCTAGTTGGGATGAAAGTCTGCCTTACACAAAATTCTCATATAATGACAGCTATCAAGCCAGCATTGAGATGGCACCATTTGAATTTTTTATGGAAGAAAGTGTACCACGCCACTGCTATGGAGTGGGGTTGGAGAAAGTAATTTTTTCGGACCAGAATTGATCAAAGAAGCTGAAGAGAAAGTAAAATTGGTGAAGGACAGATTGAAGATAGCCCAGACCCGACAGAAGAGCTATGCATATCCAAAGCGTAGAGAAGTCACCTCTGAGGTAGGTGATAGAGATTATCTTAGAGTCTCACCACTCTGTGGTGTGAAGAGGTTTGGAATCAAAGGAAAATTGGCACCAAGATATGTTGGAGCATTCAGGATTTTGAGCCGCAAAGGAGAAGTGGCTTATGAGATTGAATTACCTGAATCACTGTCAGCACTTCACAATGTGTTTCATGTGAGTCAGTTGAAGAAGTGTCATCCGGAAATGGAAGAAAAATCTTTGAAGGACACTATACCTTTGGAAGAGGTTCAGTTGGAGAGTGATCTCACCTATGAGGAGAAACCTATCAAAATCCCCGAGATTGCAGAAAGAGTTACTTGTACTAAGACTATCAAATTCTGCAAAGTTCAGTGGAACCATCATTCCAAAGAGGAAGCAACTTGGGAAAGAGAAGATGACCTTTGGAAAGATCACCCTCACCTATTTGCTAGCTAATCTGAATCTCAAGGGCGAGATTCACCTTAAGGGGGTTAGATTTGTAACATCCCAAAATTCATGAAATGTAAAAGCATGCATTGCATTCACATTGTCATAGCATATTTGTCTTGCACAAATATTTTCAAACCAAAACTCCAAATAAAACCATTATTATGCCTATTATTTATATATCATATGAGGCATGGTTTTATTTTTATTTTAAAAAGGCCAAAGTGAATTCGAGTGGACAAGTGTGTTTGTCACACTTTAGAGTGCAAAGTTCACTGTATAAAAATCTAGAGAAGATTTGAAATCAAACTTGTTCGAGTTAGGGTTTGAAAATCATTCCTGAAAAATCAAACAGAAAAAGAAAAGGATAAAAGAAAAAATAGAACAGGCGCCAGCCTTTCGGCCCAGCACCAGATCCAGCCCAACAGCCCACCCGGGCCATTCCCCCTCCAACTCTCTCTATCACCCACGCTCACCCTACCCCGCTGACACTGCCACTGGGCCCTGCGCCAGCTCACCTTGTCTTCCCCAAACCCCGCACCCTAGACCCCATCGTCACCGCCGTTTCCTCCATCACTGTCATGTTGATTTCGGGCTTAATTACCATTTATTCTCTAAGTATTTCCCTCGCCCCCGCCGGCTACTTAATCCCCACACTGGCATGGTCATTCCCCCCCCCCAAACACCCACGCTCAATCACCGCCAGGCTGCTCGCAATTGGACTTGCACTGCTGCTGCCCGAGCGCCTCTGACGAGCTATTTTGGTGAGTGTCGTGCTCGTGCCCGTCCCTCGTTCATACGATGATGATCCTATGCTCCTTGCACACCTTCTAACACCACTGTTTCATCCTATAACCCCCTAGGTCGCCACCTTCTTCAAACACCGTGAGCACCTGACGTCGTCCTCATCTCCGACGAGCAATCCCGGTAAGATACGACCGCCCCAACCTCTAGTTCAAACGATGTTGTTTGCTTGGTCCGTGTTCATGTACTGCTGCCTTTGGTTTGCACTAGGGTGGCCCAGGTCGTCGCCTCCGTCGCCGTCTGCACGAGCCCGATGCTGCTCGCAACTCCGACGAGCTCTAGCGACCGCAGCAGCTCGCCCCCGTCCGAACCAAGGCCATGTTGAGCTTCCTTGCGACCTTGCGACGCTGGTAAGCATCACCACCGCCCCTATCCCCCTCTGGAATCGCCGGAGGAGCACCGCCAGTAGAGCCTCCACCATAGTACCCACGTGCGCCGCCCATCCTTGGTCGCTTGATCAAGCACCGTTGGATCTAGATCTAAAGGCGTAGAATAGATCACTTATTTGAACCGGTATCAGCAGATCTGGCCATGCGTTATCACTTTTATCCAACAGCTCGTGTTGGTCGATCCGCGCAAAGCGGTACGGGCCAATCATAAACGCCCATGTGTCTGTAAATTAGATTTAAAATCCGTTTTTGAATCTATTGGAATTACAAACTTGTAAAATTCATATCTTTTGTTCTGTTTATCCAAAAAATGCAAATAATATACCAATGGATTCAGAAAATTAAATAATACATTACTGTGGGCTTGAATTTGTATTTTATTTATGTAAAAATAGTATTATTTGCAGAACACATTATAGGCTTATTTTCACTTTATAAAATGTTTATTAAATTACTTCGAGGCAAATTTAAGTTTGTTTTGACTTTAAATAGATGGATTTGTGTTCAGTACTGTTTGGTTAGACTTGCTAGTATAAAAAATCATTTCATTGCATTTGCATGCATTCATATATATTTTTGTTTGATTATTTGAATGTGAATTTGGTGCTATTTTTTTATGCATAGATTTTGGTGCTAGTGGTGATTGTGAGTGTGAGGATTGTTGCTACTCCCCCAACTACTACCAAGGCAAGTGGTTCTTCATGTATTTTGTCCTATTATTTTGACTATGCACTAGTGATATTTTGAATAGGGCTTGCATGGCATTTTTGCTAAGTATATATATATATATATATGTTATGCCTTGAGAAATCCTAGTAGTTGTAGTCTTGGTAGAATTTCCTCTAAGTTAAGAAACTTGTTATGTTATCATGCTTAGCCTAGCTAGTAGCAAACAAGGGTGGATTAATCATGCTATGGAATATTTCTAAGTCTTTGACTTGTGTTTTTGCTTAATAAAACAACTAGTGAATGAATCACCTCGGTGGAATGGTATGATGGTTTGTGTTGAGTGGTTACACAAAACCCATGTCTATGGTTTACCTTGTGTATCACACTTGTGGAAAGCCACCCACGAACAAAGGGATTTGAGATATTTAGTGTTTAGAAGCTTCTAGTGCAACCACATGGCATATGGGCTCTGTCTTGACCACATAGGTTGCAATAACTTAGCCAGATGGATAGTTGGTGGTAGGGAGATAGGATGGAACGCATCCATGGTGGTCTAAGTGAAGGCTTCTGAAAGGTCTCGTCTCGATGCATGTCGAGTCTTGTGGGGAAAGTGCACCACCTATCGAGAGGGTAAAACCTAAGTACTTAGCCGTGTCCCCGACAACGGACAATTTGAGCATCAAAGACATTGAAGCTATCAAGGATCTCCTCATCCCAATTTCTAAGTTAAAAACTTGTGGTTGAACAAGGGTTAAAGGTTCACCAATGTCCATTGGTGGTTCCTTGGGTGTTTTGACAAACAAAAACTTAGTGTTTTTCAACTGATAAGAAAAACCTATTTTGAGCAAAGCAAGCCTAAGCTACACTTAGCCAAATTCATATAGATGTTAGATACTACTATTCTACTATGGTATCACTTGCCAATACAATTCCAAATGTATTGACCCACTGTGGCTATAACTTATGATGTTGCAGGTTACTCTGATGGATATTAGGGTTGTGAGTCTACATTCAACATGCTTGCCTGTGGCACATGAAGATGAAGACTTATAGTTATTTACTTTATGTTATGAACTCTATGTACTAGCCTTTGTCTATTGAGTTGTAAAGACAATGTTATCTCAGCATTTAGGAACTAACAAAGGGTATATTTAGGAATTTGAAATGTTGCATGCATTCATCTGTGAAAATGTGGGTAAATTTTTCCCCAAATAAAAACTTAAAGTGATCAAAGTTTCTTTCATGCTTTGAGACTAGGTATAGTATTGAAGGATGATTTCTATAGACTTTGATATGATCTTTGTGGATTATGTGTTTTGAGAAATGAAATTTGAATTGAAAAACTTGAGTGTTTGAATTATAATTCAAAAGGACTTTTGAAAGATGTTTGAATCTTTGAATTAATTAAGAGTTAACCAATAATAACTCAAACTTTATATAAAGAGAGAAATTAAGAATATGAATCTCCATTTCTTAATTTTATTCAATAAATAAGTTACAAAAATGTAACTTATGAGAATCATCCACAATCCTTACAATAGGAAATAAATAAAGAATAATAATATTTCTTTATTGATAATAGTACAATCTTTATTACAAAAGAATAAAAATAAAGAGTACAAAAGAATAAATTAAAGATTGCAATTGAATATGATAGTTATTACAATTGACTAATATATAAAGAAAAATAAAACCTAAAGTAAAGTCTTGATCTTCAAATCTGGTACCTGCAAAATAAAAATAAACTTAAAAGAAAAAGAAGGTTAGGAGTAGAAGTATTTTTACTCTCACAAGTTGACAATGAAGTGCACTGTTCACTTTTTCATCATTGAGTATTTAAGGGGCAAGTTTCACCAATATGGAAGAATATATCTTTCATAAATTCAAGCCATAAGTCAAATAAACAGCAAGGAGGGGCAAGTTTCACCAGCCAAGGAAATGGTAACATGGTGAAAGTAACTCTTAAATTCTGAACATATCCACATCTATGCAGCAGGCACACATGCAGCACACACACTAAACTTCATGGTGTGTGCTGTCAACACCACAGTAACAGCACAACCAAACAAAACCATTTACACAGTCGTGAGAAACCAATCCCCACATCAGTCCATTGCTCTTACACACCAAGAACAGTAGCCAGCAGCTAAACCAAGCCAAAGCCAAGCTAGATCAAGCCAACCAAAGCCCAGGATCACATCACCAAGATGGTGACATAAGGAGGGGGTAGATCAGGTGGATAGCAAGACCAAGATCAAGCCATCAGGATCAAGAGATGATGGGCTAGATCAAGGACAAGCCAGGAGCTGGAAATACCAGGGGAGCACCAGATCAAGCTACCACAAGATCAACCACTAGCAACCACAACATCAAGTGATAGTGGTGAGTAAATAGACCATCAAATGATCCATCTGTCTAAGATTAGACAAGCATACATGATCTGTCTCTTATTCAAACTCTCAGAAAGCACACAAGTGGGGTGAATCCATCACTAAGGTTTTAAACTCTAAAAGCAAACCGAAAAGTATAAGGATCCAACTAAATCTCAGAACAACATCATTGATTTAGCTATCAAGCTATATTTCAATTCAAGAATGAACATAGCTAAGATTTAAACTTCTAGGCACATCTCTAAGACAAGAGTAGCACCTTAGAATTTAATCTTATGGATCTATATAAGTTATCAAGCTTACAATCATTTTTTCCAAACTTTGATTCAAGCAATAGTAGCTGGTATCATTACCAGAATTAATCCATGTGAATCAACAGATAGAGGTCTAAATCCCTAAACCTCAGACCAACATCATTGGTTCTCGGGATATAAGGAAAGAGGATTTCACTTATCTATCATGCTAAGCCTAAACTTAAGCTTGAATAAAACCACACCAAGTAAAAGAATCTAATCTTGTGTGCCATAAAAGGATGGTGTCACAAGAACAGTTCTAAACTAAGCAGGTTAAGCATCCAATCTTCACAGATACAATCAACCAATTATAAATCATTTTCCTGTTCTTAAGCACAGGAATCATAAACAGGATATTCATATATATATATATGTCTTCATAGAAAGAGATCATTTTGATCTCAATTTATACATGAATTCTCAAGCCAACGGTAATAAGACAGTAACTTCATCACACCATACTCACTGTCATTAACCAAGTAATGACAGTGGTAAGTTATAAAAACCACTAGCTTACCAAGTATTGTTTCCAGAACAACTTTACCATCTAAATCATATGAAATTTAACCAAGGAATCAGCAACAGTAAGTCACAGCTAGTCACCAGTTAACAAATTCAGGGATCATCAACACATGATCCAATTCATCAGTATCTAATCCACAGCAGGGTATGAACCCTAAGAAGAACCAAGAAACCTAATCAGGACAAGACAGTAACCAGGAAGATCAGCACCCAACATCTAGCAGAGGATTGCCTAGCACAGAGCAGCACGGTAAGAGAGGAAGCACTCACCAAAGGTCCTCGTTGTAGATTAGAAGAGGAAGCAGAGATAGCCGACGACCATGGCGGCACGGGGAGCACGCCCAAGGGGCGCTGCGACCCATACAGCTCCATGGCGGTGACCATAGCCACGCCTAGGGGCGAGGTGAATCACCACGACACACGACAGCAGCGGCGGCGCCAGGATCAATGCCAACCCCAAACCCTAGGGTTCGAGACGACATCGATCTGGTCGCAGGAGGGTTCCATGTCCAAATACAGTTGGACATGAGGGAAGAGCGGGGTCGACAACCTCTTCCTGCACCACGGCGGCGGCCAGGGCGGTCCACGACGGCGGCCAGGGCGGTCCACGACGGTGGGAATCATCGGCGGCGACACCACTGACCACGGGGTCGGGGAAGGAGAAGGAGTGGGGTGAGCTCGAGAGAGAAGACAGCGAGTGAGTTGGGCTAGATGGGCCGAAAACCCTCCGGGGTACTGTTTTGACCTTGCCCTACTAGGCCACAATGGCCCAATAAACCCAAATGGCCAGCCCAAGTTATTTAGAGTCTATATTAATAAATAGGAAAATAGGAAAATACCCCTGAACTTAATTAAATTCTACAAAATAAAATAAAAGTCCAAAAATTATAAATAAAATATTTTTGGATCCACAATAATCCTAACTATCCAAATAAATTAAGAGATAAAATTTTAGACATATAAATTTTATTAAGATTTTTGTAATTTATATATTACTTATGGAATTTTAAAAAAATATTGAAAGATGATAAAAATAAATAAAAATCACTTTCATTATATATTAATATTGTAGTATTTTAGAAAAATACTAAACAAATATTTAATAACAATTTTTGATATTTAAGTGATAATTCTTAAATCAATAAAAGTCAAATAAAAGGGAAATAAAATAAAAGAGTACAATATTCTATTATAAATATTAAAAATTAATATTTATAAATCCTTTATTATTAAAAAAGAATTTTTATAATAATGGGGAGAATGCATATCAAGTTAGATGATGCATTACATTACTTAGAATAATCATTTTGCTTCTTTAAATATTGTCCTTACCGGGCAATAATGATGTTTTTGTAGACATAGAAGCTCAAGGTCCAGTGCAAGCATGAGACTTCACTACCTTGCCATCACAAGGCAAGTTCATCACTTACTCATATCCTTTGAGGAGTCTTTATCAAAGTATTTGCAAATAGTGTGTTATCATATATACTCTAAAGAAAGAAAATATTATTTTCACAAATAAAGAAATCATATATATCATCCTAAGTGATGATATATTGGGGCAATAGAACTTAGGGTTCTATTTGCAATAATGATGATCAATTAGGGACTTAATAATCCCTGACATCAGTAATTCTAGCGCCGTATATTACGTGTTAGCCATGAGATTTGGAATGGGATGGAGAAGTCAGCTGTATCTTCTTCCTATCGCATGAAGCTGGATGTGCAGGTCGTGGCTTTTATCCTCGTAGCGTGCATATTAATTGGTAAGTCGTAGAGGATATGCAGCATACGGGTGGGAACCCTCATCGTCCCACGATAGTTCTGGTATCTAACGGTTTATACAAACCATTGCCGTAATTCATTATGTGGGCATGGTGTACACCAAGGAGGCATGCGAGGTTGCAAAGGGGGTAGTGATTGTCTTGGACCAACTACTGGGCCCCACATCATGGAATTGTGGATGGGAAAGTATGCCCAGTTGTGCAACAAGGAGTTGATCTATCATGGGTAAAGTATCGCACCTCCGCAGAGTGTAAGAATTGTAACTTGTTACTCCCTGTTCCGGGAAGGAGCTATGAACGCAGAAGGAAAGGAACTCCATGAAAGTTCTGGTCAACCTGTGAAGGATGATGGTCACAGATTTTTATAATAAAATAAATCTTTGAAGAAATATTTACAAAAACTGCATAGTGCCAAGAACTTATAGTCCGAGGTGGTAGTTAGAGCATCAAACTTCCCACCTTGCATATAATGAACTTTTTGGGTAACACTATTAATCATCCTTTCCTATGATCCCTTTCTTAGACTCTAAGGATCCCGAAGACGTGCCAATGTATGCAGCCGAATGTCAAGAAGATGTGTTCTACGAGGAGCCTGGCCTGTCAGGAGGGGTTGAAGGAGTGGATTACGAAATACGCTATGGTGTTGATGTAGTAGTAACCAACAGAGCCGAGCATCATGAACTCTATAGAGTAAGCTGCTGAGCTCAACTCCTAGTCGGAGTTGCTACTTTTAAATTCCGCTGAAACACTTTATATTTTGGTTTGTAAGTTGAAACCTTTTGATGTCTTGAACTTATGGTATTGTAATAATAATGTGTGAATGTTTGTAATATGGACCCGCAATGTTTCTGTTGTACCACTATGAGGGATGTGATATTTACGGAACGGTGTTCTGTGGGTGTCATGTCAACGACTATAGTGTACTACACATGCAGTAGTATGCTGGGTCACCACAGTTGGTATCAAAGCAAATTTCTTTGACCTTTGGTTGGAAACTTAGTAAAGGGTATTACCTGTAGGAAAGTTTAGCAATGATAAATAATTCTCTAAAAGTAATATAATGGGTATTCAAATGAGAATATTCCGTTATATGTTTTAGTGCAATAATTCTTTGTTATGATGCAATATATTATTGGTTACTAATCAAAATTATTTTTCTGATATACAGAGCTATGGCACAAAAGTTTCCAAAATAGAATTTGGTAAGGAAAGAGGAGACTCTTGATGATTATCAAGGATCATTCACAGACCAACTTCATCAACTTTTAAAGATCTTTAGTTATCCAACTAGAATTCGAGTGAACACTATAACTTACCTTGATGGCCGGATGTTATCCAAGTATCGTGTGAGTATCCAACTTCTAGAGGAGCTTGGATTATAGCACGATCTATCTATAGGTAAAGGTAGGAGTCACTTAGCAGCATATCATGTTGTTGTTCTGGAGGCGATAGCGAATATCCAGGAGCATAAAGCCAATGAGTTAGAAGGTAGCACATTTTCGGTGATATCTCATGATTCTATAGACTCGGAGCCTATACCGGATCATCTTACTTTGGTTAAGAAGCATCCTAAGTTAGCTTCCAATTTTATGGATAGATACCGAACACTCATTGCGTATTTTTATAAGACACATCAAGTGATTGTCGAAGATAAAAATGACATGTTAGAGGATCTAACTGATCCGGAAAGGAGGAAGTAGTTAGCATTCTAGTTAGAGAAGGAAGCAAGTAGTAGTGCAACACCTATCTTTAAGGATATACCTATAGATCCTAAATCTTTTATATCATATCCTTATTCACCAAGACCTGAACCTATACATGATCCTACTATGGATATGAGGTATGCAGTACCATAGGGTTCAGAGGATGGTTCTGACTCAGAACTTCCTATTGAAAATTCTGATGGTTGGAGAAGGGGATCATATGAAGGATCTCATGAACACCAGATGTCCACAGATGGTTCTGACAGAACACTACAAGAAATGTGCCAATTTATGACGTTTTGATAGTGATTTGGACAAAATCGTCATAGAGTTATGATGATTTCACACTAGATCGTCTTAATCCATTTGGGTGGGCTAAAACCTTATTAAAACTATGACGATATCACTCAAAACGTCGTAATTTCTATGGACGAAATTGTCATAATCGTTAGGCAGATTGAGATATAAGAGAAGAACAATATCGACCATTGGATGTGAACAAAATGAACGAATGAGATGATAGTTTGTGGAAACTTGTTGTGGATCGATGACCTGGCACCAATTGAGTGCACACCTGGAACACTTATCTAACCCTAACCCTTATCTATCCCCCGCCACCACACCGCACCCATCTCCGCTTGCCCCCTTCTCTGCCACGACCTGCTTCCTTCTTGTTCTCCAGATCTCATCGCCCCAAGCAAAGGCGGCGATGCTCCTTATCACCCGGATTCATCTTCTCTGGATCTCGGCGTCTAGACCAAGAGGTGCTCCCTCTCACCCAAAAAGTCAACGCATCTCCCCCTCTTCTACAAGAACTTCGGCACCTGCAGACCTGCGACAGGAACTAGATCGGAATACTAGATCCCCTCTGGTTGGGTCTTCTTCAACGAAGCCGGCGAGTGCACCGACCCGACTTCTACGGCATCGGCGACACAGCGCCAGGTGCATCGTGCGGATGCCAGAGGGACACAGTGCTACAACATGTGGTCGTGGCAGGCGAATCTTGCAGATATCGAGATGGACAAGACGGCTCCCACGATGATCTTCCGGAGTCAGCTCTACAACCCCATGTGCACCACGGCTAGAGGTTTGTCATCCACTCCCGTCTCGTGTCAGTGATTGTAATTTGTGATACATGTGTGCGTTGCTCCGTCAGCGTGTGCTTTATCTAGGGTTTCACCCATGTTGATTATTTCGCTGATGAATTTCTGGATCACTCATCATATTTCCGTCTCATGGTTTTTGTTAAAATCGTGAAGGGGTATGCAGTGCGGGAGTTCCTGGAGCAGGGAGTGCAGCCAGGGGATCTCTCCATCATCTCCAAGAAGGTTGTATGCTCCCTTCCTTCCCCTCTTTGTTGTAGTTAATTCTATGTGGTGTTACCCTTTGTGATTCTAGCTAGATGTTCCTGCTGACCGGCTTAGAAGGTCCAGTACATTGTAAATTCTAAATTGCTAGCAACTGACTTTTAGGCATCGGATGAACTGATACTGGTTGCTGGTAGTCATATGTAAATCAGATCTGTAACCAATTTTAAATATGATCTAGCTAAATTAAATGGAAGTAGTTAAATTCTAAATTAACTATGATACTGGTTGCTTGTGCATAGGCAGGATGTAAAGATATTTGGGACGTTCTAGTTTTCACTTTGTTCCTTCCACCATTGTGATCTGTCTACTTTGAAATATCCTATACCTCCGTACCTTTAATTGACCATGCAAATTCTGGTAGTACCCTTCTCTGACACACTATACTTGAGTTATACAATTATATGTTGGTTTGATTTCAGTAGGGAGATTTTGATCATGAAAACCTGTTATCTCCAAAAAAAATGCATTCTTATTATGTTGTCACATAGCTTATAGTCCAATAGGTTGTTAGTAGAGGTCATGTTGAGTGAGTAACATACTGTCATGGTGATGTTTCATACATTTGTAATCTGGTAGTCTCATTCTATTGCTGAATCATCTGAATCATGTGGTTGTTATATGTCATTTCTTCTAAGCTCTGACTTGGTATTGCCTTGTTGATAGTTTTAGTTGATCATATCTTTGAATTTGTATGCCTGGAATTTTTAGTTGATCATCTCTTTGAACTTGTTCTCGTTGTTGTATGTGCATTATAGGAATGCGATTTATTTTTCTAGTGGCATGTTTTGTATTCTTTTATTTCTTCCTATAAATTCCTCTCCTTTTTCCTTAGATAATGGAAGATTAAACTCTCGGTCTCTGCATCACAATATGTGCATAGCCTTAGTTCTGATTCGAATCTCTGATGTTATTTGCAGCTGCATGTATTGATGTTGGGCTGTTTGTTTCACCTATGTTGTATGGTTTGGGGAGAGATGACTATTTGCTGCTGGTAAGGCATACACAAAAATCCAATCACTGGGAAAGGCGTGTTAATTTCTGTTGTCCAAGACAAGGTATTTTATCTTCTTCTGCATGTTTTCATTATCTAAGACTAATTAATAAGGTTTTGTGCTTAGTTATATCTAGTGCATTTCCTATATTCACCAGCCTGAAAGATAAATAATCAATGGAATTTATTCTTAAATGTGTAGTTAACCTTCGAGTACTCCACTTATACAATAGTAGACAACTCATAATTTTTTCCTGGAGCTGACACCAAACATAAGATTAATTTACTTGGGTCCATATGTGCTAATTATCAGTAGCTCGACAACCAGGATAACCGCAGGAACCAACTAGGCAGGAGCAAACTTTGGCTTGTGTTGCCATGGGTCTAGGTGCCTTCGCCTGTTCCCGCTCGACCAGTTCCGTGATTTTCTATATTTTACCACTCTTCCTTGCCCCTTGCCACCTACTTCCTTGCCCCTAAGGGTGCCTTCATCGCCAAGGTAAGAAAATTTAGAATCGTTAAGTCCGTTAGGAAATATGGACACGTCCCTATTCTCCTGTCTCCATACCCTATACCTGAGTGATACTTTTTATGTCTGCGTGAGGTGAGGACACGCCCATGTTCTACTGTCTCCATACCCTGTACCTGTGTTTGCGTCGATGTGAATTGATTGCGTAAAATGTCTTTATCATATTTTCTGGTGGTGATGTGAGATTGTTCGGGGACGGTAGAATGTGAGACTTTTTAGAGCATTTTATGCCACTGGATGTCTGTTTAGCCAGGTGTTCTATAAATCTGAGATGGTTTTCTAGTTTTGTTAATGCTCTTTTTTAGCATGGCTAGGCGCTATTCTCTGTGTTGCGTGCAAATCTGTTATAAATCGGACATGTTGCTTCGGGACAATTTCTTCATGTTTTGGATGAGGTCTACTACAACTTCACATGTATTTCAACAAAAAGATGGTCCCATAGTAAGCGCTTCTGTTCCCCACGCTATCTATTTTTCACCTCTCTTAGTATAGATCCATGGAAGTATCCAATGGACTTTGATTAGTCATCCTGTCCTTGACCTGTTTGTTTTTGCTCTTTATTGTGGAGAGACTCCAGGATCATCAGTGATGTCGTACACTAGTGGTTGCCACTTTCCAAGGCTGACTTTGGATCCTCCAGGAACTACCCGCAACAGGCCGTATGCAAGGGCCGTTCTTGCAAGGTCTCGCTTCTATAGATCTCTCCGATAGAAAAGCTTCCATTGTTTGTATTGTATTGTATTCTTGTTGGTTCATTGATGCATTTGGAAATTAATCTCTCGCATACCACTGCTTTGAATCAAGATGAAAAGAAGAATTATTTGGCTAGTAGTGTGCTATTGATTTCCTTAACTTTTTCTTTGTCATTAACGGTGATAGAAACATGTGTAGTGTGGTACTTGCAGATATATATTCTATTGAATATTTTTTATTCTTTGTCATGTGGCTTGTGGAACTTGCTCTATTGCTTGCTGCTATACTAGCTAGTTTACTTTTGACAATGGAGGCAATCTATCTGGCTGGCCTTAGCATGTCCGCTAGTTGATTTTGCATCTTAATTGTATTGGAACTAAAACTAATTCTATGGTGGGTTCTTATAGTTGTGCCCCTGGTACAAATCCAGGACATAACTAACTTCTATAATTTGTGCAGATGCTTGGTGAAATCTTGTACCACTTATCAATCAACTGGAGTATGACCAGTCATCTAAGGTTACTGGAATGCTTCTTGGGATGGACCAAACTATGGTTCACCTAATGCTCTGAAGACCAAGGTGGCAGAAGATGATCAGCTGGATTCTCTTTTTGAGAAATGACTTTGTCGCTTCTTACTCAGGAGCTATCTGTTCTACTTTCTATGTGTGCTTGGTGTTTGAAATACATTTTAAGTGTTTTGATTATCAACAGATGAGACTTTGATGTTTTGTTAAATGTTGAGATTGAAATTTGATTTATCTGTGGATTATTTGTTTTGCTTGGTTGCTGTACCAGTGAGATGGATCACATTTGGGCTCTAAACAGGCCACAATCCAACAAAAAACCTGATTCACAACGGTGTACAATTCAGAATAAAAGAATAAAAAGGTTAAAATAGAATAAGGATTGTACTGTGAAAAGGGAAGATTGAATGGACCAAAAAGGCCAAAGCCCAACATTGAAATGGATAATAAAAACACCAGCCCTAAAAGAAAAATGACACGGAGAAGGCCACACCCAATTCAATAAAAGGCTGAATTTTTTGGGCTTGGCCCATATAGACCGCCAAAATGGACCGGGCTGATTTCACACTACGACGATTTCATTTCGTCATAATTTTGCCACGTCGGATCAACCACGTAAGATCTGATCTGTCTAGGCGAGATGGGCCATGACGATATTGGATCGTCATAACGGCTATGATGATCTAATATCATCATAGATGGTTATGACGATTTTATCAAAATCATCGTTATAGTTCATTTGCGACGCCCAGCTTTCGACGATCTCATTTTCGACATAAAATTGTCATAGATGGACTACTATGACGATTTTGTGACGAAAATGGAGGGTCATATATTGCCAGATTCCTTGTAGTGGAAATGTTGGACAATCTAGCTGGATGGGTGTAAGAATTAACCCTAGTAACAGTAGTAGAAATGCCATGTCAATAGATAATCAAGATGAAGAAGAAGATCTTGAGGAGAGAGTGTTTGAATCATCAACATATTCTCAAAAACCAGGGAATATACATTATCCAGTGTTTAACTATCTTGCCCAAAGGAGCACCTGGGAAGCAGCAGGATCTGCGTATCCTGTTGACAACTCAAGGAATGAAGCTCAGGAGATGCAAACGGGAGATAATGTTGAATATGTTTCTGAAGACTTTTCAGCTGAGCTGGAGGGAGTCAATGCTCAGTTGAGTAATGACTCAAGTCCCGACACTTCGTGACATCGAGTATGTTCCTTCCGAAGGTCATTTGTTACACAAATCGTATGCGTTTAGCGACACGTCATCACGGTTGGACATCAGGCATGGATGATGAGGGTAGTTACTACTAGAAGTAGGCAACTAGTTAGCGGTATCAAGAACCGTGTATTGTATCTAAAGAAATAAGATAGCTAGATAAATAAGGTAGTGTTGTGATTATACCTAAATGGTATATGTTGTAATGACTTTGTATTATTATAATATTATGTATAATATGTGAAATGCATATTTTGACTTTCTTTGGATCTTCATTGTGTGACTAGTTATGTGCGTAAAGTCGAGCTCAGAACACATGCGCATGATGTAATTATGAGTATTCGCTTTATGTTGCAGGACTAGAGGGTCATGGATACGGGTGTAGAAATCGAAACTGAGCACTAGAGGATGGAGCGAGAGGCAAGGGAGAAGGCCGATGCAGATGCAGCAAATCAGGGAGCATTGCCACCACCACCAATGAGGCCGTTAATGGAGCAGAATTTTATGTAGTGTATGCAAATGATGCAAGAGACCCAGAACAAGTTCATGGAAGAGCTGCTGGTACGAGAAAATCCGAGGGCACCTGAAGGTGGAGGAGTGAGTCTAACTGACTTCCAGAATGCAAGGCCATTACCTTTTTCATCAGCCCGTGAACCAATGGATGCAGAAGATTGGCTAGCAGATACATAAAGAACATTGAAGACTGTAGGTTGCAATGATGAGGAGAAATTGAGGTATGCAACTCATCTTCTGACTGGACCTGCAGCATCATGGTGGGAGAATCAGTTTGCTATGCAACAACCAGGAAGGTAGTTCACCTAGGAGGAGTTCAAGCAGAGATTCCGTGAATATCATGTTCCGGAAAGTGTTATGGAGTTGAAGCAGAGAGAATTTGAGGAGCTTAAGCAGGGATATACTAGTGTCATGAAGTACATCCGGGAGTTTAGTCAACTGTCTCGCTATGCTGAGGAGGATGTTAACACTGGAGAGAAGCGGAAGAAACGTTTCCTGCATGGGTTAAACCCATTTGTGAAAATGTAGCTAAGGTTAGCTAATAAGCAAACTTATCAGCAGTTGCTGGATCCAGCCATTACTTTCAAAAATGATTATAAGAATGTCCCAGAGGATAGGAGGAAGAGAGCCAAGAAGGAAACCAAGAGAATTCAGGCAAGCAAACCTAAACCCAATCTGGAGTTCAAACCTCGGAACAAGAACTATGGCAACAATAACAATAACAAGGGCAGTGGTGGAAATCAATCCAATCTGAGAAGGAATGTTATTTGTAACAATTGTGGAATTTCAGGGCATTTCCAGAGGGAATGCAAAAAGCCTGTAGTGATCTGTTACGGTTGTGGTCAGAAGGGGCATATCAAGCCCGATTGTCTGAGTAAACCACCAGGAGGTTATCCTACCAAGGGAGGAGGACAAGCCAGTGGAGGAAATGGACAGCCCAATAAAGGAGGAAATAATGGCAAGAACAACAATGGAAAGAGGAATATACCTACCAGGAAACTGAACTGTGCAACCCTCGTGGAGGTGGATAATTCGGAGCATGCAGTGATAGGTACACTCAATATCCTTAACAATCCCGACAAAGTTCTATTTGATACTGGTGCAACTACTTCATTCATTTCTGAAGAATTTTTTGATAAGTTCGGGATTACAAGGGCAGCGTTAGAAAGCCCTATGACCGTAGTTACGGCAGTGGGAAATGTGATTGTATGCCACATAAAACAAGATCAGGTAATCTCGATCTATGGTTGTACATACTTCGCAGACCTTTATGTGATTCCTTTGAAGGGAATTGCAGTAGTGCTGGGGATGGATTGGATGATGGAACACGGATCTCAGGTAAATTGTGAGGAGAAAACTGTCTCAATCAAAACTCCAAGTGGAGCCAGGATAGTTTACCAAGCAGATGAGAACAGTCATATTATGGTGGATTTGCAGTTGAACTCGATGAAAGAGGTCAAATTGGAAGATATTCCTATAGTAAATGAATTTCAAGATATTTTTCCAGCAGAGCTACCAGGAATGCCACTAGATCGGGAGATAGAGTTCACTATTGATCTAATTCCTGGTACAGCACCAATAGCTCAAGCACCATACAAGATGGGACCCAAAGAGTTAAAAGAACTCAAAGAGCAAATTGATGAGTTAGCGAGAAAAGGATTTATTCAGGAAAGTGTATCTCCATGGGGAACACCAGTAATCTTTGTGGATAATAGAGATGGTGGAAGAAGGAGGTGTGGAGATTATAGAAATCTAAACAACATTACTATCAAGAATAAGTATCCTCTACCAAGAATCCAAGATTTGTTTGATCAAGTGAAAGGATCAGGAGTATTTTCAAAGATCGACTTAAGATCTGGATACCATCAAATCAAAATCAAACCGGACGATGTTCCAAAGACAACATTTGTCTCAAGATATGGACACCATGAGTATCTGGTAGTACCATTTGGTTTGACCAATGCACCAGCAATATTCATGAATCTGATGAACAAAATCTTCATACCATATTGGATAAGTTCGTCATGGTTTTTATTGATGATATTCTAGTATATTCCAAGGATAATGAAGAACATGATGATCATTTGAGAATAGCATTGCAGACACTAAGGGAACATAAACTTTATGCTAAGTCCAGTAAGTGTGAATTTTGGCTAGATGAGGTAGAATTCCTTGGTCATGTGATCAGTAAGGATGGAATTGCTATAAATCCATCCAAATTTCAGTCAGTATTAGAGTGGACTGCACCAACCAATGTGAAGCAAATTCAAGGTTTCTTAGGAATGGCTGGTTATTATCGGAGATTCATTGAAGGTTTCTCCAAAATAGCTGGACCAATGACCAAATTGCTAAGAAAGAATACACCATTCAATTGGGATGAGAAGTGTGAAGCAAGTTTTCAGGAGTTGAAGACCAGGTTAACCACAGCTCCAATCTTAGCAGTTCCTGAAACAGGGAAGGACTTCACAGTATACTGTGATGCATCTAAAGAAGGTTTGGGTTGTGTATTAATGCAAGATCGGAAAGTCATTGCTTATGGTTCAAGATAACTAAAATCACATGAAGTCAACTATCCAACTCATGATTTAGAGTTAGCAGCAGTGTTTTTTGCGCTAAAAGGATGGAGGCATTTTCTATATGGAGCCAGATATGAGTTATACACTAACCATAAAAGTCTCAAATATTTCTTCACTCAAAAGGAGTTGAATATGAGACAGAAGCGTTGGTTGGAACTAATCAAAGATTATGATTTAACAATCAACTATACTCTAGGGAAAGCAAATGTTGTAGCTGATGGTTTAAGCAGAACGAGTGCAGATATTCAGCCTAGCAATAGGGAGCTACCAAAATAGTTACAAATGGACTTGGAAAGATTAGAACTTCAATTCATTAGAACAGAGGTTCTTGGAGGATTAGCTACTATGCAGGTAGGTGCAGAGCAGGACAGTGATCTTAAGCACGAATTTTTTAGACATCAAGCAGAAGATCCTTTTATTGGTGGGGAAATTCGGAGGATATCTCAAGGGCAAAAATCAGTTTTTCGCCTTGGAGATTATGAGTCCTTATGGTTTCAAGATTGTCTTTGTGTTCCAGATGTGACTGATATCAGAGATGTCATACTCAGAGAAGCACATGAAACACCATACTCTATACATCCAGGAAGTACTAAGATGTATATGGATTTGAAAGAGCTATTCTGGTGGAATAACATGAAAATGGACATTGCTAAATATGTATCAGAATGTCATACTTGCCAAAGGGTGAAGGCCGAACATCAAAGTCCAGCAGGACCATTACAACCTTTATAAATTCTCGAGTGGAAGTGGGAGGAAATAGGTATGGACTTCATCACAGGATTGCCCATGAAACCTAAATGGAAGGATATGATATGGGTAATTGTGGACAGGCTCACTAAGAGTGCACATTTTATTCCGGTAAATCAGAATGATAATGCCGAGAAGTTAGTTGAAGTTTACGTCAAAGAGATAGTAAGTAAGCATGGAGTACCCAAAAAGATCGTAATTGATAGGGGATCAGTGTTTACTTCAGCATTTTGGAAGCAATTGCATGAAGCACTTGGTTCAAAGTTAGATTTCAGCACAACCTATCATCCTGAGACAGGAGGTCAAACAGAAAGAACAAATCAGATACTAGAAGACATGCTAAGAGCTTGTGCATTAGATTTTGGAGGTACATGGGAAGATCATCTACCATTGGCAGAATTTTCCTACAATAATAGCTATCATAGTAGTCTGAAGGCAGCTCCATATCAGGTTCTGTATGGAAGGAAGTGTAGATCACCAATATGTTGATATGATCCTGGAAGCAGCAAAGAATTTGCGCCAGACTATATCAAGGAAAGACAAGATATCATTGATAAGATCAGGGATAAACTGAAAATAGCCCAGAGTAGGAAGAATAGTTATGCTGATCAAAGTCGAAGATCTTGGCATCCAGAAGTGGGAGACATGGTATACTTGAAAGTAAGTCCAATGAAAGGGGTGAAAAGGTTCGGAGTTGAAGGAAAACTGAGTCCAAGATATATTGGACCATTCAAGATAATGAGTCAGAACAAAACTATAGCTTATGCTTTAGAGTTACCATCAAGATTAGCTCAAATGCATAATGTTTTCCATGTGTCACAACTTCGTAAATGTTTGAAAGTTCCGGATGATGCAATCACACATCAGGAGATATAACTACAAGCAGACTTGACCTATGTTGAAAAGACCTATAAATTTTTGGAAGAAAACTGGAAAAGGTTGAGGAATAGAGTAATAAAATATTGCAAGGTACAATGGGAACATCACCCTGAAAGGGAAGCCACTTGGGAGAAAGAAGAGGATTTAAGAAAAGCCTATCTAGAATTATTCAGGTACACTTCAGCAAACTTCGGGACGAAGTTTAATTTAAGGGGGAAGTCTGTAACATCCCAGCATTTAGGAACTAACGAAGGGTAGATTTAGGAATTTGAAATGTTGCATGCATTCATCTGTGAAACTGTGGGTAAATTTTTTGCCAAATAAAAACTAAAAGTGATCAAAGTTTCTTTCATGCTTTGAGCCTAGGTATAGTCTTGAAGGATGATTGCTATAGAATTTGATATGATCTTTGTGGATTATGTGTTTTGAGAAATGAAATTTGAATTTAAAAACTTGAGTGTTTGAATTATAATTCAAAAGGATACTTGAATGATGTTTGAATCTTTGAATTAAGTAAGAGTTAACCAATAATAACTCAAACTTTATATAAAGAGAGCAATTAAGAATATGAATCTCCATTTCATAATTTTATTCAATAAATAAGTTACAAACATGTAACTTATGCGAATCATCCACAATCCTTACAATAGAAAATAAATAAAGAATAATAATATATCTTTATTGATAATAGTATAATCTTTATTACAAAAGAATAAAAATAAAGACTACAAAAGAATAAATTAAAGATTACAATTGAATATGATAGTTATTACAAGTGACTAATCTATAAAGAAAAATAAAACCTAAACTAAAGTCTTGATCTTCAAATCTGGTACCTGCAAAAAAAAACTTAAAAGAAAAAGAAGGTTAGGATTAGAAGTATTTTTACTCTCAGAAGTTGATAGTGAAGTGAAGTGTTCACTTTTTCATCATTGAGTATTTAAGGGGCAAGTTTCACCAATATGAAAGAATATATCTTTCATAAATTCAAGCCATAAGTCAAATAAACAGCAAGGAGGGGCAAGTTTCACCAGCCAAGTAAATGGTAACATGGTGAAAGTAACTCTCAAATTCTGAACATATCCACATCTGTGCAGCAGGCACACAAGCAGCACACACACTAAACTGCATGGTGTGCTTTCAACACCGCAGCAGCAGCACAACTAAACAAAACCATCAACACAGTCGTGGGAAACCAATCCCCACATCAGTCCATTGCTCTTACACACCAAGCACAACAGCCAGCAGCTAAACCAAGCCAAAGCCAAGCTAGATCAAACCAACCAAAGTCCAGGATCACATCACCAAGATGGTGACATAAGGAGGGGGTAGATCAGGTGGATAGCAAGACCAAGATCAAGCCATCAGGATCAGGAGATGATGGGCTAGATCAAGGACAAGCCAGGAGCTGGAAATACTAGGGGAGCACCAGATCAAGCTACCACAAGATCAACCACTAGCAACCACAACATCAAGTGACAGTGGTGAGTAAATAGACCATCAAATGATATATCTATCTAATATTAGACAAGCATACATGATCTATCTCTTATTCAAACTCTCAGAAAGCACCCAAGTGGGGTGAATCCATCACTGAGGTTTTAAACTCTAAAAGCAAACAGAAAAGTATAAGGATCCAACTAAATCTCAGAACAACATCATTGATTTAGCTATCAAGCTATATTTCAATTCAAGAATGAACATAGCTAAGATTTAAACTTCTAGGCACATCTCTAAGACAAGAGTAGCACCTTAGAATTTAATCTTATGGATCTATATAAGTTATCAATCTTACAATCATTTTTCCAAACTTTGATTCAAGCAATAGTAGCTGGTATCATTGCCAGAATTAATCCATGTGAATCAACAGATAGAGGTCTAAATCCCTAAACCTCAGACCAACATCATTGGTTCTCGGGATTTAAGGAAAGATGATTTCACTTATCTATCATGTTAAGCCAAAACTTAAGCTTGAATAAAACCACACCAAGTAAAAGAATCTAGTCTTGTATGCCATACAAGGATGGTGTCACAAGAACAGTTCTAAACTAAGCAGGTTAAGCATCCAATCTTCACAGATACAATCAACCAATTATAAATCATTTCCTGTTCTTAAACACAGGAATCATAAACAGGATATTCATATATATATATATATATATGTCTTCACAGAAAGAGATCATTTTGATTTTTGATCTCAATTTATACATGAATTATCAAGCCAACAGTACTAAGACATTAACTTCATCACACCATACTCACTGTCATTAACCAAGTAATGACAGTGGTAAGTTATCAAAACCACTAGCTTTACCAAGTATTGTTTTCGGAACAACTTTACCATTTAAATCATATGAAATTTAACCATGGAATCATCAGCAGTAAGTCGTAGCTAGTCACCACTTAACAGATTCAGGGATCATCAACACATGATCCAATTCATTGGTATATAATCCACAACAGGGTATGAACCCTAAGTAGAACGAAGAACCCTAATCAGGACAAGACAGTAACAAGGAAGATCACCACCCAACATCTAGCAGAGGATTGCCTAGCACAGAGCAGCACGAGAGGAGACGAAGCACTCACCAAAGGTCCTCGTTGTAGATTAGAAGAGGAAGCATAGATAGCCGACGACCATGGTGGCACGGGGAGCACCCCCAAGGGGGCGTTGCGACCCATATAGCGCCACGGTGGCGACCATAGCCACCCCTAGGGGCGAGGTGAATCACCACAGTGCACGACAGGAGCGGCGACGCCAGGATCAACGCCAACCCCAAACCCTAGGGTTCAGGACGACATCGATCTAGTCACAGGAGGGTTCCATATACAAATCCAGTTGGACATGAGGGAAGAGAGGGGTCGACAACCTCTTCCTGCACCACGGCGGCGGATAGGGTGGTCCACAACGGCGAGAATCGCCAGCGGCGACACCACTAACCACGGGGTCAGGGAAGGAGAAGGAAAGGGGTGAGCTCGAGAGAGAAGACAGCGAGTGAGTTGGGCTGGGTGGGCCGAAAACCCTTCCGGGTGCTATTTTGACCTTTCCCTACTGGGCCACAAGGGCCCAATAAACCCAAATGGCCAACCCAAGTCATTTAGAGTCTGTTTTAATAAATAGGAAAAGACCAAAATACCCCTGAATATAATTAAATTCTAGAAAATAAAATAAAAGTCGAAAAGTTATAAATAAAATATTTTTGGATCCACAATAATCCAAATTATACAAATAAATTAAGAGATAACATTTTAGACCTACAAATTTTATTAAGAATTTTGTAATTTATATATTACTTATGGAATTTAAAAAAAATATTGAAAGATGATAAAAATAAATAAAAATCACTTTCATTATATATTAATATTGTAGAATTTTAGAAAAATACTAAAAAAATATTTAATAACAATTTTTGATATTTCAGTGATAATTCTTAAAAGAATTATTAAATCAAAAAAGTCAAATAAAAGGGAAATAAAATAAAAGAATACAATATTCTATTATAAATATTAAAATTTAATATTTATAAATCCTTCATTATTAAAAAAGAATTTTTATAATAATGGGGAGAATGCATATCAATTTAAATGATGCATTACATTACTTTGCATAATCATTTTGCTTCTTGAAATATTGTCCTTATCGGGCAATAATGATGTTTTTGTAGACATAGAAGCTCAAGGTCCAGTGCAAGCATGAGACTTCACTACCTTGCCATCACAAGGCAAGTTCATCACTTGCTCATATCCTTTCAAGAGTCTTTATCAAAGTATTTGCAAATAGTGTGTTATCATATATACTCTAGAGAAATAAAATATTATTTTCACAAATAAAGAAATCATAGATATCATCCTAAGTGATGATATATTGGATAAATAGAACTTAGGGTTCTATTTGCAATAATGATGATCAATTAGGGACTTAATAATCCCTGACATCAGTAATTCTAGCGCCGTATATTACGCGTTAGCCATGAGATTTGGAATGGGACGGAGAAGTCAGCTGTATCTTCTTCCTTTCGCATGAAGCCGGATGTGCAGGTCCGGCTGTTATCCTTGTAGCGTGCATATTAATTGGTAATTCATAGAGGATATGCAGCATATGGGTGGAAACCCTCATCGTCCCACGATAGTTCTGGCATCTAATGGTTTGTACAAACCATTGCCGTAATTCATTATGTGGGCATGGTGTACACCAAGGAGGCATGCGAGGTCGCGAAGGGGACAGTGATTGGCTTGGACCAACTACTAGGCCCCACATCATGGAATTGTGGATGGGAAAGTACGCCCCGTTGTGCAACAAGGAGTTGATCTCTCATGGGTAAAGTAACGCACCTCCGCAGAGTGTAAGAATTTTAACTTGTTACTCCCTGTTCCGGGAAGGAGCTATGAATGCGGCAGGAAAGGAAGTCCATGAAAGTTCTAGTCAACCTGTGAAGGCTAATGGTCATAGATTTTTATAATAAAATCAATCTTTGAAGAAAGATTTACAAAAACTGCATAGTGCCAAGGACTTATAGTCCGAGGTGGTAGTTAGAGCATCAAACTTCCCACCTTGCATATAATGAACTTGTTGGGTAACGCTGTTACTCATCCTTTCCTTTGATCCCTTGCTTAGACTCTGAGGATCCCGAAGACGTGCCAATGTATGCAGCCGAATGTCAAGAAGATTTGTTCTACGAGGAGCCTGACCTATCAGGAGGGGTTGAAGGAGTGGATTACGAAATCCGCTATGGTGTTGATGATAATGAGTTCAACTAAGTATCCTAGTTAGTAGTAACCAACAGAGACGAGCAACATGAACTCTATAGAATAAGCTGGTGAGCTCAACTCCTAGTCGGAGTTGCTACTTTTAAATTCCGCTGAAACACTTTATATTTTGGTTTGTAAGTTGAAACTTTTTGAAGTCTTGAACTTCTGGTATTGTAATAATAATAATGTGTGAATGTTTGTAATATGGACCCGCAATGTTTCTGTTGTACCACTCTGAGGAATGTGATATTTACGGAACGGTGTTCTGTGGGTGTCATGTCAATGATTATAGTTAACTACACATGCAGTGGTATGCTGGGTCACCGCACTATAGTAGTTGCTCATCATTTATCAACTTGGAATCACTTGGTTTGATGTTTGCTTAAAAATTTCAGAAAAATAGGTCATGGACAACCACACATTTGGTGAAATATTTGAGAGTGATGCACCTAGAAGGGCAAGGCCTTCAAGATCATCCTCCCGAGCCAGGCCCTCATACAATGAGGATATCATTACACCGCGATTTGGCGACGAGGGAGATTAGGGGCATGCACCCTTCCACCTTTCCTTGCCAAACCTTCTTGCGGGCTGCTGGGATTCTTGAGGATTTTCTAACCTTGGTTCAGAGGGTTGGTCTAACAAGTTATGTGCAGGATGAGAGCGTGCAATATTCTACGCTCACTAAAACATTTGTGGAGAGCTTTTGTTTTCCTAACAGGTCTTACACTATTACATTGAAGAAATTTTGTGAGGCCCTGGGACTTGGTACAGCTGGGTCGGCGAAGAAGATTCCATCTCACCCCGCTGATTTGTTGGAGCACTACCGCGGGATAACTAATGATGATGATCGTAAAGCTCAAAGGGGAAAGATAAGAAATATTCAACTCCCAGCTATTAGGTACTTTTCTTACTATCTTGCCACTAGTGTTCTTGGTAGGGAGAACACTAGTAATATTTCCAACTATCATTTAGACTTCATAGCTGCTGCGCTAAACAATGAAACTAAGTATAATCTTGGTTCTCTCATTGCTTGTCGTCTAGCTGCCAAGGGACCCATTTATGGGGGAATTACTGCTGCACGTGTTGTTGCTGCTTTGGACCTTGCTGTTGATCCAAATGATACAGTTTTTGCTCCTCAGAGGCTTGATCTTGCCGCCGTGAAGGCGCATCACTTTGTCACCGCTGGCTCTACCCTTGAGAGTTTGGTTTATAGAATGATGTTTATTGACGGGGAAGAGAGAGAGATCCCTCTACCCCCAACCACTCTGTTCAGTATTTCTCAGGGACCTTTGTCACGCTCCAAGGAGGAGATGGATGACAAGCTGCGCATTCTTGGTTTCCATGGACACTATCAGGGGGACACGCCCTCATACAACCCCTCTGTGCACTACACAGGGGAATCCTCGAGCTCGTACTAGGACAAAGGGGCCTCCTCGACGTACTACGGAGGTGCACCTTCTTGGGCACCATCGTATTGAGCCCCACTTAGGTCAAAAGCCTAATCTTGGGGGGAGGTATACCGACATCACACTCATCTTTATGTCATGTTCGGTCGGTTCTTTGTATATCGATTGTTTTGCTTTATTTTTGGTTTTTGTTGCTGCTTTCTCAAAAACACAAAAATACCAAAAATATTTTTGTTGTTTCTCTTTGGTTTGTTTCTTTGCTTTCTTTGCTTTGGTTTGCCTTAAAAGAAAAATCCAAAAAGATTTTGCTTTGTTTGCTTTTGCTTGTTTTTTTTGCTTTGTTTGTCTTGATTTAAAAAAACGAAAAGACCAAAAATATTTGTTGTTCTTCTTTGTTTTTTTGAGTTCTTTGTTGGGTTCAGCCGTCCTTAGTAGAGTTTGGTTTCATGTTATTATTCAATTCACACGAGTGAAGGGAAATAATGAAGATTAAGACAACTTGAGGCATGATAAGAGGCTGGTAATGAACTCTATTTGTTTTCATTTTTGTACATATACTCATGATTGTGAGCATGCTTAGTCTGTTCATGAAAGGTGTATGTTATTTATGGATGGTTAGTAGTTCTTGATCTCTTGTTATTAGCTCCAGCTTGCTAATAGTTTGTAGCATGTCATATGAATTGCATTGTTCTATTCATAGTTTGGTATGATATTGTGGTATCCCCCTCTGAATGTTTCATGTGAATCGACTTGGCACATGCTCACACATGCATATGACGGAACAATAGTCAATAAGCCTCGATGATTTATTTTGCCTCAAAGTTCTTGTATCACTTTCATGCCATAATTAGTCATGTTTTGTTGCAAGCATGATTATGACAGTTATTGCTCTCTCGTTTGTTGCTCCCTCTCTATTTTTAGCCTACATCTGCACTGAGTATGAGCTCTACCTGTGCATCCAACTCCCCAAAACCAGTATTGCCACTGTGTCCACCATACCTACCTATTAGCATCATTTTCTATTTTAGTGCATATTCATTATGCCTTGTTTTCTTCCAAATAAAATGTTTTCTGCTTTGAGAAAGTTAGTTAGTAAAGCTCTGATGAACTTGATGGAACACTTTATTCCTTGCACTTAATAATCCTGAATCATTGTGACCTGTCCATGAAAGTTATATGCTTGCAAATTATAGGCTGGGAGTTGGCAGAACCGTGCTGTCACGGGGAACATTTTCAACACTTATGGATACATATCCAGTTGATACCTTGCTCTTTTGTTTGCGGATGTCGTTGGTGTGAAATAAAAGGGGCGCTTGTGAGTTCATGGAGTCTATACATTGTGTTAGAGAAACGCCTGGGCCGCTAGCCTATCCATGCCTAATCATGGTGGAAACTTGCACCATCACCATAATGAGCTATTTGTGAAGCATCCTCAATAAAGAGCTATGCACATAGTAAATAAAAATATCACTGAGATGCTCATTGTCTGCTCGCCTTGTCATTTTGCTCACGGGATAGCTCCTATATCATGTGCAAGGGGTACCCCGTTTGCGGTTCTCTATGATATGCATGTATTTACAATGACAAGAACTTACAGGTAACCAAAGTTGAGTAGCATGCGGAGTGGCCCTCGTACTCAAGGGACTTGGGATTTCCAGTTTATGGTCTGTCAAGCATATAACTCAGAGTGGACCTCACTTTCACCTTAACCATATGAAGATGCCTATGATAGGGGCAATGAGAGATCAAAGCTAATGAGTACCTTTCTTTCAGCATTTGGAAGCCTTTCAAACTTTTCAAAACCTTTTCACTTCCTTGTTGAGTCACCACTTATTCTATGAGGACCTTCTTGAGAGCATAGTTATCATTCTTGTGTTTGTCTCAAAACTTGGTTAATTATGTCATTACTTTGATGCTTGTATCTATGATATCTTTAATTCTAGTCTTCACTTGAAGTTCAGAGGTGCCTTGGCATTCATATTGTGCTCTACAAACAAAGGCAAGAGAGATACCACTCTATCATACCTTTTTATGAGCATTGCAATGTTGCTTATGTTTATGTTTCATGCTACTTATTATTATTGAGTTGGTTTCTCTTCATAGATTGCAATGACTATTGAGTAGACTTAGTTGCATACTTCTTATCATGAATGGTTTAAGTATCCACTCCTGTGCTGAGAATATATACATCATATGAAGCAAATGTGTTCGTGAAAATTCTTTTATCGCACTCAGTTTTAAACTGAATTGCTTGAGGACAAGCAATAATCTAAGCTTGGGGGAGTTGATACGTCCAAAATGTATCTACTTTCCCGAACACTTTTGCTATTGTTTCTCCTCTAAACTTGTGTGATTTGAATACAACTAACACGGACTGATGCTGTTTTCAGCAGAATTACCTTGGTGTCTAGTTTTTGTGCAGAAAATCAACTATCAGGAAAAATCCCAAAAAATATGCCGAAAATCCTATTTCACCAGAAGATCCACGGAGCCAGAGTACGAGATGGAGTGGAGGCACGGGGCACACCTAACAAGCGGGCTGCCTGTCGCCTTAGAAATGCGGCCACCCCAGGCACACCCTCGGCCTTCCTCTTCGCCTATAAGTTGCCTCTTGACCTAAAAACCGAGGGGGGTTTGACATTTTTCCAGAAAGAGTTCCGCTGCGCCGCCACCACCAGAGACCAAGATTCGGAACCAGAAACTCCGTTCTGGCACCCTGTCGGGACGGGGAATTTGGGTAGGATCATCGCCATCGTCATCACCAACGCCTCTCCATCGACCATCAATGTTTCCATCATCCATGAGTGAGTAATCCCCCGCAGTAGGCTATGGGGATGGTAGGGATTGGATGAGTTCTATCATGTAATCGAATAAGATTGTTAGGGCATTAGTGCCTAGTATCTCTTTTAGTGCTATTTGACTTTGTTGCAACTTGTTGTGCTTAATGCTTGTCACTAGGGCCTGAGTGCCATGATCTCAGATCTTAACTTATTATTGTTTGTGATCTTATCTGCAAGTTGTGTACACATATCATTGTCCGGATCCAAAGGCCCCGAAGTGACAGAAATTGGGACAACCAGAGGGGATGGCTGTGATGTGAGGATCACATGTGTTCACGGAGTGTTAATGCTTTGCTCCGGTGCTCTATTAAAAGGAGCACCTTAATTGCCAGTAGTTCCCTAGAGGCCCCGCTGCAACGGGTTGGCTGGACAAAAGATATTGTGCAAGTTCTCATTGCAAGCACGCATGACTATATATGGAGCACATGCCTAGGATTGTTTAGTACTTGGATGCTTATTCTTATTTATTTTCAATGAAATAGATATTGAAGTTACATGTTTAGACTCGTTCATGCAACTCCCGTCCATCCATCCCTATGCCTACCGCACTCGAATCCCACTGTTTACTGTTACTATTACTATTGCTCTTGTTCTACTATTGCTGTTGATTTGTTGTTGCTACTACAAACTGTTGCTACTGATAAACTTCTGTGAGCAAGAACTATTTCCAGGTGCAGATGAATTGACAACTCAGTTGTTAAGGCTTGCAAGTATTCTTTGGCTCCCCTTGTGTCGAATCAATAAATTGGGTAATACTATCCGCGAAGACTGTTGCGATCCCCTATACTTGTGGGTCATCAACAATCTCTATGGACTAATGTGTAAATTGAGTTTCACTTGTAGGTTTGTCCATTGGCATTGCTTGGTCCATGTGTTGGTATCGAGGTTGGAAGATGAAGAAATGTCCAAGGGCTTTGTGCCCATTGGAATCATGAAGAAAGAAGGAGCTTGAAGGTTGATCAAGACATGTGCAAAGAGTTGCATCAATATGGATCAACCTCAAGAAGGGATGAAGAAGGGCGAGCTTAAGATGCGCCATCTCTAGAATATCTCATTCTTGATGCTTGCCATCCTCGTGATCATGGGGTGATGAAGACAAGTTCAAAGAAGAGATTTCCCCATGGAGTATGGGGGAGCAATTTGCAAGTCTTCATATTCATCAAGCAAGAGCAAACAAGAAAGGTGTTCCCACTCTAGAATAACAAGATGGTCTACATCAAGTTCAAGTGGAATGCTCAAGGCAAAGGTATGTTCTTGATAGGGCTTATCTTTTGCCGGTCTCGTTTTGTTAGTTGGGAGACTAGGTTTAGGATAGATAGCCGTACTATCAAGAGGGGATCTCAAGCAGGTGTCTCGTTCACATCGTTCGGGGAGAGCTCAAACCTTTGCATCCATAGCATCATCTTTCTTGGTTGTTATTTGGTTCTTGTCCATGAGAGGATCTAGAGCTTGTGGTCATCATCATAACAAGCTCTAGTTCATCATCTAAGGATTTCCCTTGCATATCTTATTGCGGTTTTTGATCTTGCGAGTTTTCTGGCTCCACACCTTGGGAGATATCTCACATTCTATTCATGGTTTTTTCTCCCTAGGTGATACCCAATATATTCTGTTTTTTGTTGGATTCTATTTGTTGTTATCTTTCCAACAAAATTGGTTTCATCTCGTTTGGAGTTCGGATGCGAAAGTTATTGCATTTTTGGTTCTGGAATTTCCCTGTCTGCAAGTTCCGGCTACCCAGCAAAAGTTCCGCTAGGGCATTTTGCCGCCGGAAGTTCCGGTGTAAGTTCCGGTTCTTCTTCCGCTCACATTCAGTATACTCTCTATCTGGTTTTTTGTATTTGACGAAATTTTGGTAAGATGTTTTGGCGGTAATACCGCCCCTGCCGGAAGTTCCACCCAGGGACCGGAAGTACCGCTCGGGCATCATTGCTGCCAGAAGTTCCGATTGAAAATCCGGCTCTCGTTCCGCTCACGATCAGTAAACTTCTGTTTTGGAAGTGTCATATTCGACATAACTTTAGTAGGAATTTGCACCGGTAGTTCCGTTCCCACCAGAAGTTCTGGTGGACCGGCAGAAGTTCCGGCCAGGCTCGTGTTTTCAGTCTTTCGCATCGCATATTTATGACTGGTGGCTAAGTGCCATCCGAAGTTCTGGACTCCCATTGGAAGTTCCGGTCAGGGTCGTGAATTCCCATAATGGGCATATCTGGGAGCCCTTTAAAAGGGGCTCCTCTTCCCCTTCGTGGGCACTATATCTTTTCTTGGTTATTGGGTTTCTCTCTCTCCTCCATTATTGACCTTAATGAGCTTTCCCTCTCCCCTTTCCCTTCCTATGATTATTGCATCTTTTTGAGGGATTTGAGAGAGGATATCTAGATCTACAATCCCCCCAAGCTAAATCCCTTCTTTGTGAAGGAATCATTTGGGATCTAGATCTTGGAGAGTTTTGTGTTCTCCTCTTGTGTCCTTCCTCCCTTATTCCCACAATAGATTTTGTAGCTTTGTTGGAATTTGGGAGTGAAGGACTTGCCCTTGCATTTGTTGCATATGTCTGAGTTCTCCTCGGAGATTAGGCAAGTACAATCTTGTGGGCTTGTTACTCTTGGGTTCTGGGAACCCTAGATGGTTGTGTGGTTGGGTTGTTGACCTTTTGTGGTCTTGTTGACATTTTGTGGTCTTGTAGCCTTTTGTGGCTTTGTTGGCCTTTTGTGGATTTATTGTTGGGAGCCTCCAATTGAGTTGTGGAGATAGCCCCAATCTTTTACGGGTTCGATGACCACCCTCAAGAGTCACATAGTGGAGCGAGTGCTCGCCTTTTGTGGTGCGCACTCGGGAGAATAGGGTGAGCCTTTTGTGGCGTCGGTAAGTTGCGTGCTTCCGCATCCGGGGTTAGGACTTGTGTGGCGTTCGGTGAGCATCGAGCCACCACACCTCGAGGTGAGCCATTTGTGGCGTTCGGAGAGCATTGCGCCATCGCACCTCTCCAACGGAGACGTAGCTTCTTTGGAAGTGAACTTGGGAAACAAATATTCGTCTCCGCATCCATCGGTTATCTCTCAACCGAGCCCTTTACTTACGCACTTTACTTTGTGATAGCCATCGTGCTGGAACTATTTATATCTTCCTATCACCTTGTTTCTTGTATGGCTTAGCATAGGTTGTTGGTGCACTTAGGTGAACCTAGTTTTATTCCGCATTTATTTGAGCCTAAACCATAATAATTTTAAAAGCCTATTCATCCCCCTCTAGGCGGCGTCCTTTGATCTTTCAGTTGGCATCGAGGAGTCTATTGACTTTGATACCAACGGCTTCAGCTCTTGGCTCCGACAGTCGATGCATCGACTGCTTGACTGACTTCACATCTGGAAACACATTTAGTGCATGCTCGGCGAATTCCCTCGGAACTCATGGAATGTCCGCATGACACCAGGCGAAAATTTCCCAACGCTCACAGAGGAATTCGACGAGTGCTCTTTCCTATGCGGGACTCAGGGGGTGTTTGTTTGGGCTTTCTCTGGCTTTCCAGTGAAAAAAGCAGACAAACGTAAACAAACAGACGGTGTTGGCTATGGGCTTCGTCAAAGCTACCGAGCAGAATAGGCAGACAAGAGGAAGCACCCGCAAAGGTGCTTCTCGTGGCTTCCCGCACACCCCCGAAACGTTTCCAGTAATAGGACATATCATTTGGAGATATTTACCAAAAGATTGCCACCGCAGGGTTCCTAAAGTATCTTCTCAGGAAAAAAACTAGGCCAGCGAGTTTCGTCTTCCTCCCAGCGTCGCCAGCTCGACTCCTGGCGGCAACCAGCGCCGGCCCTGCCACCGTATGACCTCCTCCCCACCCTCGATTACATCGTCCCAAGCTGACCACCTCCCCGACCGACACTAGTGCAGAGCCCCCCCCTTTAACTCCGGTTGGGAGGGCCCTCTAACAGCGGTTCCCCAACCGCTGTTGAGGGTTCGGTGTTAGAGGGGGGGGCCCTTTAACACCGGTTCTTATACGAACCGGTGTTAAAGGGTGGCTCACGGGCTGCAGTTCAGCCTTTAACACCGGTTCGTGACCGAACCGGTGTTAAAGGTTCTTCTGCAGATTTAGGTTCTGCCGCTGCGAGAACTCGCCGCAGAAAAGCACCTAAATCTGCATGGCATTTCGCCCGCCTGCTCCGGGCGATTTCGCGGGAGGGGGAGAGCGAGGGGGAATCGATCGGGAGCGGTATACTTATAAATCGTCATCGGTACATACGAGTACATGAATAATTAAGCAACTATTATTATACACAAACATCGTCATCGGCACATACATCGTCATCGGCACATACATCGTTATCGTTCATTTTGGTGGATATCTAAAGAGATCTCCGCCAGGCGTGACGACCTCATCAAGTATGAACCCCGCCAATTCCTCTTGAATGGCTCGTATGCGTTCAAATGGTAGGAGTTGGTCCCGCATCCGTTCGATCTGAATATATATGAAGAATGGGCCATCAATATATATATAAGAATAAAACTCAACACAATTGATGGTAATAAAATAATGTTGTGGACTTTGTTTACTTACTCTAAGTTGTTCTAGTGCTTGGCTCGTCGCACATATCGTGTTCTGAATGAATTCGCAAACATAGTACCCACATAAGTTATTGCCGTGTCCCGATGCGCGCACTTTACGAGAATAGAGAGTTCAATCAAAATAATAATCAATAAAGCATGATATAATGGAATTGGAAGCTAGCTAGTATTACTTACATTTTGGTCTACAAATTTTAGTTCTTGACCATTCACCCACGGCCCTGCCCGTGAACATTTTCCAAACCCCGTCCGACAAAGAAAATGGATAAAGGAGTAATTAATTACTTATTGTCACGAAAGTTGTCGATCTAGTGCGATAATATGATTGAAATTACCTCTGGAGCATCTCTCTAAAGTCGCCCATAGCTCTTTTTCTTTTCGTAACGAGTCCATGACAAGGACTTTTCCGAGTCGGGTTGAATGACTAGCGAATAAAGTGGAACCTACGCATGCATAACTCATCATCAATTACACTTAACATCGAGTAAGTCAAACAGAATGTGTACAAGAGAGAGGGTAACAAGACTCACGAGAAGTTGTAAGGCAATAGTATTTCCTTTGGTTTGTTGTCTCAAGAAAGACTTTAGCAAGTAATCTTGCATTTGCCCGAGTTTGTCTCTTACCACTTCTTCATGAACTCTATTTGGGTCAACGAACCCAATGTCAAAAGGGCCTCCTTTCATGCATTCCATAACCTTTTTCCTGCATAATAGTATATACATATATGGTGAGCATATATATATACATGCAATTAATGAAGTGAATGAGATGAGATAAAAATTACGTAAATAGTACTTACACACAATAAAGGCTGATGGCAGATTTGTCGAGTTCCTTCGATTGAATAGAAAATGCAAGTCTTGAATGTTGAAGTCGATCGCGTCCCCGCACAAGAAAATCTGATCTCTTATATGCGCCGTGATCCATTCTTCTTTTCTCGTCTTGCAGAAATGAAGGTACCACTTGTGCAATTTTCGCATCTTTGTTGGTAGATTCTTGAGCTCCTCTTTCTTGACTAGATTCTTCCCATACTTCCATGGATTTATGGGGTTGACATCGCATTTGGGCAAGTTGTCTCCCATGACGTTCAAGTATGCAATGTAAGTCATCCCCATCTCATTGGCCTTTCTTTGTAGCTCTGCCTCGTAATCATCTATGGGAGGAGCGTCCCGTTTGTCAAACATTTGGAGCGGGGCGCATGATTGGTTTTCCTGCTCTCCGAGCATGGGAACTGTTTTCTGGGGTGCCTCACGACTGCTACTTTCAGTCTCCCTACGGCGCCTTGCATCCGCCTTCAAAATCGGCGCCGTAGTCCGCACAAGTGGGGTTTCGTGTTTCAAAGATTTTTGTAAAACTTCTCACCACCGCCGGATCTATTTTCTCCTTTGGCTCGGCCCGTCTAGGTGCAAAGAATTTCTTGACCTGTTCTTCCGAGATCCTATTGGTCTCCTCGTCGCTGCGATTCCACGGTAAACCGCAATGGCTTGGCGGAAGGCTGCGGACGTAGTTTTTGAACTCTTTGGCGACGGTTTCTGCGGATTTCTTTGTGGCGGTGCTCGATGCTCCTCGTGGCAGTGCTCTTCCGCTTACGTTGAGGAGATGGATGAAGCACGGAGATGGATGACGGCCGGAGATGGCTGCCACAGAGATGGCCGTGGGCCGGAGATGGCTGCCACAGAGATGGCCGACGGAGGAGAGATGGCTGCACAGTGGGAGATGGCTGCAAGCAGAGATAGCTGAAGCTGCCTGTGATCACGACGCTGCGGAGACGGGGGTGCCAAGTGACCTCCAATTTGGAAGCACAATGTGTTCCTTCTTCCAAAGAATGGTTGTTTTCACCGCAAATTTGATTTGAGTTTCCCTTCACCGTAGTAGCATGGTCAAGCTGTGCTTCCTCATATTCCTTCACAACCTCATCCACCCGACAATAGCATAGCCATCCGAATCGGTCGGCGGTGGTAAGTTCCACCAGCTACGGGAGGTAAGGCATAGCCGACAGCCACCTTAATGGATAAGCCCATTAATCTCACATGCACCTCAGCGTGTTCGCTCTCCGTGATCTCATCCACGGGTATCGAGACCCGTCATTTCAAGCGTGGGCTGCACGTTCTCCGTGGAAGCCACACCGCTTCCGCCAGAGTCCGGCTGCGGCTTCCAATGCAGGCTCTTCGTGCCGCTGAGATGGACCGGTAACTTGATGGTTTCAGTGCATTCACTTGCGCCGCAGCCGCAAGTGCATGTTCTATCTGTGTCATCCGCTCAGACGCTCTTTTTCTTTTCTGCCGCCATCTGAAGAGTCGCTCAGCAAACCCATCCTTCCATGTCATACCCCCGTGCCTCGTGCATGTCCAGGTGTTCTTTTTACCGATGGCGCGTGTGAGTTGGTCATTCTCTCTCGGGATGGAAGGTCTGGCGGATGTTTCCTCGTATGCCATGATGAGTTCAGTGGACGGGTTTGGCAAGGATGGTTGGGAAGATACACAATCGCTTCGGGTCCAACCTTGCCCGATTCCAGAGAACCAAGTCTTTGCACGTAGGTCCCACCCATCCGTCTGGGTGTGATCCTCTCTCGCAGGGCCTCTCAGCTTCCTCCCACTTAGGCCTCTCGAGATATGTAGCCACCGACCCGTCCTCTGGTGATATTCCTTCTTCGTGGCATTAAGCGTATTGGTTTCGACCTCTTTTAGCTATAGCACTTTTTTATATGTCTCAAATTCGGGCAGTGAGGTCTTATCTTCGCATAATATCGTCTTGAAATCTGAGTCTCGCGAGCTTTGACAAATTTGTTCAATTTTGTCTTCCATTCATGAAAAGCCTCAGCCATCTTCTTTAGAGTCCACTTGACCTTTTTCTTTATAACCGGTTGTTTTCATCCTCCTCTGGCGGAAGGGTGAAATTTACCAACAACGAATTCCAAAGCGCTTTTGGATCTGTCATCGACAAAGGTACCACGCCCTTCTTTGGCTTATTCCAATATTCAATTATGATTGGGATTTGGTCCCTAACAAGAACTCCACTGACGTATAAATTTGTCTGGCCTTCTTGGGCTCCATCGGCCCGCCATCAACACGATCGCTTCGATCGTGAACTTTGCACGATCTTTCAACCGGCTCGCTACCGCTTGCTCTTTTTTCGTAGAAGAAGATGGTTGCTGGTCGATCCGAGGGCTAAAAGAAGAAAGAAGCGTTAATTAATACATGTAGAAGAAGATTGTTGGTGGAAGTCAGAGGCTTAATCAATGCATATACCTCGCCGGACTTTGTAACCATTAAATTGCGTTCACCGAGTCTTAATCTTCTCCATGACTAGTACTTGAGCTGTCGTCATGTCCCTCCAAGTTCAGATATTGTGAGGTGTCCTCATCAATAATGTTCTCCATTATTTCTTCTTCTTCAAGGTTTCTACTAAGTGGATCCATAGTTTCTAAAACAATAATATTATCTAGAGTAAGAGTGTAAACATTCAAGTGGACTTGGATTCATACACAAATATACATATTATTCATACCAAAATACACAAATAAATACACAAATGAGTCAGAGGTCCAATTTATATACAAGTTTTAATCAATGCATGTAGTACAATTTATCGAGCAAACAAGTTTTAATTAGGAGTCGGCAATCATACACGTGGCATACCGTGGCGCCACCGGTGGGGTGACATTGTTCTCGTCGGGCGGATGCGGTCTCGTCTGGCGGATGCGGCGTCTAGCGGGCGGGCGGCGTCGGCGTTTAGGCGTGGCCTATGAGCTCCGAAGCGGCGGCGGCGAGACGCTCCTGCACGGGGAAGAGAGCGAGGTGGTCAGTTAGGGTTTAGGCGTGGCCAACTAGTGCATCCATATATGTCCTGCTTGGCCTTTTACATTCCGCTTGTTATTCTTTGATACAGATGAAGATTACTTTAATATTTTTAATTGGTTTTATACTCACGAGTATTCCCTCCATTCCGATCCTGCCAACATATACTTGATAGTATTGTTGCTGGATCACAAATAGTGTGTGTGTCTTATAATATAAATTTATTTGAGTGTTGTTGAATAATGAGTAGTTTGTCTCTAATCGTGTTTGCGCACATGTCTATTCTAATGCATGCATGGTTAATTATGCCCATCTATCTAATTGAGCTAGACTTCGTTCTAAGACTAGTAGTACTATTGCTACCGTTGCTACCATGCATGGCCCGTGCGGCGTGCGCGACAGCTTGCACAATACAAAGCGACCGAGCGTTACCATCGTCAGCCACGGCCGGACAAAAGTTCAAGATTACATATATATTAGCTAATCCGACGACATTCGCTCCGCGAGGGCGAGGCGAGGATGCGCGCCGGCAGGGGCGAGGGCGAGGATGAGGACGCGGCTCGACGAGGGCGAGGCGAACGCGGGCGGCTCAGGGCGAGGGCGAGGGCTCGCGCTGCGCATAGCGCGGTGGTGGTGGCGGTGGCGGCCTTGGCGCGGTGGCGCGAGGGCGAGGACGTGGCGCTGCTCTCTGCAGCCTGGCGCGATGATGGCGGTGGCGGTCTTGGCGGTGGTGGTGGCGGTGGCGAGACGCCGCGGGCGCGGCGAGACGATCGTGGGCGCGGCGGCGGCGCTTCTCAAGGCGCGTGGCTTGGCGATCTGCTGCCTGGGAAGAAAGGAGGGAAGGTGATTAATACCTTTAACACCGGTTCGTGGCTCGAACCGCGTTAAGGGATCCGCTTCAGCATTTATTACCTTTAACACCGGTTCGACCACGAACCGGTGTTAAAGGGTGGTGTATGGAACGAAATGTTCTTCTTTAACACCGGTTCCAGCCACGAACCGGTGTTAAAGGGGGGCATTTATTTCATGCATTAAAGGGGCTTTTTTAATTCAAAAAATATGATATGAATTTAGAAAATTCATATCTTTTTCATTTCAACTCAGAAAAATATGAATAATATATCATAATTTTCAGAAAAATAATATCTATCCATTCATGTAAATCATTTTATATTTACTTTACATGAAATTTTTTAAAATAATTAAAACACTTATTTCATGCATTAAAGGGGCTTTTTTAATTCAAAAAATATGATATGAATTTAGAAAATTCATATCTTTTTCATTTCAACTCAGAAAAATATGAATAATATATCATAATTTTCAGAAAAATAATATCTATCCATTCATGTAAATCATTTTATATTTACTTTACATGAATTTTTTTAAAATAATTAAAACACTTATTTCATGCATTAAAGGGGCTTTTTTAATTCAAAAAATATGATATGAATTTAGAAAATTCATATCTTTTTCATTTCAACTCAGAAAAATATGAATAATATATCATAATTTTCAGAAAAATAATATCTATCCATTCATGTAAATCATTTTATATTTACTTTACATGAATTTTTTTAAAATAATTAAAACACTTATTTCATGCATTAAAGGGGCTTTTTTAATTCAAAAATATGATATGAATTTAGAAAATTCATATCTTTTTCATTTCAACTCAGAAAAATATGAATAATATATCATAATTTTCAGAAAAATAATATCTATCCATTCATGTAAATCATTTTTATTAGATCAAATGGAAAATGAAAAATGCCTTTTTGGTGCGATAAAAAGGAAAACTCCTCTTGCAAACTATGCCTTGATTCTAGCCATAACATTGGTCATTTGACCCGAAAGCCAAGAAACCTCGAATGAGATAGGTCATTTTGAGACGATATAAAAGCCGAACTGGAATCGAAAATTAAGATACATAAAAGAACTGAAAATTAAGATACATGGCCGATTAAGTAACAATCGCCAAACTTGTTTCGAATGTTGGAGTGATTCAGTCATGCTCGCCTACACCTGTAATACTCGCCATCAGTAGTCGCCGTGACTCGCCGCCGTCATTGCTGCCGGGTCGCCGTAATTGAACCTCCGGAGAGTACTGGGCTGGACTTGAGGGTAGCGTGGGCTGGACTTGAGGGTAGCGCAGACGGGGTTAGAGTCGGCGGCAGTGTCATAGGCCATGACGCCTGGAGAGTCCGACCACCATAGCCGACGGCCTCGTTGAAGTTAGGAGGAGGTGGGCCGCCCTCCTGCTGGGCGAGCGCCTCTCATGTCGATCCACGAAGAAGGCTTCCCAAGTAGGGAAATAGTCGGATGCCATCTGGGATTCTCCGCTGCTCCGGCGTGAGCTCGAAGTAGTAGTGGTTCGTGATGGCCATCCAGCGCGCCACACCTAGAGGGACAGGAGGAACTGCACGCCCGACGCCAAAGATCCACCGACGGGACACAAGAGTCTGGGCAAGGGTAGTTCGAGGCGCAGCGCCTCCGCCTCAAGTTAGTGCTACGGTGGAAGCCATGGGAAAGAGTGATGAGGTTGTAGATATGAGTCTAGAGATGTGTAATGACAATGGAGGCCAACCCCTACATATATATATAGTGAACTAGCGGGAAGAACTGAGGAAGAATCATGGAAGAAAAATGGCGGGAAGAAAAATGGCGGGAAGAATCAAGGAAGAAAATGGCGGGAAGAAAAATGGCGGAAAAATGGTGGGAAAAATGGCGGATGAACCTTTAGTCGGTTGGAGACACCAACCGGGACTAAAGATGAACTTAGTCCCGGAGACACCAACCGACAAAACATGAGTCGCATAATAATAGGGGTGAGTGCATGTCGACATTATGTCGTATGGCGGCGTGTACCTTGTCCGGATGGTGTCACCAACCGGGACTAAAGATGAATTTTAGTCCCGTTGGAGACACCAAGGACTAATAATAGGGGTGAGTGTAGACATTATTTTGTAAGTGTCAACACTATGTCGAGCTGCTTGTACTATAAATAGGCATCCTTGTGAGTCCAGTCCTCGCCCGGTTTGAGGCGGGGACACCACTACGGCCAGCTTTCAAGGAGATGCCAATGGAGCCTAGTCCTCCGCATCTCCGAGAACTGGTCATAGAGGCACTCCTAATATGTGAAATTAGTTAGCTCCTCGGTGTATTGATCTAGTTAGAGAAGTTACAAAGCTGCAAGATGGTTTTCGAGAGCAGGACACCACTACGCCAGTTGTGGAGATGACGACGAGCCTAGTCCTCCGGCATCTCCAAGAAACTGGTCATAGAGGCACTCCCTAATATGGTAAGTACGAATCGGGACAACTTCTTCTCATAGTCCCGGTCCATCCACAAAACATGACTAACACTCAAGACATGTATTAATATTAAAAACATGAACTAGAGTTACATAATATGAGCATGAACTTCTTGGCATATGCCCTTCCTTATGATTTCTTCAGACGTAACCATGGAGCATCTTCTTTACTTAACGGAATGCGTGGGTCAGTTTTCACTGTGAAGGGCGGAATTTCATCAAACTTATTATAATCTTCTGACATGTCTGTCTTGTCCTCGATTCCCATGATGTTTCTTTTCCCTGAAAGAACTATGTGACGCTTTGGCTCATCATATGATGTATTCATTTGCATATTTTTTCTTTTTTTGGTCTGGAGGACATGTCCTTCACATAGAAAACCTGAGCCACATCATTGGCTAGGACGAATGGTTCGTCTAAGTTCTTCATAAGATTGTTGAGATCCACCGTTGTCATTCCTTACTTCTTGTCTACCTCAACCCCTCCTCCTGTTAGCTTGACCCATTTGCATCGAAACAAGGGGACCTTAAAATTAGGTCCATAGTCAAGTTCCCATATCTCCTCTATGAACCCATAATACGTGGTCTTTTGCCCATTGTCTTCGCTGCATCGGACACCACTGCTTTTGGTTGGTGCTCTTTTTATCTTGGCCTATCGTGTAAAATGTATTCCCATTTATCTCGCACTTGGAAAGTACATACAACGAAGACGGTGTCACGCCAACAAGTACAATTGATCCCAACAGTGGTGTTATTCGTGAGAAGTCTTTGCGACCACCAAAACTCGCCATGTGTTCACTTATAATCCATTCATCGACCGCCTGTGTTTGAGGCGTATTAAATTCTTGTGTTCATTGATATACGGGCAACCAAGATAGATCTTTGTAAAACCGTGTAGTGTGCTTGATTGAGAGAATTCCGTCCCTACATATCATTGCTTTACATCCTAGGGTGCCTTTTCCACGCAGTCTCCTCATGTCATGATTACGGAACACCAATCGCCTTAAGGTCAGGAATAAAATCAACACGTAACTCAATGACCTCCTGTTACATAGCCCTTGGAGATGCTTCCTTCGCCTAGAACGGTTATGAACATATTTCTTTAAGACTCCCATGTACCTCTCAAAGGGGAACATATTATGTAGAAATACAGACCGAGAATGGCAATCTCTTCTACTAGGTGAACCAGAGATACGTCATAATATTGAAGAAGGATGGTGGGAACACCAACTCAAAGTCGACAAGACATTGGGCCACATCTGCTTGTAACCACGTAGGCTTTACGGATCGATTACCTTCGAGATATTGCATTGAGGAATGCACATAGCTTCACAATGGGTACTCGAACATTTTCGTAGAAGCCCCTCAATGCAATCGGAAGCAATTGTGTCATAATCACGTGGCGATCATGAGACTTCGTTTTGGAATTTTTTCTCGCCATATTTATTATTCCCTTTATATTCGACGAAGCCGACGGACCTTGATCTCGCCGACATTCAAAAAGATTTCCTTCTCTGCTTTGGTAAGAGCGTAGCTGGCAGGAGTTAAGTGGCATCGTTTACCCTTCTCGTTCTCAGGATGCATAGGCTCTTCAGGGGCCTTCAGACGATGCTGGTCCTGTCGTGCTTCCGGTGTATCTTTTGTCTTCCCATACACTCCTAGAAAGCCTAGCAGGTTCACGCAAACATTCTTCGTTACGTGCATCACGTTGATTGAAGAGCGGACCTCTAAGACTTTCCAATAGGGTAGGTCCCAAAATATAGATTGCTTCTTCCACATGGGCGCGTGTCCGGCATCGTCATTCGGAACAGATAGACTGCCAGGACCTTTTCCAAAGATTACTTCTAGGTCCTTGACCATACCAAATACCTCCTCACCGGTACGGAGGACAGGCTTCCTCCGGGGTTCTGCCAGACGTTTGAAATGCTTGCCTTTCTTTCTTACTGGATGCAGGTTCGGAAGAAATCGGCGATACCCTAGGTACACAACCTTCTTACATTTATCCAAATATACACTTTCAGTATCATCTAAATAGTGTGTGCATGCATTGTATCCCTTGTTTGTCTGCCCTGAAATGTTACTAAGAGCAGGCCAATCATTGATGGTTACGAAAAGCAATGCTCGTAGGTCAAATGGCTCCCCTTTGTGCTCATCCCACATACGTACACCTGGTTTGGCCCACAGCTGTAAAAGTTCTTCAACTAATGGCCTTAGGTACACATCAATGTCGTTGCCGGGTTGCCTCGGGCCTTGGATGAGCACTGGCATCATAATGAACTTCCTCTTCATACACAACCAAGGAGGAAGGTTATATATACATAGGGTCACAGGCCAGGTGCTGTGACTGCAGCTCACCAAAAGGATTCATGCCTTGTACTTAGACCAAACCTTAAGTTCCTTGCGTCACGTGCGAAGTCCGGTACTCTCGCTCAATTTTCTCCACTGTGACCCATCGGTGAGGTGTCTCAACATCGCGTCTTTCTTACGGTCTTCCATGTGCCATCGCAACAACTTGGCATGCTCTTTATTTCTAAAAAGACATTTTAACCGTGGTATTATAGGAGCATACCACATAACCTTGGCAGGAACCTTCTTCCTAGGGGCCTCGCCCTCAACATCGCAAGGATCGTCTCGTCGATCTTATACCGCAGCAAGTGCATACCGGGCATGCATCCAAATTCTCGTATTTCACCACGTGGTAGAGGATGTCATTAATGCAGGCATGTATCTTCGCACGTCTAATCCTAGAGGGCGACAACCTTCTTTGCTTGGTATGTCTTGTCGGGCAACTCATTATTTCTTGGAAGAAGATTCTTCATTTTTACCAACAACTTTGAAAATGCTTGTCACCACACCATTCTCTGCCTTCCATTGCAGCAAATCCGAGGTGGCATCTAGCTTTTTGTGGCCATCTTCGCAAGTTGGATACAACAATGTTTTGTGATCCTTTAACATCTGCTCCAGCTTCTCCTTCTCCTTTTCAGTTTCACATTCTTCCTTTGCATCAGTAATGGCCCGACCAAGATCGTCATCAGTGGGCCCATCTGCTCCCTCTTGATCTTCATTATCTACCTCCGTTGCATTATCATCATATTCAGGATACATATTATGATAGTTTTCATCATCCTCTTCTTCTTCTTCGTTGTCTTCCATCACAACCCCTTTTTCTCCGTTCTTGGTCCAACAATTATAGCTGGGCATGAAACCGGATCGAAGCTGGTGGGCGTGAATGGTTCTGGTATTTGAGTAGTCTTTCTTGTTCTGACAGTGAACACACGGACAACACATAAAACCATTGTGACCACGGTTTGCATTAGCCACAACGATGAAATTTTGGAGGCCCGTAATGTACTCGGAAGTGCGGCGGTCACTGTACATCCATTGCCGATTCATCTGCATTAATATGTAGTATATATCAAAAAATAATAGGGAGATGACCATTTATATATATAGTACATCAATGACACATGAAACTATAGTTGCCGACCTCGACCGAGACGGAAAGAGCAACAAGAAAGCTTATTTTGAGCTCTCGGGCATTTCACGAACACCTCTAGTGCATATGAAAAAACACAAACTAGCACTCTTCACACCCTCTTGCTAGGCTCCAAAATGTGAAAGAATGGAAGAGTGGGGTGTGTGTGGGCTGGGGTGGTGTCTTATAGCCCCTTTAACACCGGTTCGTGCCACGAACCGTGTTAAAGGAAAATCTTGTGCCAACTGGTAGGACCTTTAACACCGTTCGTGCCACGAACCGCTGTTAAGGGGGCTCTTTAATGCCGCAGAGGCCTTGGTATTTCTTTAACACCGGTTCGTAGAAGAACCGGTGTTAAAGCCCATTTTCGGGATCAACAAAAGCCCTCGTTTCCACTAGTGGAGGTCGTCCTAGGCATATGTGAGGCCACCATCCTATTCTTGTAATCTGAGCTCCGACCTGTGATTTTGGTATCTGTGATTTTACTCCGATTAGCAATAACATAGATCGTGACATCCACTTCAAGGTCATGTGGTTCCTGGCGCATGCACACGCCATTCCATTCGGAAGCTGATGCCACGATCGTTTATGCACATGGCATGGGTAGTAGCAACAGCACATGGCAACCGGTCATGGCACCAGACCGTTCGGAACAAAGACATGCACTGAGATGCTGTCATGAATTTTACTCTGATTTTAAGAAAATGATACTCTCTAAGACCCATATTAATTGACTCACATTTGTCTAGATTTAAATGAATCTAGACACTATTTATTATATAGGTTCATTCAATTTCGACAAATCCAAGTCAATTAATATGGGTCAGAGGGAGTATGCTAAACATATGCATTATTATTGTTGCTTGAGCTCGAGGAGACAGTTGTGAGTGCACTACACGGCTGACATGAACTATATCTGATAAATCATTTTTATGTCTACAATTGAGAATTCATGGTATTTTCTAGTGACAGATACGGACCTTATATGCTTCGATCAACAATTATACATGTTCTTAAAATTCTAGGGTATTACAGATAATTCCTTAGCACACAGCTAGACAGAAGTCAAGTTGCCAAACAGTCAAACTCAGAAAAGCTGCTTTCTCTGCACAGCAGCTTTCCCTGGACAGCAGCACAGCCAGCCAGCCACAGCCCAAACAAACACGCCCTCAGGTCGTTGGCAGTCAACACCGTCTTGGAGGCGTCTGTTGGGTGAACCTGCACCTTCTTTGTGTTGACTGTGGAGTCGAACGACATATACGGTGTGTTTTGCCTGATAACTGGGGGTGCCCCGTTGTCTGTCACCTCCTTGAGCCTTGTGAGCTCCTCCTGCATGCCGAATGATTGGGAGATTCTGTTGAAGTCTCTGTCGTAGTTGTCCGACCCGGTGAATCTTCCCGGGACGGTGATGACGCCCCTTGGTCTTGGAATCTTTACTAGAAGGTACATGTAGTGTGGTACTGCCAGGAATCTTGTGAATGCCACGCACCCAAGGATGGCGTGGTATTGTGATGGCCAGACCACCACTTTGAACTCCAGACGCTCATGCCTAAAGTTTCCAGGCTTGCTGAAGATGACGTCGAGCCATACCTTTCCCAAGGGGTATCCCTTCCCTGGGACTATGCCGTGGAACGTCATGTACAATTGCTCTAGGCTGCATAGCGGGATCCGCATGGCTGCGAGTGTGCTGGCGAACATCAGTTGATGCCGCTGCCACCGTCCATGAAGACGCGGCTCATCTCGAATCCTCCGATTTGGGCCTCGAGCACCATGGCAGAGTGACCTGGGCGAGATATCCGGAGTGGGTGGTCCGAACGGTCGAACGTGATACAGGACTCTGAGCCGCTGAGGTACTCAGGTATGGATGGTGGGAAGGTCACGGCCAGGTTGACTTGGTGGGTGATCTTCTTATGTACCCTATTGGTTGGGCGCCCCTTCTGGATCATCATGGACCCTATCGGTGGCGGGTACCCATCTGCACCGTTATTTGGTGTTGGTGCAGCTGGTGGCTGCGAGGGTCCTCCAGGTGGTGGTTGGGGAGCTCCGTGGGCGACGGCACCTGTGGCGGGTGCGAATCCTAGATTCACCGCCTGGCGTCGCATCTGGGTGAGGCCCTCAGTGTGTTTCTGGAACTCCCGACAGTCCTTGAGCATGTGGCCGGCCTTCTTATTTCCATCTTGTTTGTCCATGTAGAAGTGGATGGTGCAGGGACCAGATAGCTTGTCGTATGCCGAAGGCTTGTTGTCGCAGTTGCGATGTTGCCATGTTTGTGTGGGCCATCCACCGTCGCGGTAGTTGCTGCTGCGGTGTCCGCTATTGCAGTTGCCATCATCGTGGCGATCGGCGTATCCAGTCGCAACCATGTTGACTCCCTCGCGATCGTCGTAGACGCGCGATCTTCTCTTGCTGCGGCGATCGCGCCTGCGGCCGAAGTTATCTTCGTCATACGAATGTGTTCGGTTGACGGAATCTTCGCCATCTGCCCAGCGGTTGGCGATGTCCATGAGGTGATCAAGGGTTTTGGGCTTGACGCGCCCGAGCTCCTCCTTGAAATCTTGGTGCCTGACGCCGTCCTTGAAGGTGTCGATTGACCTCTCTTCGGAGATGTTTGCGGCAGTGTTCTTGATGTGAGACCAGTGTAGTATGTATGAGCGGATGGACTCGTTAGTCCGTTGGGTGCAGGCCCGCAGCTCTTCCATTGAAGCTGGCCTCTTTTGGTGCCCTTGAAGTTGCGGATAAAGCTATACGCCATCTCTTCCTAGCTTCGGATGGAGCCAGAGGGGAGGCCGAGCTGACTGTCTTGTCATTCTGAAAAAGGCACCAGAGGCGGTGTTCTTGTTCCCGCCGTGGAGCTTGACTAAAGACAGATGATCGTCGAGCCAGGTTTTTGGCTCCTGCGCGCCATTGAACTTCGGGTTGTACGAAGGGAGCTTGAAGTTTCTCGGCATCCGTGATTTCTAAATGGACCTGGTGAAGTATCTGGCTCGGCACAGTTCTTCTTCATCCTCCTCCTCCCCGGACACAATTGAGCACGTGCTCTTAGCACGTGATTTGTCGATCTTGCGCTGTGCGATCTCACTAGGAGCATCATAGTTGTTGCTACGGCGCCGCGGACTCCGACGATGTTGAGGCAGGTCATTCTCTTCTTCCTCAGATGAGGGTGTGCGGCTTTGAGTGAACTTGACCGCGGCCTTTTTATTTGGCTCTGAGGGGGTTTTGTCATGGATTGCAGCTCCGACGAGTCCGAGGCCTGCTAGGGCAGACTTGTGGATCGCGTTCTTCGGGTATCCCGCCGGTGGCGGGTTGGATGCGAGATATGTGGCGGCCGACATGATCGCAGCCTGTGGCGTCTTCGGCATGATGTTTCCTTGCGAGTCCATCGCCATGAAGGACATGTTGAGTGCCTTGGTGACCTCGCGCCGTGCGGCTGGTCCATGTGCTCCAGGCGGGAGCGATGCTTGTTAGCGTTGTTCTCGTGTGAAGGGGAGCCGTCGGCGGAGAGCGCAGCCTGCCACATGATCGATTTGTCTGCTTCTCGCATGCGCCGTTCGAGATCAGCTTGCACCTTGACTAGTAGATTGTGCTCCTCGACGAGGAGACAGTGGTAGCCCATCAACATGTCACGTGGTGCGTCGATTGGCAGAGGGTTACCTTGTATAGCCTCACGCACCCTTTCCCATTGGGTGCTGCTGAGATTGATATGGACGCGGTCAGTGCCGTTGGCATTGGTGGGTCCCTAATTCCCGCTGGAATTGGGCGGTAGTGATCCGTCTCCTTCGTTCTCGGCTTGGGGGCTGGGAGGGGGATTCAGTGGCAGTTCGGTTCCATTGTTGACGTCGCCACCGTGGATGACGGTGCATAGGTAACGCTCACGGAGTGGGTCGCTGCTGCCGCAGCTCTCAGATCTAGAACCGTAGGTTCCTTCATCCGAAGGGGGATTGCACATATCGGAGTTATAGCTATTGCTGTCATCCGAATCTCCCGTCAGCGTCGACGTACACAGGGTGTCGATGGATGGGACCCACGAAGCGGGCCTGATGGATGGAAGTGGCACCCGCTATGGGAGGCAGAGGGTGCCGGTCTGCCCCACCTGGTAGCAGAAGTTCCCGAACAGCATATCGATTCCGTCATCTACGAACTCAAAATCTTTGCGGGTGGCCGGTGAGTGGGCGGTGAAGTCGAAAGCGCCGAAGAGGAGGTGATTCTCCGTCGCCGAGGAATCTTAGATCGCTTCGGATGGAACCGTCACGACCGCACGATCAGCGTCCCCGCTTCCCACAGACGGCACCAATTGACGAGGGTTCGACTCATCAATGACCATTGTTATGGACTTGGGTTTTCGAGAAGATGGTTATGCTGGAAGTCGTGAGACGGTTAACAAGCAAGAAAAACGGGGACACGAAGTTTACCAAGGTTCAGGCCCCCAGAGGGAAAACCCTACTCCTGCTTGTTTGTTCTTTATTACGGCGGAACCGAAAGTTACAGGGGTGTGCAGATGCAATCTGGCGTGGAGGTGTGTGTATGAGGTGTTCAGATCCTTCTCGTCGTGCCCTCCTGGCCCTTATATAGATAGGCCAGGTCCCGGGATAGGTCGAGTCGGTTACAGATTAGGGTTGAAACCTTTGAAATTCTATCTAATCTAGACTTGTCCTCCAAGGAGTCGAACTTGCCATGGGTTTGGGCCACCCGAAATCTTCCTGGGCCGCAAGTCGTCACATGGGCCTTCCTTGGGCTGGACCGGGTAGGGTATATCCATGTCACTAGCGGCCACACGGATGCACACATCCAAAAAAATAAAGAAGAATTACAAAAAAGAAATGTCCCGTTATAGTGACTCATTCATTGAAACATCAGTATTACCACCACCAAGATAGCACCAGAAGTCCATCTTCTACAAAAATGACGCATCCAAGAACGGAACAGTGCTCAAACATTGTCATCGCCCGGTCAAAGATCTAGGTTTTCACCCTGAAGAAAGTCCACGCTCTCAAAACAATACCTTCAATAAGTCCATTGTCGGGCACAACCAATTAAAGATAGACCCTGGGTTTTCACCCTGAGAGTTAGGACCATGAACCTCTCCTGTGCAGTCGCCCCCACTTGCATGCCACTGCTCCAATTCACAAGTCACCTAGCCAATTTCTCATCACCACCCAGACTTGAACCACCATTGCATTCCTCAGATCTCAGTATCCATGACTTTCTCCATCAGCACCATGAAACGAGAGCATACCCCATGATAATAATAGCCAACAAAGCTTCGAAGCACACCCTCTGAAACCAAACGGTCAGAGTAAAACATGGGTGTGTACGACCTAATCCAATCCTTCTAGCAAACTCACGGCATGAGTGCACTTATGGAGTTCACTAGTGGAGTCTTCCGGAACATGACACAGAAACCAGATCAATGGAGACCAACAACTGGCAGATCTTCGTCTTGGCTTGAGAGGGATCCAGTACCACCTCCTTTATTGAAACCGAGCCAGCAGCCCCCACGCCACCCGTCGAAAACTAACAGGATCCATCGCAAGACGGCATGACCACCTAGCCGACCACTCCGACGGAGAAGGAGGTCACCACCACCATGCCGGGGGAAGATGCCCCAAGCGCCCTAGTGTCGCGAACAATGCCCGGGTAGCCAGGGTGCCGGCGTCGAGGGCAACGGACAGGACATATCACGGCTAGGCCTGAATCCCTGCCGCCGCCTGCCGCCATATGAGCCGAGGATCACCGGCCGTCGCTCGCCTCAACACCATCGCTGAACTAGCAGGGGTGGACGCTGCCGCCTTCCCGCCAGATCGCGGACAGGGTCGCCGCTGCCGCCACGCAACTAGATCTTTGCCCGACGATGATCTGGGCGGCGGCGGGAGGAGAGAGCATGGGAGGGAGGGAGGACTCGTCCGGGGAGGGGGGTGCCCGGTGCGGCGCGGCGCCATCGTGAGGGTGCAAGAGGGGTACGGGTAGGGTAGGGTGCGGGAGGGGTCAACACGATAGTTACTATGAGCTTCAACTTTATTTGATAATTACTATGAGCTTCCTTAAAATGGAGGGATAATTTCACTTCTCCAGCCTCTGCACGAACTAAGGATGCACACAGCCATTAAGCATGAGTATCAGGATTTTTAAACTTGGTTAAGCACCAAGCCTGGTCCTCAAGATAAATTGCATGAGTACCAGGAGAGCCTGGTCCTCAAGTACAAATAGGAACCTTAATTCGTTTTTGTGAGGATTTGAACTCAGGTGTCGGGTTTGTACATCCACTCCCCCAACCAGTTGAGCTAGGCTCACTCCTAACTTAGATTCATCTAGATATATATGTATCTAGTCAATTTTTAATGCTAAATACATCCATATCTAGACATTGGAGAGAGTAAGAAAATTTGGGTTCTTTAATTATTTAGAGGTAGTACAGTGTAAACTGTTTTATTAACAACACACATTATATTAACTAATAAATTAGGGCATTTGTAAAAAAAACAGAGCAAAGAGGTGAACATACATGCGGAAACCCGTAGAAAGACCCTGAACATGAGTGTCTAGGAAACTTGCAAAAGAAACTCCAAACCCAATAATATCACTAATAAATCCCTCTTGGTCCCTAAAAGAGCCAAATTTCAATCTCCAGCAGCGTCAGGACAGACACCGGAGGAAGACATTTTAGCTTTGTAAAAATAAAGGACGATGCTAGCCGGCATCCGGATGCCCGTCTGTACTAGGCAGCACTCGCCAAAAATTCCGGAAGTCCCCACACCCCCCCCGCGCGCCCCCGTCCCAGCCAGCCCCCGTCACACCCAGGTTAACGACAAAACACCCAACCCCCCGTCACACCCAGGTTCCCCCTCCTCTCCATCTTCTTTTCCTGCAAGTAAAAGAAACCAGATCTCCTCCCCACCCTCCCACACACCCTTCCCTGTTCTTTCTTCCTCCTCTAGTTCTCCATGGCTTCCAGATCTCCTCCCAGCTCTCCATCCCCCAGATGCAACTCCTCTAGCTCTGAAAAAAAGAGGACAGAGGGACAGAAGAAAAAAGGTAAAAATCTCCCTCTCCCATTCTCTCAGAAAGTGTCCAACAATCCTGCACACAAATCAAACACAATTCAAAAACATCCACAAACAAAAGCACAACCATCCCCCAGATCCTGCCTGGGCAAAACTTTTCTCTATCACATCCATACCTATGATGAAAAGGACACCAAAAGTGAACAACAGAAAAGAAGCTTTCTAACAGTGTACAAAAAAAAGTTCTTTTTTGTGGGTTCCTGTGACTTTTTCAACTTGCTGATTAGGTTTTGTCATTTTTGACTTTTTTCATCCTTTGGTAGCTCCCTCTGGATCTTTGCGTCTTTGATTTGCTTTGCCTCCCACACTATCCTCTCTCCTGTGAAGTAATCTGGTAAGAAAAAAGGAACCAGGTTACTTATATGGAAGGTACCAACTTAGTTATAAAAAAGAACCAAGTTAGTTATACAACAGGAACCAAATCAAAAAAGTATCTAGAAAAAGAATAGAATGGATGTGCATGTAGAAAAAAGAACAAATTGCAGAGGCAACAAAGAAAAATCTTAACCGTCACGATTTTTTTTGTATCAGATGTCAACTTTGGATATTAATACCCCCCTACGGAAGATGGTGATGTTCCTGACATGGAGCCATTATACTGCACTCAGACAGGTCCGGCAGAGTTTGTTGGAGAATCTCCGGATCCAGTGGTTGATGAGAGGGCAGCGACTCTTGGCATTCAGTCTGATGAACAAAGTGGTAGGGGCCCGCAACAGAACAGAGAGTTGCCCCCTGCTGGTGACCATGGTATTCCCATGTCTACTATTCCTACGGATTTAACCACCTACCCTGACTTAGGGGAAGGTGATGTTGATGGAGCTAGCATGAACGAGGAAGTTGCATACAGTCCGCAGGAGCCTTTCCTAGGGATGAGGTTTGACACAATTTTGAGTGCAAAAGCACATTATAATGCTTATGCTCTCAAGCTGGGTTTTTCTATCAAAGCTCACACATCTCAGAAGGGGAGAAACACAGATAAGGTCATTAAGCAACAGTTTGTGTGCAACAAGTTTCGTAGGCCTAAAATAGAGGAGGAGGAGCAACAAGAGAGAATGACTATTGTAGAAGATATCAGCCCTGTACAGCTTGATGATGGCAATGTTGAAGCTCCGAAGAGTGATTCGTCAAAAAAAGTAGTAGCAAATTTGGGGTTAAGCACAAGAGGGAAAGTATCAAACAAACAAATTGCCCAGCTAGAATGTTTGTCAAACTCATTGATAACAAGTGGCAGGTGACCTACTTCATCGTTGAACACAATCAAACTTTGATAGAAAGGTCATCGCTCGCAAAGTACTTGAGATCGCATAGGGGTATCCCCCGTGATGAGAAAGAGTTCCTAAAGTGTCTGCATAATTGCAACTTGGAAACAGGTTTGTGACGTCTGACTGTTACTAAGTTGGATTCTGAATGTTAGCTAACTTGCTACTGCTATTATGCTAAGTTTTTTCAGGGCATCCTCCTAAGTTGTTTCCTAATGTGCAGGTCACATGATGGAGGTCATGTCTGAATTTTACGGCGAGGATGATTTTGTACCATATGGCCCCAAGACAATATCAAACTTGCGGTCTGAATTCAGGAGTGAAAACAAAGATTTCGACATTGTTGAAACACTTGAGCACTTCAAAGAGCTGCAGGCAAAAGATCTCGAATTCTACTACAAATTTTCCTTTGATTCAGAGAACAGAGTTGAAAATATATTCTGGGTTGATGGTTTGGCAAGAAAAGCTTATGTGGAAGCATATCACGATTGTGTGTCGTTTGACACAACTTTCTGTACAAATCGTTTCAACATGCATTTTGCGCAGTTTATTGTTATAAATAGGCATGGGCAGTCTTTTTTGCTGGGTTATGGTTTTCTCAGAGATGAGAAAGATGCCAGCTTTAAGTGGCTTTTTAGACAGTTCCTCGAAGCAATGCATGGAAGAATCCCACCAACATAATCACAGACCAGGACTGGGCTATTAAGAATGCGATTAAAGCTATTTTCCCTGATAGTGTGCACAGAAATTGCTGTTGGCACGTGATTAAAAAAGCCAACGAGAGGCTAGGGTCCTTCCTTAGGCGTCATCCTGGTCTAGCTGAGGAGTTCAATGAGTGCATTGATGAGAGCATGACTGTTGAAGAGTTCGAAGCAACTTGGGTAGCAATGGTTGTGAAGTGGGGATTGTCCGGGAACGAAACTTTTGTTTGGTTAAAAAAGTATGCTCATACATGGGTTCCATGTTATTTCAGGGAATGCTTCTTCCCTTTCTTGCAGTCAACTCAAAGGAGTGAGGGCTTCAATGTTGTCCTAAAAAGGTACATCAATTCCCAGAACTCTATCAAGCACTTTGTAAGGCAGTATGAGAAGATTCAGGCCAAGATTTTGGGTAGAGAGGGCTGCAAAGATTACCGAACGGATGAGCTTGAGGTGAGGCCATGGTCCCCATTCCCAATAGAGAAGCATGTACTAGATGTTTACACAAGGGACATCTACTTGAGGTTCAGGGTGGAATTCGAGCTTATTGGGCACTACAATGTGCAAGCACAAGGCCAGAACATGTACTTGTTGGTTCCTAACAATGTCAAGTGCTACCCTTATGGATCTAGGACCTACATGGTTAATGCAAATGCTGGACAATTCAACTGCAATTGTTGCAAGTACCAGCGTGATGGTATCCTTTGTTGCCATGTGTTGAAAGTGTTCACGCATGTCGGTATTGATGCACTATCGGAAAGGTTCATTCTTAAACGGTGGACTCAACAAGCAGTTGAGGATGTGGTGCTGCCTGCTGAGCAGGAACAAGATGATGTGATGCCTGAACAGTCTCGACAGAAGCTAAGGTTTGCAAACTTGTCTAGATCGTTTGTGCAAATTGCTAAAATTCTTAGTGAATCAGATCAGGCAGAAGCTATTGCTCGTAGGCACATCAGGGAGATGAAATCTGAGTTTCCGCAATTGAACAAAGTTTTCAAAAATAAGAAACCAGACCGCACAAACAGCGCCCCTAATGCGCCGCATGACACCGCAACTCCCAGCACATCACAACAAACAACAACCCCTAATGCACCGCAACAAACAGCAACCCCTAATGTGCATCGCCCCATTTCTTCATCTCCTAACGTGGACCAATCAACGACAGCAGGGCCTTTGCCAACAAGGCCACGGCCGAAACCTCCCGGCAGTCACTGTGGTAATTCAGGCCCTATGCCAGCCCCGCCACCACCTCCGTTTACAGCGCAGCAAACATCATCAAGCGTGCGGGGGGTGATGCACAAAACACCTCCTCTAGTGACTACAACGCAACATGGCCCCGCTGCTGCTCGACAACTAGACTGTGCCAGACAAACAACATCGGGGGCAGGTGCGTCTCCTGTTCAGCACTTGGGTGGTGTGGTTGAGCCGAATAGAGAACATTTTGTAACACTAAACCCTCCCAGGTCTAACACTAAAGGGCGGAAGAAAGGAAGGATACCATCTGGCATTGAGTTGCAAGCTAAAAAAATCAACCTATGTGGTTTGTGTTCTGAGCCTGGACATAACGCTGCTACGTGTACTTCTGGGTTGGGCCATAAGTAGCGGATTTTTATATAGGGGTCGTTGCTCTCTTATGTGGTTTGTGTTCTGAACAAAAGGGTGTAAGTTTGTTATATGTAAGTTGGTTCTTTGTTTAGAACTAAGTTGAGTTCATATTTATATAACCAAGCTTGTTCCTGTTTTATGATCCAATTGTATGTAACCTAGTTTTGCATAAATATATTAGAAGATATATATAATTAAGTTGGTTCCTGGAGGTAACCAACTTGGTTATTGAACATAACTAACTTGGTTCCTGAAGATAACCAAGTTGGTTCCCTGGAGGTAACCAAGTTTGTTCCTAACCAATTCCTTCCCTGGAGGCTATTGTATTCATATAACCAGATTTGGTTCCTGGAGTGTGGAGTCATATATGTCATCTGTCCTCGAGACAAAAGTGCATCCATCTATATAACCCCAGTTTTGCATAGTGCTTTACCTTATTTCTTGAGTATGGTTTTCTAGTTGCTGTTGTTTTTCGGCGAGGTAACCCATGTGTGGGTCTGCACTTTTCTTATATTTGGAAAATTCCCTGGTCCATACACCGGTAAGTTGCTCCCGTTCCAATGTTCAGCATTGAACAAAGTGCATACACCGCAATCATAGCTACATGATTTAGTAGTAAAAAATGACAATGATTAGATGGTGCGTGATAAAGAGCAACTTGTCGTCCTGGAAATCATCATGTGTTTTGGATATACTCACGTTCTCGACTGCTTTGGAGGTTTGATGTCTTCAACTTTGTAATCTCTGATCTGCACTGCTGAATTTGCATAGTTTTCTTCCCATAAGATCTTGATGGGAGCAACTAATTTGTCGACAGTATCATTGAACTTCTTGTCCAATAATGACCTGATCGAATCAAGAACTTCGAACCTTTTATCCCTTATGTTGATGAAAAACAACTAGTAATGATTGACGTGGTCACGCTCGCCCGGTGACAAGTTCTCGAGCACGGGCATCATAACCTGTGTTTTCAAAAACAAACAAAAAGGTTTATGGTGTGTGTTTTTGGAGGGAAGGTGTTAGGGTGGGAAAACGGATAAACAAAGTGAGTAGAAAAGGAACAAAACTAGTAGGAAAAGCAACTTAGTCTTATTTTTGGAATCAACTTAGTTACATGGGTGGGACCAACTTAGTCTTATTTGGAACCAACTTAGTTACAGGGGGTGGACCAACTTAGTTATCGGGTGGGACCAACTTAGTCTTATTTGGAACCAACTTATTTACACAGGGTGGGGCCAACTTAGTCTTATTTTGGAATCAACTTAGTTATAGGGGATGGGACCAACTTAGTCTTATTTGGAATCAACTTAGTTATATGGGTGGGACCAACTTAGTCTTATTTTGGAATCAACTTAGTTATAGGGGGTGGGACCAACTTAGACTAAGTTCGGATCAACTTAGTTATATGGGTGGGACCAACTTAGTCTTAGTTTGAATCAACTTAGTTATAGGGTGTGGCCAACTTGGAAGTTTGAAGAAATAACTTACACTATCTTTCCTGTCGAGATGGGCAGTGACTTTGCCGAAGTACTTTTTCAGCTCTCTCTTGTTGCATTCCATATTTTTAAGTAGACTCTGAAAAACACAGGAGAGAGGCATTAGATGCAACATGCAAAAAAATAGAAACCAAAAAATGGTGAATGATACCATGCTAGGAAAATGTGCTCTTTGTAAGTGGGTCATTACCGTAACCCTCAGAGGCATGACAAGCTTCTTAACCTTCTTAAGTTTTCGTAACATTATGGACTCTATTCCGAGTTCCATTACAGTATTTGTCAACTGTCCGTAGGGCATCATGGAGTTTGCAAGATCTCTGAGTGTAACGAAATACTTTTCATATGATACAACTATTGGTGTATTGTCAATGTCTTGGCCCTTTTTGGTTCTTTTTCCATGTGCAGTAACTGTGGTGTACAGCTCTTTCCATCAGCTGAACATGTGTACACCCTTTGATCGACATATGTAAATTAGGGTGACTTCACTGCAGGAGCCTGCCTAATGATTCTTCTTTCTTGTACCTGTGGGCGATCTCCTATAGTTGTGCTTCCAAAAGAATCAGGGTCCAATACAATGACACTTCCCACCCTTGCTGGCGTCTAGAAACCGCTCTATATTTGCTCAACAACTGCAGCCTTAGGGGCATCCTTTGTAGAAGCCCTTTCTTTTTCCACCTTGTCAGCTGCGGTACACGCTTCTCTCATTGTTTCCTCATCCAATGCCCAATCATCGTTTAGCCTTCCATCGTTCAGGTTGACCGGTGTTATGCTTGCTGAAGTTGGATGGCTTGGAATTATGCACTTGTTTTTGTCCTCCTCTGGGCTGTCAAAACCCAGGTCGAAAGATGGTGGATCACAGGCTTTATCCATAGTATCTTGCCAAGATTTTTTTTATCTGGTGGTGCGAAATTTGGTACTGGTGGTAGTGGACATGCATCACTCGTTTTTGTGTTGTGTGTGCTGCATATTCCTGTAGTTTCAGTACTTGCGTGACGCAGCGGTGTAGTTGCGGTCACCTTCAGCTGTGTGCTTCCAGTTTTTGGAGGGGGGCGAGGGCATTTTGGTATGACCATAGGGGCTCCCTGCTGAAATGGCAATCCCTTCACTGGCTGCTGCAGTATCTGTGGGCTAGGCATACACGGCTGGGTGGCTTGGACCGCGGCAGCAGCAGTAACTACTGTTTTGGGCTTTGCCTTTGGTGTTTTAGTTACTGCTGCTGTGTTTGTTGGATCCCCTTCTGGGCGGCCACGTTGTTCTGCCATCTTCTGTCTCCTAGTCCCCTATGTCTGTCGGTCATCTCTTATATCCAGTTTCTGAAGGCTGAAGCACTCTACACTTAGCTTGTGTATTGTGTCTTCACTTCCAATCATATCTACCACAAGGACATTTGCAGTGCATACCCTCAACTCCCTGTCTACCACCAAATGGAAGACAGCATTGGCATCACTCTTGCCATCATCATCATCAAAAACAGGAGCTTCAATGTGCAGGCGGCCAACTTTTTTCATTGTTTCTGCTGCAACCATTCCTATTAACTACGAAATGAGTTTTGGTCTTCTGTCTGATAGCCTTGACCTGCATGTAACCTTGCTGCCCGTTATTCCTCCGCTTTCCTTCTTGTTCTTTGAATCAATCCATGTACTGAGAATTCATCGGGCTTGCTCCCACAATCATCGTCCCGATTTTCTATGTCAGTGCCCCTCTCACTGAGGTTGCTGGCTAGGCAATCTTGGTTTTCCTTTGGTGTCAGTCTAGCTGATCTTCTTGGCATCTTGGTCAAATTGCACCCAGGATCTTCCTCTTGTTCATCTTCTCCCCTCCTCCATTCCCGTTGTTTGCATATCTGTTAGCTCCATCTTCTTCATCTTCCTTGCTGTCGCTATCTTCCTCATCCTCATTGTCACTGTCGTCATCACCATCAGAACCATCATCGGGGTCGTTGTCATCTTGTTCGTTGTCGAATTCTCCATCAGTCCTTTGCTTCTTTCTTCTCCCCTCAACATAGCTAGACCTTTCTTCATTTTATATATTCCCAATAGCCTCGACAAATGTCCCGATCTTGTTGGATATGTCTGTGTATAGCTCGCCCACGCAGATGGAAAATTTCCTTTTTCTCTACATAAATAGAAAAAGGTATAGAGAGAAATTAGTAGAACTCTAGCAGCCAACTTAGTTAACTCCATTTGCCAACTTAGTAACTTCAGTAGCCAAATTTAATAACTTCCAGCAGCCAACTTTTCAAAGAAAAAAAGAACGAAAAAGGAAAAAGATTTTACAAAGTAGGAAAATCAACTTAGCATGTGATATGAAAATCAACTTAGCTAACTAATTAGTTCATCCTAGTTCATATTATTGAACCAACTTAATGAGCCAAACTTAAATGAACTCAAATTAGTTCATATTAATGAACTCAAATTTTATTCATATTAATGAACCAAATGCAAAAATGAACTCAAATTAGTTCATATTAATGAACCAGCTTAATGAGCCAAACTTAATGAACCAACTTAATGAAAAAGCAACTAAAGTTAACTAAGATGGCTACTGTAGATGACTAAGTTGGTTCATTAAAAAAATTTAAAAACTTTTTAACAAACCAACTTAGTTATCGGGCTGCAGCTAACTTAGCTGTATTATGAAATCAACTTAGCTCCAATATGAACTCAACTTAGCTATAGTATGAAGTCAAATTATTTCAATATCAAATTATTGAAATCAAATAATATGAACTCAACTTAGCTATAGTATGAACTCAACTTAGCTGCAATATAAATTCAACTTAGCTTTAATATGAAATCAACTTAACTGCAATATGAACTCAACTTAGCTATAAAATATCAACTCAAATTATTTCATATTATAATGAGCCAACTTAGCTGCAATATGAAGTCAACTTAGCTTTAATTATGAAGTCAACTTAGCCTGCATAATGAACCAAATTAATGAGACGGACTTAAATGAAGAAAAGTTGGATGGCCAAAGTTTACTGAGTTGGCTACTGTAGATGACTAAGTTGGCTTCAAAACTTAAAAGTGTTTTTTAAAAAAATTATACTTAAAGTATACAGAGGTAACAACTTAGTAAACATCCAGCAGCCACCTAGAAAAAACGAATTATACCTCATTTGAAAAGCTATGTGGCAGCTTTGCAGACATGAATTCTTCGGTTCTTGTCTTGCCCATAAAAAGACTGTCTCTTATATAAGCCCCGATAGATTTTTTGAGTCGTATGTTGTTTAAAACAAAAAAAGCCGTGTTAAAAAAATGTATACAGATGGAGTAAATTCAAAAACACATAGGGCTTTTAGGGTTTTTTGTATGGGCAGAAAGTGCTTACTTTCAACTTTCCAAACTCCCCATCCCTTTTTGCATCCTTCCGCATGACAGCCTGCATGAGTTTGTCGTTCCATGCTGCAGCCCGTATTGGACAGACTTCTTCGAACTCCACAACCTCGTCAACCTCTAGGGAATCAAGATAAAGAACCTGCATTGAAAATAAGGACAAAAAAAGTAAGTTAAAAAATGATATTACATGCCGTCGAATAGTGTTAGGTTTAGTGTTCAAAAAAGAAGATGTCTTCACGCAAAATTACCACGAGATGGTGAAGACAACAACATACAAATTTCTTCTTTACTCTCATTTTCTTTACTTCTGTGATTATTTGATCAATGGCGAATTGGGCGAAGTTTGTCCGACGGAACTGGTTAAGGTCTACTAATGCTTGGTAACACCTGGGGTTGATGCTTGATGTTGTTGTAGGGCTCACGAAGTAGCTGATTACGCCAAAAAATATGCGCGCAGAAACTTCATGTCCACAGCCCCTCCCATTCCTTTTATCACCGCGCACCAATCGGCCCACTCGGGTGTTGTGTCACTCTCTATGTTGTACTCTTTATTAAAGAACTCAATTGCATCTGTTTCTATTTCATATCTAACAGGGCTCCCCTTGTTCTTTATCCCAAAAACTTTGGTGTAGGTGTCTGCATTAACCGGGATACTCCCCTTCCAGGTATAACAATCTCACTCCGTATGGGGTCAAAACATGATAAGACCCACATACTAAGGTCTACGGGCATCTCTTTTGCCTGCACCTTAAGCATGCCTCCCCATCCCCAATCTTCTGTCAGGTCTTTCTGATCTTGCACTAGCAGTTGGTTCAGTTTGAACAACATGGCCGGAGAAGCGCGATTCCTTCCTATCTGTAACAAAAAAAAGAGGTCGTGTGTATAAGATAACTAAGTTGGTTCATGTTTTATTGCGTGAAAAAATAGAACATAAAAAGGGAAAAAGAAAGGGCGCACCGTGGTTCATCGTACGCGACCAGGTCCTGCTGCTGGCAGCGCATGTAGCGCAGCAGTTGTGTCCGCAATTATAGGATTTGTTGCTGAAGATGACTGCATAAAGTTAACCCCACAAAAAAATCAGTTAGCACTGGAACAAAAAAAATCAGTTGTATCCTGGAAAAAGAAAAGATAACGTTTACCTGTTGTCCAGTTTGTGCAGCTGGTAAACGCAGGCGGGCGCACTTGACATTATCTTTCATCATTTTATGACTTCGGATTTTCTGCAGGGGAAAAACAAAAAGTATGTTATGTCCATCAAATATCAACTTAGTTATTTTCTAGAAACACAACTCAGTATTCTATAGCAAGCAACTAAGTTAACTTAGTTAGATTCAAGAAAGAAAAACAACCAACTTAGTGTTTCAACTAAGTTAACTTAGTTAGATTCCAGAAACCAACTTAGTTATTTTTAGGACCCAACTTACTTATTTATATGAACCAACTTTAGTTATTTCTAGGACCCAACTTAGTTGGATTTCAACTTGGTTAATTAGATTCTAAAAAGAAACAATTTAGTTCTCTCTAGAAAACCAATTTAGTTCTCTCCAGAAAAACAATTTAGTTCTCTTTTCAAGAAATCAACTTAGTTCTCTCTACAAACCAACTTAGTTATTTCTAAGACCCAACTTACTTATTTATATGAACCAACTTAGTTTTTTCTAGGACCCCCACTAAGTTGAATTTCAACTTGGTTAATTAGATTCCAAAAGAAGAAATGATGAACTATGGGATGAAAACTTGATCATATTGCAGTCAGCAAAAAACAAAAAAGCACTTAAATCTGGTTGTGTAAAAGTTAAGTAATATTCAGAAACCCCAAAAAAAGCCTGAAATCTTGTGATGAACACTAGTTTTGAGTCTCTAGAAACAACCTGCTACTACTCTACTGTCGTCTGTCGACACCTGTTTTTTCTGCATGTGCAGGTAGGCAGTGATCGCTTCTTCGGTTATACTATACTATGTGCTACTTCTGCTAACTACCTCGCGAGAGCGAGACCGTGCACGAGGTCACGAGCAAAAGAGAAAAAAATATCGTTCATATGAAAGCAAAAATTTCTGGGCGGCGATGACGGTCAACAATTGCAGTAGATACCCAGGATCAACACTAAGTTCCGAGGCGAAAGTAAAAAATTCCCATGCCCTTGCTAATTCCCCCTACTGTGAAAACACAGGAAAAAACCCGACACTCGTCATACATGCAGCGAGTGATAACGTTTTCACCGGACTTGCTAATTTCCCTACACGAGTTTGAATCCATCATCATCATATAGACCGAGTGCTAGTTTAACTATGAGACAAGAATCAATAGGATAACATGACATGGGTTCGTGCAAATCAAATTGGGGGGGAATTTTGTAACTACCTCGGTGAATTACGCTCCTAGATACAAGCCTGGATGAGCGGAAATGGTTGAAATAGTACGGTGGGGCCCAAATGCCACTCACAGGTAGACCTTTCGGCCGTCCCAACCATTTCCATTCATCGGGACAAGTACGGGCGGCGTAATCGGCAGGCGAATGGATCAACTACATACACAAATGAGTATGTATGCAAGCCACCATACAATAGTACATCAGAGCCATTCCATCTAAAAAGAAATATATAGCATACGGCAATATTCAAATGACCTAGATAGATATAATAGTTTAGGATATCTCCTCATACATCGCACATCAGAGTATCAGGCGGAAGCGGCAACAAGATCCGAGTACGGATAAGAAGCAAATCGGCATAATATGCCCCATAAATAAAAACATCCCGCCCACAGATCTCACGGATCCCCTTTCCCGGAATCTCTACACCGAACGATCGTTGCCCACATCATCAGCCTCCTCCACCCAGTATCCATCTTGCGAGTGTACCTTTTCATCTGAACCAATAATTTATCGTGTGAGACCCTAGGGGTACTCAGCAAGTCTTTATGCCTCTCAAGGGGACACAACCTGGGGTGACGCAATTGCAGCAAAAGATAAACCCTAGCAGTTCTATAGATACTCGCTAACCATCCGCCTAACCAAAGATAGACGGATGTCCGTGAATTAATGACAACAGTTATAACAGTAATACCATCAGATCCATCCTCCTCCTCGCTTACCAACGAGGAAGCGGACGAACAACCCCCCATCCGTTGGCAATTTTATTAACCATTCCATGAGTGTTGCACTAATTACTAGTCGATTTAGTCAAATTAAAAGCGGTACTTTAGTTATGCTTGTCTATGATCGAAAGCTGTGCTCCAAGTCGTCCATAACGCGGACACGACTTTGAAAGTTTTACCCTGCAGGGTGCACAAATAGCAACACACTCGATCAACCTCGGAAAAACCAAATCAAAACCCAACGAGGCCTTCACGACAAAGCAATCACAGGATTGAAATATTTGAGGCCACCCATTGAGTACACCCGCAAAGTTAGGTGACTCGAGAAGGACCCAAGGTTTGGGTGGGCGGTAAACATCGGGAACCCAAAAGCTGGGCTTGTCGATACGCACGTGTCCCGATCCTAAGCAGACAGTGCTCCTCGCACAATAAATAAAGCGACAAAGCATGGCATAAGTACAGGATAGTAAATAAATCCTCAAACTAGTTTGTGGCCCCAAGAAATAAGATGAATCAAGCTCTAGCTCGGGGGGTCCCATAAGCCTCCGGATGTGGATAGCGAATAATCAAGGAACATGAATCAAGTACTCGGGGTCCTACGGGACACAAGTGAGCAGGAAAAACCAAATAGCAGATATTGCTCACCGGTGCCACTTTCATTAGTTATCCCATTACTACTCAGGTTAAGTTGTTTAGGTACCTCGTTATCCATCAGACTCTCACATACCCTACGCATGCTGTTCTACGACTCGCATGGCTCAAACAACTCCTGTATTAGTGGCTCATGGGATGGAGGAACAAGCTTCGGTGGGGTTTAAAAGTAAAGGTTATGCAATACTTGGGATTCAGTTTAATGCAATCGCGACTCAATGATGCAAGAATAAGATAGAGGCAATAGGTACTGTATGTATGCAAGCATGTGGTAGTGCTTTGTCAGCTCGATTGAAGCGAGAGCGGATCAGGTAGTGCTCTGGTTTTCTTGATATATCCACCTTTCGATCTATTCGAAGAAGAACCAAACAAACAAGGCCAATATAAATAAAGTGCACAAGCATAAGAATAAAATGCGACAAGCAAACAATCATGCCATGATGAATGATGCACAAGTTGCATGTCAATAATGTAGCATGGCATGGGTGAGGTGTGGAATACAAGAATTAAACATTTTATTGAGTTTTGGCCACATTTTATCCTCATAATAGTTGATGTTTACATTGTATTTGTATGATTCATGCTGCAATTTAAGTCATGGATAGCATAAACAGAAAGGTCTCGTCGAGCTGATCATTTTAGACATAGCATTTTTTAAATTCGGAGTTATAAAACAAAAGTTATTAAATAAATAAGGAAAATGGCATTTTATGTAATTATATTCAACTTGGAAAATAAAGTGCTCAATTGAAATTTTGGATGGCATATTTGAAATCCTCATATTTTTCTGATTCAAAATCATATATTATATGTATTATTTGGATTTGTATTTTCAAAGTTATTTAAAACAGAAAAGAAATTTGAATTTTAAAACTAATTTGAATAGTTTGAATTTGAACAGAAATGCAGAAATCCTATTGACACCCAGACAGACCCAGCCCAATGTGGTGGGGCAGAGATGGCTCAGGGCCACACGCATCGAGAACCTTCTCTATCAGCTGCTGCCACCACCGAGGCCGACAGTGGGGTCGGTGGCTCGCGGGCCCGTGCCAGTGAGGAAGCGGAGGCAGCGGGAGGGTGGGTATGGGACCGGGTTGAGGAGTAAAACTCAGGAGCCTTTTGCAAAAAGCAGGAGGCATGCAGGTGGGTCCGGAGGATCGCGTGCCAGCGAGCAAAAAGGTGGGGGGTATCGCAAGATGGCCACACTCATTTTCTTCCTGATCGATGAATGGCCAGCGGCCTTGACAATGACGTGGCGCAGCGAGGGTCGAACTCGCGACTGGCGCTTCTTGGCGGCGGCGACCACTGCGACTAGCGGGTAGTTATGCGGTAGGGGCGCGGGCTAGATAGGGTCTGCGCAGTGGGAGCGGCGGGCTGGCGTGGCCGGTGCACAGAGAGTGCTCGACGGAACGCACGCCGCGACCAGGAAGCGACGGCGAGGCAGACCTTGCCAGGGAGACGGGAGGCTCACCGCGAGGGCGTTGGTGTGGTCGACTGTGGCATCCCGCAAAAACCACTACTAGAAAATCGCGTTGTTTTTGTGCATTGCATCATCATGACCGCATGCTCATGTCATCATGCCACCTTGCATTGAGCATTGTCCTCATCTTGCATTTGCTTGCATAAAACTATTTGCAGAAAAACCTAGTTTTGTTTTCTAAACGCCCCGCCTTTGTTCAACACGCAAACCCGGGTCGCCGGAATATTTTGTTTGTCTGCTATCGGTTTGCAAACGGTGCATTTAAAATTAAATAAAATATTTCATTATTTTAGTGGGGGCAGTCGAACGGGCCGATTCGACCCGAACGACCACCCCCAGAAAATAAAACGGTCTACCAAAATCCTAGTCTACCCTGTCCTAGTCTACCCACCCAGCCTCCACCTCACCCCACCCAATGGCATGTAGCCACCTCACCCTCTTCCCTTCCCCTACCCAATCACAGCCCGCCACTTGTCCACAGCCTCTCCCTCACCTCTCTCTCTCTCCCTTCTCCCACTCAACGCCACACCCACCCAGTACACACCCCACACACTGCCACACGGGCCCACCAAGCCAGCCCCGCCCTGGGTCCCACCAACCGGCCCCACTCTGGCCGTCCCCACGCGTCCCACGCGGTGCGCCCGCGCCCTCCCTTCTTCCACCTCCTCTCTTCCCCGCAGCTCGCACCCCCGCCTCCCCTCGCCTGGGCCCTCTCCCCCAGCCCCGTCCGCCGCCGGCGCGCCTCCGGCCGGCGCCCTCGACCGCTCTCCGCCTCCCACCGCCGCTCGCGGGACCCCTCAGCTCGCCGCCTCCTCCCTCCTCTCTCCTCTGCCCCCGCACGCCCACCACCTCGCGCTCGTCCCCAACCTCCCACCGCCCCGCAGCCTCCTTCCCCAGGCTCCTCCCCGGCCCCGCTCCGACCTCCCCCTCCTCCCCCAGGCTCCTCCCCGCCGCCCGCGGCCGCAGGCCTCTCCCCTCGCCCCGTCGCCCGTTCTCCTCTCTGCCCGAGCTCGCCCCTCCCTCTCCGGCCACCGACAAGATCTCCATCCTGGACCCCAAGGACTCCCTCACGGACATCGAGCGCCAAGATCGCCTCTCGGATTCCGTAGCTGTTCCCGGACCCAAAGACGTCGAGACCCCCGACCCGAAGATGCCCAGTACACCAGTTCGCCTTCTCGGACGCCAGGACCTCCTTCATGGACACCGAAGATCGAACCCCGGTGCGTCAAGCTCTCCTTCCCGGCCGTCAGGGTCCACGACATGGTATCGCCAAGATCTCCAATCGGAACGACAAGCACCTCACCCGGATGCCGAGACCGACTCGATGGCGCGGACCCGACAAGATCTGCACGACGACAAGAACGACAGCGACCAGGGCGAATCCAATGCGCCCCCGACACCAAACCAGGGCCCCCTTCCCGGATGCGACAAGATCTACTTCCGTTATTCGAGACCGACCCCGTCGAACCCTAAACCCTGAGACCGACCCCGAACCCCGGAACCCAAGATCTGCCGAACCCTAATGTGTGAACCCCTTCCCGAAACCCTATTTTATAATATAATCCAACTTGTTGCATATTAAATCGTCATACTCGCATGCATATTGGTGTGGTTTGGGGGGCCTTATGCCGATTCACCATATAATTAAATATGGGGCCCATATGCGGGCAAATCTAGCCTTATATTGGCCTCATTTAAACTTGAGTAGCGAACCCGTATTATCTTTTGCCATGTAATACAACATTTAAATTGCGGGGTGTCTAAATAACATGAACCATTTAATTATCTGTCGGGACCCCGGTTCCGCTTAATCTGACCTAATTGCATTGCACCCTTGCCTTGTCATACATCATACATGCATCATGCCCGATCTTCTGCCGTTGTGATAAATAGTGCATCCGGTGTTTCTTCTAGTGTTTTGCTTCTTGTGATAAGACCGTTGAGTTGATGCGAGTGTCGACCCGATCTTGGATGAACCTTCGGCAATGTTTTCAATGAGCTCCCCTCTACCTATCTTACTTTTATAGTATTTATTCCCTCCTGTTGATCTATTGCTATACGTGTTGCGTTGCTCTAGTTTTCGCATTCGTGATATCCCTTGCAGCTATATTGCCTTGGACACACCCTATTACCTGTTGTTTGGTAGATAGTTGGACCTGCGCGTCTTAGTCGCTTGATCAAGTGTTGTTGCGTGTCGTCAAATGCCACAGTTGTTGGAGCCTTGCCGCATGTTTGATGTTGGAGATGATCATAGTTTTACTTATAGTTCACTTTAATTCCTGTTTAACAACTAAAATTGAAGTAAGCAGAGGCATCAGTGTGTGATAGAAAATATTTGGTTTTCGAACGCCCACTTGTGTCCCGTAGGACCCCAAATACTTGATACCTGTTCCTTGATTTATCGCGCTATCCACATCCGGGAGGTATATGGGACCCCCCCTGAGCCAGAGCTTGATTCAGTCTTATTCCTTGGGGCCACAAACTAGTTTGAGGTTTTATTTACGATCCTGTACTTATGCCATGCTACTTCTGTATTTACGATTGTGCGAGGAGCACACTGTACTGTTTAGGTAAGCGGAGTGTTTTCGCGGTATCGACAAGCCCAGCCACACTTTCGGGTTCCCAGTCGTTCTGACCATTGACGCAAACCTTGAGTCCGTCTCGAGCTAGCTTACTTCTATGTGGTCTACTCAATGGGGTGGCCCTGAAATATTTCTGAATCTGTGATTGCTTTGTCGTGAAGGCCTCGTTGGGTTTTGATTTGGTTTTCCGAGGTTGATCGTGTGTGTTGCTATTTGTGCACCGGCGGGTAAAACTTTACGAAAGCCGTGTCATGATTATGGACGACTTGGAGCACAGTATCTCGACCATAGACAAGCATAACTAAAATAGTACTATAAATTTGACTTATAATGACTAGTAATCAGCTTCACTATAATGGAATGGCTAACTAATACTGCCCACAATTGCTTGCTTTGGGTGTCGCTTGCGACCATTGTACCTGACTAGTAAGTATTGCAACTACAACGGAATGGCTAAATAAAAGTACCAACAACTGCTGGGTTTTGGGTTATCTCATGTTATTTGTATCTGATTAGTAAGTGTTGCAACTATAACGGAATGGTTAACTAAAAGTGCCCACTGCTTATTTTATCAGGATGATTATCTAAACCTGACTAGTAATTGCCGCAACGATAACTGAATAAGTAAAACTGCCAACGGTGTGAGTTCCTCGGTTGACTTCCTCGTTTGGGTCTCGAGGGGGAAACACCAGGATGGGTTTGTTTGATGATAGTATCAGGTTGGTTCTGAATAGGTCTTTCTTACCCTCTCTGATAGCCGCCAGTTACATCGAGTCTCTATAGGGTGTTTAGTGCATGCTGTCGCTGCCGCTTCAGTCCACCATACCTATGTAGGCGAGGACCGCCGAATTCTAGTCTCGCCGTGTACTGGCCTCAGTACTGACGCTCCTTCTTTTTCCTTTGCCCTTTGTCGGCACCCCTTTTGTTTAAGCAGGTTTCGACGTCGTTAGCAGGGTTACCCTTCCGGCTTGGCCTGGGCAGGGTTATGGACGCCATTGGTTATTCTTCAGGGCTCTTAGCCCCATTTGCTTCTTGTCCGTAGACGGACGCTATATCATTTTCAAGGTGATTTGTATCTTTGTACCGTACATCTGTATTCTTGACTCATGGAGTCGTGTTGTATATATATCTGTTCTGTGGGTCCCATCGAGGACTGTTGTGTAATGTTATTACCGTTTCCACCACGAAAGTGCTGGTGGGCTTTGAATCGTTTCTATGCGGGTTTGGCGGGTTTCACTAAAACTTGCATAGGTCCGATTCTGGGTGTTACACAGTGGTATCGAGCCCGATTGCGATACCTGAAGTCCAACTGTGGGATAACCTAGCTAACGAAGTAGAGTGTCAAAACTATTTTGCAAAATCGGTTGGATAGTTACGATTAGGTCTGATTTTACTCCTTACCCTCTGCTATTCTCCTCTTACCCCTCGTGTTTTGGATCCGCTCTCTTCTCTCTCTTGAGTCCGAGTTTCGTGGTTGGGTTAAAATCGTACCTTCAGGGTTTCGCTTCCTCCTTTGATAACGGTGTTTTACCATCCGGTGTTCATGCTGCCTGAGGAATCCGTCTGCTGTGGTACCATTCTTTGTTCCTTGTTTGTGCCTTCCGGTGTTTTCCGACGCGACGACATCATCTACGCCCGATCCGATGCAGAGTCTGCATCACTCCTTTGTTCCGACCCTCGCTTGTCGAGATCTTCAGTCTAATTCCGAGAGTTGGTTGCTTAATCCGTCTATTCGGGTGCCGATTAATGGTTTGGGTGCGCGATGGACTGATCACCATCCGACTACTCTTATCATTCGCTCTTGTACCCCGAATCAGTGGATCCAGCGATTTTACTCCGTCCACGTAAGCCAGAGGTGGCTTTATTTGTGGATACCTCTACCTTCGACCTTTTGTTTCCGGAGTGTTCTCTCGACGATCACGGACAACGACCTCTTGTTAGTGGTGTCGCGAGGATCTACACAAAGCGAGAAGACGCAGATCGCCGACCTTCCTTCCGGTACCATGAGGCGGATCTCGAGGGCGAGATCCAGTGTTAGTGGTGTCGAATTGTGGCATCCCGCAAAAACCACTACTAGAAAATCGCGTTGTTTTTGTGCATTGCATCATCATGACCGCATGCTCATGTCATCATGCCACCTTGCATTTGAGCATTGTCGTCATCTTGCATTTGCTTGCATAAAACTATTTGCAGAAAAACCTAGTTTTGTTTTCTAAACGCCCCGCCTTTGTTCAACACGCAAACCGGTCACGGAATATTTTGTTTGTCTGCTATCGGTTTGCAAACGGTGCATTTAAAATTAAATAAAATATTTCATTATTTTAGTGGGGGCAGTCGAACGGGCCGATTCGACCCGAACGACCACCCCCAGAAAATAAAACGGTCTACCAAAATCCTAGTCTACCCTGTCCTAGTCTACCCACCTAGCCTCCACCTCACCCCACCCAATGGCATGTAGCCACCTCACCCTCTTCCCTTCCCCTACCCAATCACAGCCCGCCACTTGTCCACAGCCTCTCCCTCACCTCTCTCTCTCCCTTCTCCCACTCAACGCCACACCCACCCGGTACACACCCCACACACTGCCACACGGGCCCACCAAGCCAGCCCCGCCCTGGGTCCCACCAACCGGCCCCACTCTTGCCGTCCCCACGCGTCCCACGCGGTGCGCCCGCGCCCTCCCTTCTTCCACCTCCTCTCTTCCCACTTTCGCCCGCCTCCTCGCTGGGCCTCTCCCCAGCCCGTCCGTCAGCCGCGCCTCCGGCCCGGCGCCCTCGACCGCCTCCGCCTCCCACCGGTCCATGGGACCCTCTGCCGCCGCCTCCTCCTCTCTCCTCCTTCACGCCCACCACCTCGCGCTCCCAACCTCCCACCCTGCAGCCTCCTTCCCAGGCTCCTCCCGGCCCGCTCACCTCCCCCCTCCCAGGCTCCTCCCGCCCGCCGGCATGAGCCTCTCCTCGCCCGTCGCCGTTCTCCTCTCTGCCGAGCTCGCCTCCCTCTCCGGCCACCGACAAGATCTCCATCCTGGACCCCAAGGACTCCCTCACGGACATCGGCGCCAAGATCGCCTCTCGGATTCGTAGCTGTTCCCCGGACCCAAAAGGCGCCGAGACCCCAGACGAAGATGCCCGTACACCGATTCGCCTTCTGACGCCAGGACCTCCTTCATGGACACCGAAGATCGAACCCCGGTGCGTCAATCTCTCCTTCCCGGCCGTCAGGGTCCACGAAATGGTATCGCCAAGATCTCCAATCGGAACGACAAGCACCTCACCCGGATGCCGAGACCGACTCGATGGCGCGGACCCGACAAGATATGCACGACGACAAGAACGACAGCGACCAGGGCGAATCCAATGCGCCCCGACACCAAACCAGGGCCCCCTTCCCGGATGCGACAAGATCTACTTCCGTTATCCGAGACCGACCCCGTCGAACCCTAAACCCTGAGACCGACCCCGAACCCCGGAACCCAAGATCTGCCGAACCCTAATGTGTGAACCCCTTCCCGAAACCCTATTTTATAATATAATCCAACTTGTTGCATATTAAATCGTCATACTCGCATGCATATTGGTGTGGTTTGGGGGGCCTTATGCCGATTCACCATATAATTAAATATGGGGCCCATATGCGGGCAAATCTAGCCTTATATTGGCCTCATTTAAACTTGTGTAGCGAACCCGTATTATCTTTTGCCATGTAATACAACATTTAAATTGCGGGGTGTCTAAATAACATGAACCATTTAATTATCTGTCGGGACCCCGGTTCCGCTTAATCTGACCTAATTGCATTGCACCCTTGCCTTGTCATACATCATACATGCATCATGCCCGATCTTCTGCCGTTGTGATAAATAGTGCATCCGGTGTTTCTTCTAGTGTATTGCTTCTTCGCGGATAAGACCGTTGAGTTGATGCGAGTGTCGACCCGATCTTCGGATGAACCTTCGGCAATGTTTTCAGGCGAGCATCTCCCCCTCTCTACCTATCTTACTTTTATAGTATTTATTCCTTCATGTTGATCTATTGCTATCTGTGTTGCGTTGCTCTAGTTTTCGTACCCGTGATATCCCTTGCAGCCCTATATTGCCTTGGACACACCCTATTACCTGTTGTTTGGTAGATAGTTGGACCTGCGCGTCTTAGTCGCTTGCTCAAGTGCTGTTGCGTGTCGTCAAATGCCACAGTTGTTGGAGCCTTGCCGCATGTTTGATGTTGGAGATGATCATGGTTTTACTTATCGTTCACTTTAATTCCTGTTTAACAACTAAAATTGAAGTAAGAGCGAGCATCGTGGGTGATAGAAAATATTTGGTTTCGAGCCCACTTACTTGTGTCGTAGGACCCCAAATACTTGATACATGTTCCTTGATTTATCGCTATCCACATCCGGAGGTATATGGGACCCCCAGGCGAGCTTGATTCGGTCTTATTCCTTGGGGCCACAAACTAGTTTGAGGTTTTATTTACGATCCTGTACTTATGCCATGCTACTTGTATTTACGATTGTGCGAGGAGCACACTGTCTTTAGGTAAGCGGAGTGTTTTTGATGTCGACAAGCCAGCCACACTTTCGGGTTCCATCGTTTACAGCCATTGACGCAAACCTTGAGTCCGTCTCGGAGCTAGCTTTCGCTATGGGTCTACTTAATGGGTGGCCCCAAATATTTCTGAATCCTGTGATTGCTTTGTCGTGAAGGCCTCGTTGGGTTTGATTTGGTTTTCCGAGGTTGATCGAGTGTGTGTTGCTATTTGTGCACCCGGCCGGGTAAAACTTTCGAAAGCCGTGTCCATGATTTATGGACGACTTGGAGCACAGTATCTCGACCATAGACAAGCATAACTAAAGTAGTACTATAAATTTGACTTATAATGACTAGTAATCAGCTTCACTATAATGGAATGGCTAACTAATACTGCCCACAATTGCTTGCTTTGGGTGTCGCTTGCGACCATTGTACCTGACTAGTAAGTATTGCAACTTCTAGCGGAATGGCTAAATAAAAGTACCAACAACCGCTGGGTTTTGGGTTATCTCATGCTATGGTATCTGACTAGTAAGTGTTGCAACTATCACGGAATGGTTAACTAAAAGTGCCCACTGCTTATTTTATCAGGATGATTATCTCAACCTGACTAGTAATTGCTGCAACGATAACTGAAAAAATAAAACTGCCAACTGTGTGAGTTCCTCGGTTGACTTCCTCGTTTGGTCTCGAGGGGGAAACGCCAGGATGGGTTTGTTTGATGATAGTATCAGGTTGGTTCCGAATAGGTCTTTCTTACCCCTCTCTGATAGCCGCCAGTTACATCGAGTCTCTATAGGGTGTTTAGTGCATGATGCCGCTGCCGCTTCAGTCCACCATACCTATGTAGGCGAGGACCGCCGAATTCTAGTCTCGCCGTGTCTTGGCCTCGATCGACGCTCCTTCTTTTTCCTTTGCCCTTTGTCGGCACCCTTTTGTTTAAGCGGTTTCGGCGTTAGCGAGTTACCCTTCCGGCTTGGCACAGGCGGTTATGGAAGCCATTGGTTATTCTTCAGGGCTCTTAGCCCCATTTGCTTCTTGTCCGTAGACGGACGCTATATCATTTTCAAGGTGATTTGTATCTTTGTACCGTACATCTGTATTCTTGACTCATGGAGTCGTGTTGTATATATATATATCTGTTCTGTGGGTCCCATCAAGGACTGTTGTGTAATGTTATTATTTCGTTTTCCACCCGCACGAAAGTGCCTGGTGGGCACCTTTGAATCGTTTCTATGCGGGTTTGGCGGGTTTCGCTAAAACTTGCATAGGTCCGATTCTGGGGGTGTTACATCGACGGGGCTCGGGGTGGTCGCGATCGTCGGCGAGGCTGGCGCACCGGCGGTTAGGGTTTGCGTCGGTGTCGCGCTGGTACCGGCGCTCCTGGGCCTTCTCCTCCGCGTCGTCGGGCACAGGGGCGTCGCTGGCGCTTGGCTCGTTCTTCCTCGACGCCCAACAACCTCGCCCGCCTCCTGGATCGACGTAGACGAGAGGGAGCCGACGGTGGCCGGCGTCGGTGTGGCTGTGGCGTGGAAGAGAGAGGAAGGCGGGGCCACAGGGAGATCTGGCGGGCGAGAGAGGGGGAAGGAGTAGATAAGGAGGGGGAGGGGGGTGGAGGGCGGGGGGGGGGGGAAGGTGGCGTCGGCCACCTTTTGCCACCTTCCTCACGTGATCGGCATGGGGCCAGGCAGGTGGGGGCGGGCGGGAGGGCTGCCAGTGGGCGGAGGAGGGAGCTCGTGGTGGGGCATGCCCGGCAGAGAGAGAAAAGAGAGAAGAGAGAAGAGGGGAGGCGCTCGGGTGGAAGCTAGGGTTAGAGGGGGGCTCGGTTAGGTAGCCTCGGTTAGGGTTTGGTAGCTAGGTGGCATGGTGGGGCCAGCTAGGTGAGAGGGAGGGAGAGGCCGAGAGAGAGAGAGGGGGAGGCTTAGGGTTTAGATAGGAGAGGGGGTAAGGTGATTAGGGTTAGAGCTAGGGTTTAGGGGAGAGGATCAAGTGAGAGAGGGGGATTAGGGTTAGGGATGGAAAAAGAGAGAGGTGAGATTAGAGAGAGGCTAGGGTTTAGGGTTGATTAGGTTGGAGAGAGGAATAAAGAGAGAGGGGGTTTAGGTAGGGCTAAGAACAAGATCAACAAGATCCAACAAAAGGAGAGAGAGAGATGTGGATTTTTGATGCACATGGCAAAGAGAGAAGGAGCAAGGTGAGGATTGAGAGAGAAGGTGGAAGCTCAACAAAAGGGAAAACAATTAAAATTCCAAGCAACCAAGGGAGATCAAATAGTGGTGATGGTTGCATGGGACATGCATTACATTTAATGCACTCCCTAAGAGATTGGTGCAAGCTTGCATGGGCCATGCATAAGCATTAAATGCCATGTTTTAATCTTGTGAAAACAAAACAATTATTCAGGGCATTCATACATATGCATTCCATAAATATGGAACAAGCCAAGCAAAAGGATTTAGAATTGGATCCATCCAACCCACATGAGCTAGAAATAAAATCCAAAGAAAAATTACAAGCTCATAGGTTATGGTATGGTGGAAGTGTAAGGTGGTGACAAAGAAAAAGGTGGTGGAATGGAATAAAAGATATGCCCCCAACTCAACTTGGGCATTTAAACAATATATCAAGAACCAAATACAATATCAAGAGGCAAAATACAAATAATGATGCATATGAGATAAGAACCAAAACACAAGGGTTTTTGTATGATGCTCAAATGCAAGGTGGCATGATGACATGAGCATGATATGATGATGATGCAACAATTATGTGTAGGAAGTAGCCATTATATTACTAGACCAAGTAGCATTACAATTGTTAGACAATTGGGATGCTACAACTCTCCCCCACTAAACAGGAATCTCGCCCCGAGATTCTAGGAAGAAGAAGAAGACTCAAAAAGGGTAGGATAGTTGGCACGGAGCTCATCTTCACGCTCCCAAGTGGCTTCATCAACAGAATGGTGCGACCACTGGACCTTGCAGAACTTGATGGACTTGTTGCGAGTCCTTCTTTCTGCGGTCTCAAGGATTTTTGTGGGGTGTTCTTGATAAGACAGGTCTTCTTGGAGATTGATTAGCTCATGATCCACGGTCCTGCCGGGATCTTTGAAGCACTTCTTGAGTTGAGAGATGTGGAAAACATCATGGACTTTGAGTTTTTCCGGGAGCTCAAGAGCATAAGCAACTTCTCCTCTTCTACCACGAATTTTGAAAGGACCGATGTATCTAGGAGCCAGCTTTCCTTTGATACCAAAGCGGTGTGTGCCTCTCATGGGAGTGACACGAAGGTAAACGAGATCACCAGGGGCATACACCATGTCCGTGTGCTTCCTGTCATAATTGCTCTTCTGGCGACTTTGAGCAATCTTCAGATTCTCAAGAATGATATGCACCTTCTCTTCCGCTTGAGTTACAATGTCAGGGCCAAACCATATTCTTTCTCCCTTTTGACCAACCAATCGGAGTTACGCACTTGCGCCATAGAGAGCCTCAAATGGTGCCATCTTGAGACTTTTCGGAAGGCATTGTTGTAAGAGAATTCAGCATAAGGAAGACATTCCTCCCACTTCATGCCAAAAGATATGACGCAAGCACGAAGCATATCCTCCAGAATCTGATTGATCCTTTCAACTTGTCCTTGCTAATGAGGGTGGTAAGCTGTGCTGAAGTTCAACTTTGTTCCCAAAGCATTTTGGAAACTTTCCCAGAACTTGGAAGTGAAGATGCTTCCACGGTCTGAATTGATCTCAAGCGGAACCCCATACAGAGAGACAATTCTGTTGATATAGAGCTCAGCCAACTGAATTCCAGAAATTGTTTCCTTGACGGGGAAGAAGTGAGCCACTTTAGAGAGCCTGTCGATGACAACAAAGATTGCATTGTTGCCCTTCTGCGACCTTGGAAAACCAGTGATGAAATCCATCTCTACTTTCTCCCATTTCCATTCCGGGGGTTTCAATGGTTGCAGAAGACCGAAAGGTTTCTGATGGACAGCTTTCACTCTGCGGCAGACATCACACTCCGAGACATACTTGGCACAATATCGTTTCAGACCAGGCCACCAATATTGTGTTTTCAAGTCCATGTACATCTTTGTGCTGCCAGGATGGATAGAAAGAACAGAATCGTGCGCCTCCTTGAGAACTTGCTCTCTCAAACCCGGGTAGTTTGGGACAAACATCCGGTGTTCAAAGAAAAGCGTGCCTTGATCATCGACGTGGAAGGACTCATACTTCGGAAGCTGAAGTTTGGAGATGATCTTTTTGGTGTGCGGATCACCAAGCTGACGAGAGCGAATCTTTTCTTCCAAGAGAGGAGTAGCCAGAAGGTTCAGGAGATGCCCTTGTTCCACAATTTCCAGGTTGGTGACGAATTCCTCGCACAAGAGAGGCTGTTGTTCTTCCATCATGAGGTTGTTGACATAAGCTTTGCGGTGAGAGCATCGGCCATGACATTAGCTTTGCGGAGTATAGTTGATGGTCAAATCAAAATCATTGATTGCTTCAATCCATCTCCTCTGCGAAGGTTGAGATCAGGCTGAGTGAAGATATACTTCAAACTCTTGTGATCGAGAAAAGATCTCTAGCAGTTTGCCAAGCAAGTAGTGCCTCCATAGCTTCAAAGCAAAGACAAGCTGCGAGCTCGAGGTCATGTGTAGGATAGTTGATCTCATGCGTCTTCAACTGTCGAGAGGCATAAGCAACCACTTGTTTTTCTTGCATAAGGACCGCACCCAATCCTTGCAAAGAGGCGTCACAGAATATCTGGAAAGGCTTAGATGTGTCCGGAGGAACCAAGACTGGTGTGGTAGTGAGCTTCTCCTTGAGTGTCTCAAAGCTTGCTTGACATGCAGGAGTCCAAAGGTATTTCTTGCCTTTCTTGAGGAGATCGGTAAGAGGCTTCGCTATCTTCGAAAAGTTACGAGCAGCGGCAATAACTAGCCAAACCAAGGAAACTCCGAACTTCTTTGACATTAACGGAGGAAGCCATTCAACAATTGTCTTCACGGTTTCGGGTTGTTGCAATGCCCTTGGCGAGATAATAACGTGACCAAGATAGGTTACTTGAGGCAGCCAAAACTCACACTTTGAGAACTTTGCATACAAGCGGTTCTCCAGCTTGTTTAGGACACCGAAGGTGTTCTTCATGCTCTTCCTTAGACTTGGAATAGACTAGGATGTCATCCAGATAGACCACAACGAACTTATCAAGGTACTCCATGAAAACCGAGTTCATAAGCCTTGAGAAGGTAGCAGGTGCGTTGGTGAGACTGAAAGACATGACCGTGTACTCATACAGGCCATAGCGGGTGGTGAAAGTTGTTTTAGGGACATCTTCCTTGCGAATCTTGATTTGGTGATAACCACTTCTCAAGTCCAGCTTAGAGAACACCAGCTCCAGCTAGGCGATCGAAGATCATTAATCCGGAAGGGATATTTGTTCTTGATGGTTTTAGCATTGAGAGCCCGATAGTCAACACAAAGTCTATCGGTCTGTCACACTACTTCACAAAGATTGTTGGGCTACCCCAAGAAGAAGTGCGTGTTGAATGAAACCCAACTTCTCTTGTTCATCAAGTTGACGTTTGAGTTCAGCCAACTCAAGGACCCATTTTATAAGGCCGCTTGGAGATAGGAGTCGTTCAGTTCAAGCTCAATTACAAACTCAACCTCACGATCCGGAGGCATACAGCAACTCTTGGGAAAGACATCTGGGAACTCGCAGACCACCGATACACTCTGAATAGCTTCCATAGCATCATCATTCAGAGTCGCCAAAGAGAAAAGCTGGACAGCAGGAGTCAGACTTGGAGAAAAGACTATATGGCCTTCAGGAATCTTCAGAGAAACCGAGCGTTCAGCACAATCAATCACAGCTGCATTTGCTGTCAACCAATCCATGCCCAAGATGACATCAATGTCAGAATTGCCCAGAACAATTAAGGATGCCGAGAACGAAGAGCCACCAATCTCAATTTGATTGCCATGGCTGATATGAACAGCCCTCATGTTTGAACCAGGAGATTGTACCACCAACCGCTTAAGGAGAGGAACCAAGACTAACTCATTCTCATTTGCAAACTTGTGAGAAACAAATGAATGCGATGCACCAGAATCAAACAAAACTCGTGCAGGAACTGAGTTAACGGAAAGCATACCCATCACAACTCCAGGTGCATGCTCAGCTTGAGCGGCGTTGACACAGTTGGCACGAGCAACAGTAGACCCGGGCTTGGTGTTGATGTTGAGAGCCCGAGGTGGTGGTGCACGAACCAAAGGAGAGCTTGCCGCAGATCTTGGCGGGGGTGGAGGAAGAGCTTTGTTTTTCAACGGACAGTTCCAGCTTTGATGTCCAGAGTCTCCACACGTGAAACAAGCACCAGGTGGACGTGGAGCAACGTAGCCAGGGACTCCGCCAGGCGCTCCAGGGTAGTGGTGGTTGTAGCCCCTGGGAGCAGCAGTGATGAAGTTTGGTGGCCTTGCCGCGTAGCTTGCAGGTCTTGGTGGAGCCGGGAGCGACGGTGGGGTGTTAGGAACCCAGACACGCCGCTTAGAAGGAGCTGACATAGCTGAAGAGCTTGGTGCATCACGGTTGTGTTTCTTTGACTCCTCAAACACTTGCCTACTTGCTTCCTCCTGCAGAGCTGTATGCTGAAGTTCCAGAAAAGATGCCGGCCTTGCATGTGTGATTGCATATTTAATCGATGCATTGAGCCCTTGCCTGAACCTCTTTTGCTTCTTCTTGTCATCGGAGATCTCATCGCCACCATAACGAGAAAGATTCATGAAGTTCCTGATGTAGGTGTTGACATTATCATTTCCCTGCTTGAGGTTGAGAAACGCTTCCTTCATCCTCTCCATGACAATTTCTGACAGATACTGCTCTTTGAACGCTCCAGTGAACCGTTCCCAAGTAGGCTGAAAACCAGTCAGCTTGCCTTGTGTAATTCTCCACCGAGAGCTGCATCTCCCTTGAAGGTGAGTAGCACACTTTACCCATTCTTGCTCGGAACATCGGTCTCGAGTAGCCTTGACATCTCACGCAACCAATTATCAGCATCAAGTGGTCGATCGAAACATCAAATTGGCGAGGTTGAACTTGAGAAGCTTTTGATGTCTCCTCGCTTGGGAGGTGGAGGTAGTGGAGCAAACTCATTCCTCGACACTTTCCTCAAAGCGCTTGGTTACATTGCATTCTGCCAAGGCATTGGCGATGTTTGACAACGGATCGATTCGGTGGTATGTCCTCATCGAATGGCGTGGTGGAGCCATCCTGATTGATATAAAACACAAGTCGATTACTATAATGGAGAATAATAATAATCCAAAATAGTACCAAGATGGAATTAACCAAGATTAAAGGATACAATTTACTAATATGATATTAAAATATCAACAAAGTTCAAAGCACCTAGAATATATTAAGCATATCGCACACTAAAAAGTGTGGTACACAAATATATCAAAGAAAATTTTCCACAAATTTCGGCATTAAAATACCAATAGATGCGCAAAATTACTTAACGAATCAAGATTAGTGACTCTACCAATTCAATATACAAAAGCGAATGATAAGAGTAGTGGTATGGTCGCGACTCCATCCCGCACTCAAATAATTACTCCGCACATGAATAAGTGGAACACATATCCTAACCCCTTCTTCTCACGTTGAACCTAAAGATTGGTAACTACGGAAACGAACTCCCCAAACAAGATAACGTCGGATAACCAAGAGTAAGACAGATCGCGTCGGTATACAACGAATCAGATAGATCGCGTCGGTTTGCAAAATCCTGTCAGTATGGAATGTACCAACAGTTGATAACCAAAGGCTGATTAGATAAAAACTTGGATGCAACAGATAGACAAGGAATTACACACACACACACACACACACAACCTATGGTACTACGGAAACCCAGAACACGTGAATCCTAGTTTGAACTTTTAAGAAGAGGATTGAAAACGTTACACTTCCTTACCAGAAAAGGGTGGGTGGGTAAGAAGAAAAGTGGAAGCAGTCCTACTCTCACGTTTTGTTTTTCCCTAGTATACATAACTACCAAAATATTTGCTAGACTGACAACGACCATTTGGCTGAGACCCTGAAGGGCGGGATGAATCTGATACCAATTTTAACTACCTCGGTGAATTACGCTCCTAGATACAAGCCTGGATGAGCGGAAATGGTTGAAATAGTACGGTGGGGCCCAAATGCCACTCACAGGTAAACCTTTCGGCCGTCCCAACCATTTCCATTCATCGGGACAAGTACGGGCGGCGTAATCGGCAGGCGAAGGGATCAACTACATACACAAATGAGTATGTATGCAAGCCACCATACAATAGTACATTAGAGCCATTCCATCTAAAAAGAAAGGAAATATAGTAACGCCATACGGCAAGATTCAAATGACCTAGATAGATATAATAGTTTAGGATATCTCCTCATGCATCACACATCAGAGTATCAGGCGGAAGCGGCAACAAGATCCAAGTACGGATAAGAAGCAAATCGGCATAAGATGCCCCATAAATAAGCACATCCCGCCCACAGATCTCACGGATCCCCGTTCCCGGAATCTCTACACCGAACGATCGTTGCCCACATCATCAGCCTCCTCCACCCAGTATCCATCTTGCGAGTGTAACTTTTCATCTGAACCAATAATTTATCGTGTGAGACCCTAGGGGTACTCAGCAAGTCTTTATGCCTCTCAAGGGGACACAACCTGGGGTGACGCAATTGCAGCAAAAGATAAAACCTAGCAGTTCAATAGATACTCGCTAACCATCCGCCTAACCAAAGATGAGCGGATGTCCATGAATTAATGACAACAGATTATACTTGATACCATCAGATCCTCCTCCTCGCTTACCAACGAGGAAGCGGACAAATAACCCCCCATCCGTTGGCAATTTTAATAACCATTCCATGAGTGTTGCACTAATTACTAGTCAGTTACTTAGTCAAATTAAAAGCGGTACTTTAGTTATGCTTGTCTATGATCGGAAACGTGCTCCAAGTCGTCCATAACCATGGACACGGCTTTGAGAAAGTTTTACCCTAGGGTGCACAAATAGCAACACACACTCGATCAACCTCGGAAAAACCAAATCAAAACCCAACGAGGCCTTCACGACAAAGCAATCACAGATTCAGAAATATTTAGGGCCACCCATTGAGTACACCATAGCGAAGTTAGTGACCGAGAAGGACCCAAGGTTTGGGTGGACGGCTGTAAACGACTGGGAACCCAAAACTGGGCTTGTCGATACCGCGAAAACGTGTCCCGATCCTAAACAGTACAGGTGCTCCTCGCACAATCGTAAATAAAGCAGCAAAGCATGGCATAAGTACAGGATAGTAAATAAATCCTCAAACTAGTTTGTGGCCCCAAGAAATAAGACTGAATCAAGCTCTGGCTCAGGGGGGTCCCATAAGCCTCCCGGATGTGGATAGCGCGAATAATCAAGGAACAGGAATCAAGTACTCGGGGTCCTACGGGACACAAGTGAGCAGGAAAAACCAAATAGCAGATATTGCTCACCGGTGCCACTTTCATTAGTTATCCCATTACTACTCAGGTTAAGTTGTTTAGGTACCTCGTTATCCATCAGACTCTCACATACCCTACACATGCTATTCTACGACTCGCATGGCTCAAACAACTCCTGTAGTAGTGGCTCATGGGATGGAGGAACAAGCTTCGGTGGGGTTTAAAAGTAAAGGCTATGCAATACTTGGGATTCAGTTTAATGCAATCGCGACTCAATGATGCAAGAATAAGATAGAGGCAATAGGTACTATATGTATGCAAGCATGTGGTAGTGCTTGCCTGTCAGCTCAGTTGAAGCGAGAGACGGATCTGGGTAGTGCTCCTGGTTTTCTTGATATATCCCCTGCTCAGTGTCTATTCGAAGAAGAACCAAACAAACAAGGCCAATATAAATAAAGTGCACAAGCATAAGAATAAAATGCGACAAGCAAACAATCATGCCATGATGAATGATGCACAAGTTGCATGTCAATAATGTAGCATGGCATGGGTGAGGTGTGGAATACAAGAATTAAACATTTTATTGAGTTTTGGCCACATTTTATCCTCATAATAGTTGCTGTTTACATTATATTTGTATGATTCATGCTGCAATTTAAGTCATGGATAGCATAAACAGAAAGGTCTCGTCGAGCTGATCATTTTAGACATATCATTTGTTAAATTCGGAGTTATAAAACAAAAGTTATTAAATAAATAAGGAAAAGGGCATTTTATGTAATTATATTCAACTTGGAAAATAAAGTGCTCAATTGAAATTTTGGATGGCATATTTGAAATCCTCATATTTTTCTGATTCAAAATCATATATTATATGTATTATTTGGATTTGTATTTTCAAAGTTATTTAAAACAGAAAAGAAATTTGAATTTTAAAACTAATTTGAATAGTTTGAATTTGAACAGAAATGCAGAAATCCTATTGACACCCAGACAGACCCAGCCACGCCCAATGACGGGTGGGGCCAGAGCTGGCTCAGGGCCACACGCGCACCGAGAACCTTCTCTACCGCGGCTGCTGCCAGCCACCGAGGCCGACGAGTGGGGTCAGTGGCTCGCGGGCCCACGTGCCAGCGGGGAAGCGGCGGAGGCTGACAGGAGGGTGGGTATGGGACCGCGGGTTGAGGAGTAAAAACTCCGGGAGCCTTTTTGCAAAAAGCCAGAGGCACAGACAGGTGGGTCCGGAGGGATCGCGGGCTGCGCAGGCAAAAAGGTGGGGGGGTATCTGCAAGATGGCCACACTCATTTTCTTCCCTGCATCGACGAACGACGACGCGACAATGAGCCTTGTGCGGGGAGGTCGAACCCGCGACTGGCGCTTCTGTGGCGGCGAGACCACTGCGGCTAAGGGGTGGTTATGCAGGTAGGGGCGGCTAGATAGGGTCTGGCGCCGTGGGAGCGGCGACGCCAGCGGCCGGTGCAGAGAGTGCTCGGAACGCACGCCGCGACCGTGAAGCGGCAATGGCGGACCTTGCAGGAGGCGGGAGGCTCACCGCGAGGGTTGGTGTGGTCGACGGGCTCGGGTGGTCGCGATCGTCGGCGGCTGGCGCCGTGGTTAGGGTTTTGTCGGTGTCGCTGGTACCGGTGCTCTGGCCTTCTCCTCCGCGTCGCCGGGCACAGGCGTCGCTGGCTCGTTCTTCCTCGACGCCCAACAACCTCGCCGCCTCACGGATCGGCGTGAGCGAGAGGGAGCCGGCGGTGGCGCGTCGGTGTGGCGTGGCGTGGAAGAGAGAGGAAGAGGGAAGGGGCCCTAGGAGAGGGAAGGGAGTAGATAAGGATGGGGAGAGGGGTGCATGGCGTGAGGGAGGGGAAGGTGGTGTCGGCCACCTTTTTCCACCTTCCTCACGTGATCGGCATGGGGGCCAGGCAGGTGGGGCGCAGGCAGGGGGAGGGGCTGCCATGTTGGCCAGGGAGGAGGGAGCTCGTGGTGGGGCATGCCCGGCATTGAGAGAAAAGAGAGAAGAGAGAAGAGAGAAGAGGGGAGGCGCTCGGGTGGAAGCTAGTGTTAGAAGCTAGGGTTAGAGGGGGGCTCGTTTAGGTAGCCTCGGTTAGGGTTTGGTAGCTAGGTGGCATGGTGGGGCCAGCTAGGTGAGAGGGAGGGAGAGGCCGAGAGAGAGAGAGGGGGAGGCTTAGGGTTTAGTTAGGAGAGGGGGTAAGGTGATTAGGGTTAGAGCTAGGGTTTAGGGGAGAGGATCAAGTGATAGAGGGGGATTAGGGTTAGGGATGGAAAAATAGAGAGGTGAGATTAGAGAGAGGCTAGGGTTTAGGGTTGATTAGGTTGGAGAGAGGAATAAAGAGAGAGGGGGTTTAGGTAGGGCTAAGAACAAGATCAACAAGATCCAACAAAAGGAGAGAGAGAGATGTGGATTTTTGATGCACATGGCAAAGAGAGAAGGAGCAAGGTGAGGATTGAGAGAGAAGGTGGAAGCTCAACAAAATGGAAAACAATTAAAATTCCAAGCAACCAAGGGAGATCAAATAGTGGTGATGGTTGCATGGGACATGCATTACATTTAATGCACTCCCTAAGAGATTGGTGCAAGCTTGCATGGGCCATGCATAAGCATTAAATGCCATGTTTTAATCTTGTGAAAACAAAACAATTATTCAGGGCATTCATACATATGCATTCCAGAAATATGGAACAAGCCAAGCAAAAGGATTTAGAATTGGATCCATCCAACCCACATGAGCTAGAAATAAAATCCAAAGAAAAATTACAAGCTCATAGGTTATGGTATGGTGGAAGTGTAAGGTGGTGACAAAGAAAAAGGTGGTGGAATGGAATAAAAGATATGCCCCCAACTCAACTTGGGCATTTAAACAATATATCAAGAACCAAATACAATATCAAGAGGCAAAATACAAATAATGATGCATATGAGATAAGAACCAAAACACAAGGGTTTTTGTATGATGCTCAAATGCAAGGTGGCAAGATGACATGAGCATGATATGATGATGATGCAACAATTATGTGTAGGAAGTAGCCATTATATTACTAGACCAAGTAGCATTACAGTTGTTAGACAATTGGGATGCTACAAATTTTGCATGGTTTACCTCGAGGCGGAACCTCCCAGACTCGATGTAGGTGCTTAATACGAAGTACTCGATGCAAGGCCCTCCCCCCGATTCGCCGATGAGCTCCACCGTCTCCTCTTCCCCCGACGCCTCTACCGATGAGCTCGTCTCTCTCACCGTGCTCGATGCGCGGGTGCACTATGCGAGTCCCTTCCGATCCGCCGACGACCACCATGATTCCTCCCCCGCCGACGAGCTCCACCCTACGAGATTGACTATCTCACCGTGCTAGACGCGCGGTGCTCCGATGCGCGGTGCTCGACGCGCGGTGCTCGATGCGCCGACGAGCTCCACTGGATCCTCCCTTCGCCGATGCCTCCACCGACGAGATCGTCGCCCCCCACTAGTAGAAAAGAGGCTATCTGTCCGTGCCTCCTAACAACATTAGTCCCGGTTCCTAATGCGGGCACGCGTCCCGGTTCGAGCGGGCACGGGGCCCGGAGACAAGCGTCCCGGTTGGTAGGGGGAATACATCCCGGTTTGTTTCACAAACCGGGACTAAAGGTTTGGCGTCAACCACGTGGCGTTGCCAACACCTTTAGTCCCGGTTTGTGTTACAAACCGGGACGTATGCTCCCGCCCTCTATAAATGCAACGCCCCAGCCCTCTGCCTCCACTCTGTTTTTTCTTGGCGGAAGATGTGAGGGGTGTGCTAGTTTTTACCCCTATGCATGCATTCAAGGTGTTTGATGAAATGTTTGAGTGAATGATCCCGTTCAATTTCTCACAGAACAAAAATATAGAAGGTGTCCGAGACGCACTTGATCTTTCTCCTCTTTATTTCCCTCGATCAAGGTTAGCAATCTTATCTTTTCTCTGTCATTGATAGAATGCATGTGTCATGTGAATTCGTTATTTCACTATTTATGATGTCCTATTTTTTATAAACTCACTTATATGATGCAGATGAACGGTCGGGAATGGATGTACGGTGACCGGCGTGTACCCGGATACATTAAAGGCGTGGATAAATTTATCGATGTGGCTACAGCAAACAAAGAGAATGGTTTTATACGTTGTCCATGTGTTCAATGTCGGAACAACAAGGAGTACTCTTCCTCGAAAATCATTCGCGGCCACCTGGTTATGAAAGGTTCCATGCCCAACTATAATTGTTGGACCAAGCACGGGGAAAGAGGGGTTATGATGGAAGACGGTGAAGAAGAATATGATGATAACAATTATCATCATACGTTTTCTGAATACAGTGATACTACAATGGAAGACAATGAAGAGGAAGGAGGTGAATAACAGGCATCAGATGAGCCCGCTGATGAACTTGGTAGGGTCATTTCTGATGCAAAGCGAGATCAGAAAATGAGAAGTTGAAGTTAGAGGGCATGTTAGAAGATCACAAGAAATTGTTGTACCAAATGAGATGGCAGCACAAAAGTCGGGTACCCTGCTTGAATTGCTGCGATGGAAGGCGCGTGTGGGTCTACCGACTCCTCATTTGAAAAGATGCTGAAAATAATGAAGTCAAGTTTTCAAAACATAACGAACTTCGAGTACATATAAGCAAAGAAGCTCTCTCATCCTCTAGGATTAGATGTGCGTAAGATACATGCATGCATTAATGTGCATCCTCTACCGTGGTAAGGAGTATGATAATTTAGATAAATGTCCGGTATGCAATGCATTGCGGTATAAGATCAGATGAGATGACCCTGGTGATGTTGAGGAAGAGCCCCTCCAGAAGAGGGTTCCTGCTAAGGTTATGTGGTATGCTCCTACAATACCAAGGTTGAAACGTGTTGAAACAAAGAGCATGCCAGGTTGTTGCGATGGCACAAAGAAGACCGTAAGAAAGGCGAAGTTGAGACACCTGGCGATGGGTCACAGTGGAGAAAAATCGAGAGAGACTTCCCGGACTTTGCAGGTGACGCAAGGAACTTATGGTTTGGTCTAAGTACGGATGGCATGAATCCTTTTGGGGAGCAGAGCTGCAGTCACAGCACCTGACCCGTGACTCTATGTATCTATAACCTTCCTCCTTGGTTGTGCATGAAGCGTAAGTTCATTATGATGCCAGTGCTCATCCAAGGCCCGAAGCAACCGGGCAACGACATTGATGTGTACCTTAGGCCATTAGTTGAAGAACTCTTACGGCTGTGGGGCAAACCAGGTGTACATGCGTGGGATGAGAACAAACAGGAGCCATTTGACCTAGGAGGGTTGCTTTTCGTAACCATCAATGATTGGCCTGCTCTTAGTAACCTTTCAGGACAGACAAACAAGGGATATAAGGCATGCACGCGCTGTTTAGATAAGACTGAAGGTACATATTTTTATAAATGCAAGAAGGTCGTGTACCTGGCAAATCGACGATTTCTTCCGACCAATCATCCCGTAAGAAAGAAAGGCAAGCATTTCAAAGGTGAGGCAGATCACCGGAATAAGCCTGAACTCCCTGCTGGTTATGATGTATTTGGTATGGTCAAGGACATAGAAGTAATCTTTGGAAAGGGTCCCGACGGTCAATCAGTTTCGAACGACGTCGCTACAGGACACGCACCCATGTGGAAGAAGAAATCTATATTTTGGGAGCTTCCATATTGGGAAGTCCTACGTGTCCGCTCTTCAATCGACGTGATGCACGTGACGAAGAATCTTTGCGTGAACCTGCTAGGATTCCTAGGCGTGTATGGGAATACAAAATATACACCAGAAGCACGGGAGGACCAACAAATTATGAAAGACCCAAAGAACATGCATACAGAACAAGGCAGATAAAGGCGTCACTTAAGTCGTGCGGCTATGCTCTTACCAAAGCAGAAGGAAATCTTTTGAAGTCCTTTACGGTATCAAGGTGCCGTCGGCTTCTCATCTAATATAAAGGGATACTAAATATTGCAGAAAAAGTTCCAAAACCTGAAGTCTCATGATCACGTGATTATGACTTGATTGCTTCCGATTGCATTGAGGGGGCTTGTACCGGAAAATGTTCGAGTACCCATTGTGAAGCTGTGTGCATTCCTCAATGCAATATCTCAGAAGGTAATCAATCTAGATATTCTGCCAAGTTTATAGAAGGATGTCGTACAATGTCTTGTTAGTTTTGAGTTGGTGTTCTGTGGCATCCCGCAAAAACCACTACTAGAAAATCGCGTTGTTTTTGTGCATTGCATCATCATGACCGCATGCTCATGTCATCATGCCACATTGCATTTGAGCATCGTCATCATCTTGATTTTGCTTGCATAAAACTATTTGCGGAAAAACCTGTTCTTGTTTTCTAAACGCCCCGTCTTTGTTCAAACACAAAACCCGGGTCTCCGGATTATTTTGTTTTGTCTGCTATCGGTTTGCAAAGCCCTGTTTGAAATAAATAAAATATTTAATTATTTTTAGGGGGCAGTCGAACGGGCCGATCCGACCCAGTCGACCACCCCCAGAATAAAATCGGTCCACCCTTAACCCCTTTTTACACCCAGACCTAGTCTACCCACCCTTCAGCCACATCACCCCGACCACTCCCCTCGTGCCACCTCACTCCACCCCTCTCCCTTACCCAACCCCAGCCTGCCACCTCAGCTGGCCCCATCTCTCTCACCCCACACCCTGCCTCCACACACACCAGACCCACCCCACACCAACACGCACTCACACCCCGGCTGGCCCACCACCTGACCCGCCCTCTCTCCTCCTGACCGACAGCTCCTCCTGGCCCACCCCCAACCCCGCGTTCTCTGCCTCCCCCACCGACGCTGCCGCCGCTCTCCTCTCCTCCGCCAGCCCGCGGCCGCCTCGCCCACCCTCTCTCCCCGACGCTCCTCCCTCCCCGCGCCGGCCTCGCGCCCTCGCCTCCGTCGGCGCCCCCTCCTCCTCCTTGGCCCGAACCTGCCGCTCCTCCTCCCTCCGGCCGTCTGCCTCCACCCCACCTCGCCTCCAACCATCCTCGCCGCCGCCGCCCCTCTCGCTGGCCGTCGCCCTCGCCTCGCCGGCCCCAAGCTCCGCCGGCCACCTCTTCCTCCCCGGCGCGCTCTCCCCGCGACCCCCCTCCGCCTCTGCTCCCCCGGTCGCCGTCGGCCACCGCGTCCCCGTCGCCCCGCCTCTGCCCGCCTCCCGCCATCTCCAGCGCCCTGCGCGACCCGGACCGTCGCTCCGCTTCTCTCTGCCGCCCTCGAGCTCGCCTCCGTCGCGCGCCCGTGTCCATCGGCATCGCTTGCCCCGCCTCCGTGCCGACGTCCTCCGGCCTCTGCAGGCCCTGCCTCCGTCCACCTCCTCCGGCGCCGGCCCCGTCGTCTCCTCCGCCCGCCAGCACCCTCGCTGCCTCGAGCCTCCACCACCGCGTCGGCCCTCTGTCCGCGGCCATCTCCTTCCTGAGCGCGCCCTCGCTCGCCGTCTTCGGGCCGCGCGCCTGAGCCCTCTCCGTCGCCTCCGGCCGCGTCTTCTAGCAGTGGCGCTGTCCTCTGCGTTTCCCAGTCTCCAGTACCGCTAGGTACCCGTGTTGGCACGGCCAAAACACAACTTCCCCGTGCGCCACTACCTGAAGTCAACAACTCGACAGCAACACCCCTCCACAGTACCAGGGGCACCTGTTGGTGCAGGATCGCGTGAAGCACGACAAGATCTTCTGCCTGGAACCCGCATGATCGCCTTCTCGGAGCACCAAGTACTCTGCACCGGGCCCCGAAGACTGATCCCGACGAGACCCGACGACGAACCAAGTCCGTCCACGACGAACAAGTTAGAACCCCAAGATCTTCCCCGACACCGAGGATGCCTACACGGAACGACAAGATCGCCACACGGACGCGAACCCCAAGACCCTGAGGCCCCGAACTGAAGACCGATCCCGAAGACCGAACCCCGTGGACCGACACGATTCCCTTCACGGATACGACAAGTACTCCCTCGAGGACGCCGAGTAATTCACCCCGGACACCGAGACCCTGGACGACAAGTTCTCCTTCCCGGAAGCATTGACGCTCGTGCGACAAGATCTACCTCAGTTGTCCGATCCCGATCTCATCGAGCCGTTCCCCCGTCAAACCCTGAGACCGAACCCCAAACCCCGGAACCAAGATCGCCGAACCCTAATGTGTGAACCCCTTCCCGAAACCCAATTTTATAATATAATACAACTTGTCGCATATTAATTGTTCATGCATGCATACTTGTCTGTGGTTTGGGGGCCTTAGGCCGATTCACCTCTTAATTAAATATGGGGCCCATATGCGGGCAAATCCAGTAGTATATTGGCCTCATTTAAATTTGAGCATCGAACCGGTGAGATATTTTGCCATGTTAAAACAACATTTAAATTGCGGGGTATCTAAACAACATGAACCATCTAAATATTGTTGGAACCCCGGTTCCGCTTAATCTGGCCTAATTGCATCGCATCTTTGCCATGCCATGCATCATACATGCATCATGCCCGATCTTCTTCCGTAGTATTAAATATTGCATCCGGTGTTCCTTCTAGTGATTTGCTTCTTCGCGGATAAGGCCGTTGAGTTGATGTGAGCTTCGCCCCGATCTTCGGTTGAACCTTCGGCAATGTTTCAGGCGAGCATCTCCCCCTTTCTACCTATCTTACTTTTATAGTATTTATTCCTTCCTGTTGATCTATTGCTATCTGTGTTGCGATGATCTAGTTTTCGTACCCGTGATATCCCTTGCAGCCTTATGATGCCTCGGACACCTCCTATTACCTGTTGTTTGGTAGATAGTTGGACCTGCGCGTCGTAGCCGCTTGCTCAAGTGCTGTTGCGTGTGGTCAAGTGCCACAGTTGTGGGAGTATTGCCGCATGTTCAATGTTGGAGATGATCTTGGCTTCCATTACCGTTCACTTTATTTACTGTTTAACAACTAAAATTGAAGTAAGTAAGCAGAGGCACAGGTGGGCAATAGATGTTATTTGGTTGTTAACCGTCCACTTGTGTCCCGTAGGACCCCGAGTACTTGATACCTGTTCCTTGAATATTCGCGCTATCCACATCCGGGAGGATTATGGGACCCCCCTGAGCCAGAGCTTGATTCAGTCTTATTTCTTGGGGCCACAAACTAGTTTGAGGTTTTATTTACGATCCTGTACCTATGCCATGCTTTACTGCTTTATTTATGATTGTGCGATGGATAGCACCTGTACTGTTTAGGTAAGCGGAGTGTTTTCGCGGTATCGACAAGCCCAGTTTTGGGTTCCCAGTCGTTTACAGCCATTGACGCAAACCTTGAGTCCGTCTCGAGTCGACTAACTTGCTATGGTCTACTCAATGGGGTGGCCCCCTGAAATATTTCTGAATCCTGTGATTGCTTTGTCGTGAAGGCCTTGTTGGGTTTTGATTTGGTTTTTCCGAGGTTGATCGAGTGTGTGTTGCTATTTGTGCACCCCTGCAGGGTAAAACTTTCTGAAAGCCGTGTTCGTGGTTATGGACGACTTGGAGCACAGTATCTCGATCATAGACAACTATAACTAAAGTAGTGCTATAAATTTGACTTTATAATGACTAGTAATCAGCTTCACTATAATGGAATGGCCAAATAAAACTGCCAACAATTGCTTGTTTGGTTTGTCGCTTGCGACAATTGTATCTGACTAGTAAGTATTGCAACTACAACGGAATGGCTAAACAAAAGTACCAACAACTGCTGGGTTTCGGGTTATCTCATGCTAATTGTATCTGACTAGTAAGTGTTGCAACTACAATGGAATGGTTAACTAAAAGTTCCCACTGCTTATTTTTATCAGGATGATTATCTATACCTGACTAGTAATTGCTACAACGATAACCGAATAAATAAAACTGCCAACTGTGTGAGTTTCCTCGGTTGACTTCCTCGTTTGGTCTCGAGAGGGAAACACCGGGATGGGTTTGTTTGATGGTAGTACCAGGTTGGTCCCGGATAGGTTTTTCTTACCCCTCTCTGATAGCCGCCAGTTGTATCGAGTCTCTATAGGTTGTTTAGTGCACACTGCCGCTGCCGCTTCAGTCCACCATACCTATGTAGGCGAGGACCGCCGAATTCTAGCCTCGCTGTAATCGCCTGTATCGACGCTCCTCTTTTCCTTTGCCCTTGTCGGCACCCTTTTGTTTAAGCAGGTTTTGAGATCGACGTCGTTAGTGGTTACCCTTCCGCTTGGCCCGGGGGTTATGGACGACATTGGTTATTCTTTAGGGCTCTTAGCCCCATTTGCATCTTGTCCGTAGCTGGACGCTCTATCGTTATCAAGGTGACTTGGATCTTTGTTCTGTATATCTGTATTCTTGACTCATGGAGTCGTGTTGTATATATCTGTTCTGTGGGTCCCATCGAGGACTGTTGTGTAATGTTATTACTTCGTTTTCCACCCGCACGAAAGTGCCTAGTGGGCACCTTTGAATCGTTTCTATGCGGGTTTGGCGGGAATCGCTGAAACTTGCATAGGTCCGATTCTGAGGGTGTTACATGTTCCCACCATCCTTCTTCAATATTATGACGCATCTCCTGGTTCACCTAGTGGAAGAGATTTCCATTCTCGGTCCGGTATTTCTGCATAATATGTTCCCCTTTGAGAGGTTCATGGGAGTCTTAAAGAAATATGTTCATAACCGTGCTAGACCAGAAGGAATCATCTCCAAGGGATATGGAACAGAGGAGGTCATTGAGTTTTCTGTTGACTTTATTCCTGACCTTAAGCCAATTGGTGTTTCTGACTCGCGGCATGAGGGAAGACTAAGTGGAAAAGGCACGCTGGGAAAGAAAGCAATGATATGTAGGGACGGGGATTCTTTCACTAAAGCACACTACACAGTTCTACATAATTCCACCTTGGCAGCTCCGTATATCGAGGAACACAAGAATATTGTACGCCCAAAACCCGGAAGCTGAATCATGGATTATAGATGAACACATGAAGTCTTTCGGTGGTTGGATGCGGACACATCTCTTGAATGACACCACTGTTGGAGATCAGCTATACTTGTTGGCCGCGTCACCATCTTCTACTGTATTGAATTTCCAAGGGTACGAAATAAATGGGAATACATTCTACACAATCGCCCAAGATAAAAAGAGCACCAACCAAAATAGTGGTGTCCGCTTTGATGCAATAGACAAGAATGGACAAAAGGACACATACTATGGTTACATAGAGGAGATATGGGAACTAGACTATGGAGTCTCTTTTAAGGTCCCTTTTTATTCGCTGCAAATGGGTCAACCTAAATGGGGAAGGGGTAAAGATAGACCAGTTGTACAGAATGATGACAGTGGATCTCAACAATCTTGGTTATAGAGATGAACCATTCGTCCTATCCAATGATGTGTCTTAGGTTTCTATGTGAAGGACATGTCCTCCAGACCGAAAAAAGAAAAAAAATATGCAAACGAATACGTCATATGATGAGCCAAAGCGTCACATAGTTCTTTCAGGAAAAAGAAACATCGTGGGAATCGAGGACAAGACAGACATGTCAGAAGCTTATAATAAGTTTGATGAAATTCCGCCCTTCACAGTGAAAACTGACCCAAACATTCCGTTAAGTAAAGAAGATACTCCATGGTTACGTCTGAAGTGATCATAAGGAAGGACATATGCCAAGAAGTTCATGCTCATATTATGTAACTCTAGTTCATGTCTTTCGCGGTTTGTGGCTTGACCGAAGGATATCTTTCGCGGTTTGTGGCTTGACCGGGACTATATATAGGGGGGCCTTTAGTCCCGGTTTTGTAGTATCCATTTTTAATATTAATAAATGTCTTGAGTGTTAGTCCCGTTTTGTGGCTGGACTGGGACTATGAAGAAGTTGTCCCGATTCGTACTTACCATTAAGATCTGATCTCGAAATGCGCGCGGTCACATATTAGGGAGTGACTCTATGACCAGTTTCTTGGAGATGCCGAGGATCGATCCGCAAGATCTCCCCGAACTGGTCGAGTGGTGTCCTGCTCTCGAAAACCATCTTGCATCTTGTAACTTCTCTAACTAGATCAATACACATGGGAGCTAACTAATTTCACATATTAGGAGTGCCTCTATGACCAGATTTCTTGAGATGGGAGGACTGGATCCGCGGCATCTCCCTGAAACTGGTCGTAGTGGTGTCCCTGCTCTCGAAAACCATCTTGCAGCTTGTAACTTCTCTAACTAGATTAATACACCTGGGAGCTAACTAATTTCACATATTAGGGAGTGCCTCTATGACCTCTTTCTTGGAGATGCCGGAGGACTGGGATCCGGCGGCATCTCCCTGAAACTAGTCGTAGTGGTGTCCCTGCTCTCAAAAACAATATTGGATATGCCTCAATCTGGCTGGAGGACTGCACTCACAAGGATGCCTATTTATAGTACAAGAAGCTCGGTATAGTGTCGACACTTATGACATAATGTCGACACTCACCCCTATTATTTGTGCTGACTCGTGTGTTTGTCCCGGTTGGTGTCTCCAACCGGGACTAAAGGTTCATCTTTAGTCCCGGTTGGTGACACCATCCAGGACAAGGTACACGCCGCACGATATAATGTCGACACTCACCCCTATCATTAGTCCTGCCTGGCCCAGCCTGCCGAAATCCCTCCAACCGGGACTAAAGATGAACCTTTACTATATTGAAAATCCGAACAATGGAAAATTCAAAAAATTCAAAAAAATCCGAACAATGAAAATCCTTCGCGTGGTGTCATATTATGTGACATAGTTGAAAGGAAAAATACCAGACTTGGTATATTGATCATGTCTCGAAAAAACCTTCACAAAATGACCTATCATGTTCGAGGTTTCATGGCTTTCGGTCCAAATGACCGATGTTATGTGATGAATCATGGCATATTTTGTGATGCTGTGCCCATATTATGCATGCATGTGGACATTGGTATGGAGAACAATGTTGCAGGAGGAAGTTTTCCTTTTTGTGGCACGGAAAAGCCCTTTTCCATTTTCCTAGCGCAAAAAACGGGTCGTTTTGTAAAGTAACCACCAAAATGCTGTTTCAGAATGCTAGCGTCCCATTTTCCTAAAATACTAGACCACCTTACATGGACTATCTCCCAACCGGGACATCTCAAACCTTTTCGTCCATCCCGGGTAAAAAGGACAAATGTCTGCCGAATCGGTAGGAAGTAGGTCCAGTTTGTACTACAGGTACATGATCTATCGCCCGTGATTTTTTGAAAAAAATATTTTTAGACTCGCAATATGTGGTTTCTTCAGAGATCCAGTGCAATTTTAACGATGCTCATCCCCTATCTTCATGCACGTCGGTTCGACCATAGTTAGAAATTTGAAAAATTCAAAACGGGCATAAGAAATTCAAAAAAAAATCCGAACAATGAAAATCCTTCGCGTGGTGTCATATTATGTGACATAGTTGAAAGTAAAAATACCATACTTGGTATATTGATCATGTCTCGAAAAAACCTTCACAAAATGACCTATCATGTTCGAGGTTTCGTGGCTTTCGGTCCAAATGACCGATGTTATGTGCTGAATCAAGGCATAGTTTGTGATGTTGTTCCCATATTATGCATGCATGTGGAAATTGGTATGGAGAACAATGTTGTAGTAGGAAGTTTTCTTTGTTGTCGCATGGAAAATCCCTTTTCCATTTTCCGAGCGCAAAAAACGGGTCGTTTTGTGAAGTAACCACCAAAATGCTGTTTCAGAATGCTAGCGTCCCATTTTACTAAAATACTAGACCACCTTACATGGACTATCTCCCAACAGGGACATCTCAAACCTTTTCGTCCATCCCGGGTAAAAAGGACAAATGTCTGCCGAATCGGTAGGAAGTGGGTCCGGTTTGTACTACAGGTACATGATCTATCGCCCGTGATTTTTTGAAAAAATCATTTTTAGACTCGCAATATGTGATTTCTTCAGAGATCCAATGCAAGTTCTAAATGAGCCATTTTTCTTCCCGCCATTTCTTCCCGCCATTTCTTCCCGCCGGTTCTTCCCGCCATTTCTTCTCGCTAGTTCTTCCCGCCAGTTCTTCCCTCCAGTTATCTTCCTGCCATTTCTCACTATATATATGTAGGGTTGGCCTCCATTGTCATTGCACATCTCTAGACTCATATCTGCAACCTCATCACTCTGTCCCATGACTTCCACTGAAGCACTAACTCCCAGGGAGGCGGAGGCGCTTTGCGCCTCGAACTACCCCTGCCCACCGGGCTATTGTGTCCCCGTCGTCTGGATGCTGAGCCCGGAGGAGTGCCGGTTCCTCCTGTCCCTCTAGGTGTGGCGCGCCGGATGGCCATCACGAACCACTACTACTTCGAGCTCACGCCGGAGCATTGGAGGAATCCCAGATGGCATCCCGACTATTTCTCGACTTGGGAAGCCTTCTTCGTGGATCGGCGTGAGAGGGCGCTCGCCAGGCACGAGGAGGACGGCCCACCTCCTCCGAACTTCAACGAGGCTGGCCGTCGGCTGTGGTGGCGCGACCGGACTCTCCAGAGCGTCATGGCCTACGACACGGCCGCCGACTCTAACCCTCGCCTGCGCTACCCTCAAGTCCAGCCCACTCGTACTCAGCCTTCAAGGTTCAACTACGGCGACCCCGACGATGACGGTGAGTACTGGACGACTCTGATGGCGAGTATTACAGGTGTAGGAAGGAGCATGACTGAATCACTCCAACATTGCAAAACAAGTTCGGCCGATTGTGGCTTAATCTGGCCATGTATCTTAATTTTCAGTTCTTCTATGTAACTTTGTGTTAGTTACGTTATGTACTTTAATTCCAGTTCTATCCTAATAAAATTTTCTTTCCGCCCATTATTTCCTGTCCTTTTTTCCCGCCCATTAATATATAAAAAATATAAGTTAATTCAAATCCAAATTAAAAACAGAAAATGATTTTGAATTACTTATTCAAATCCAAACACTTTTTATGTTTAAAGTTTTCCTAAATTCCAAATTAATATTCAAAAAATATAAGTTAATTCATTTTTAATTGTAAATGGTTCATATTTTAAATGGTTACATTAATTATTTTTTAAAACAGAAAATGTTTTTGAATTATTTATTCAAATCCAAACACTTTTTATGTTTAAAGTTTTTCTAAATTCCAAATTAATATTCAAAAAATATAAGTTAAATCATTTTTAATTTTAAATGGTTCATAGTTTAAATGGTTACATTAATTATTTTTTAAAAATAGAAAATGGTTTTGAATTAGTTATTCAAATCCAAACACTTTTTATGTATAAAGTTTTTCTAAATTCAAAATTAATATTCAAAAAATATAAGTTAATTCATTTTTAATTTTAAATGGTTCATAGTTTAAATGGTTACATTAAATATTTTTAAAAAATAGAAAATAGTTTTGGATTAGTTATTCAAATTCAAACACTTTTTATGTTTAAAGTTTTTCTAAATTCCAAATTAATATTCAAAAAATATAAGTTAATTCATTTTTAATTTTAAATTGTTCATAGTTTAAATGGTTACATTAATTATTTTTAAAAACAGAAAATGGTTTTGAATTAGTTATTCAAATTTAAACTTATGTTTAAAGTTTTTCTAAATTCTAAATTAATATTCAAAAAATATAAGTTAATTCATTTTTAATTTTAAATGGTTCATAGTTTAAATGGTTACATTAATTATTTTTAAAAAAAGAAAATGGTTTTGAATTAGTTATTCAAATTCAAACACTTTTTATGTTTAAAGTTTTTCTAAATTCCAAATTAATATTCAAAAAATATAAGTTAATTCATTTTTAATTTTAAATGGTTCATAGTTTAAATGGTTACGTTAATTATTTTGAAAAACAGAAAATGGTTTTGAATAATTTATTCAAATTCAAACACTTTTTATGTTTAAAGTTTTCTAAATTCCAAATTAATATTAAAAAAATATAAGTTAATTCATTTTTAATTTTAAATGGTTCATAGTTTAAATGGTTACATTAATTATTTTTAAAAACAGAAAATGGTTTTGAATTAGTTATTCAAATTCAAACACTTTTTATGTTTAAAGTTTTTCTAAATTCCAAAGTAATTATCATTTAAAAAACATTACAAATTTAAACCCCAAAATAAAAATAAGGCGGGAGCAGAGAGAAAATTCCTAAAAAAATTTAAAAACAGGGTTATATGTCCCGGTTGGAGCCACCAATTTGGACTAAAGACCCTGCGCGCGTCAACCCTTGGTCTGCTGAAAAAAAAGTGGAGTATACGTCCCGGTTGGTGGTTCCAACCGGGACGTATGACCCTTTAGTCCCGGTTGGAGCCACCAACCGGGACAAAAGGTCCTTTGGTTATAACTGGGTGCCCCTCCTCTTCTTCTTCCCCATCTCACAATCTCGCGCACGACGCCGTCAGGCTGCCCCGCCGCCCTGCATGCCCTACCGGCCGCCCCTCGCCCAACAAAGCGTGCAGGAAGCTTCGCCTCATCACCCCGAGGCTTCTCCCCAAAGGAATCGGCCCCGCTCGCTCCCAATCGTCGCCACAGCTGCCATCTCCCTCGAGCCCGACGACCGACGCTGGCCGATTCCGGCCTCCCTGGCTCGCCTCCTGTCACCACCACCACACACTGTGAGCTGCGGTCCTCGTGGACCCTCTCTCGCCTGCTCCTCTGTTGCTCCCCTCCGCCCACACCCACACTCACGTCCCGTGCTCCCCTCTTCGGTGACCTTTTCGAGGCGCCGCCGCTACTCTTTGGCTCGCCTCAACCTCCTCCCTCTATCACGCACACGCACACAGCCTAGCTCGCGCTCCACCGCCGTCCCCTTTGTCGTTCTGAGGCTCACCGGCGTCAATGACCTCACAGTGACGTCACCCCGGCTGTCTGTCTCTCTGGCTACGCACACGCACACATGCCCACGTGGAGGATGAGTTGGCCTAGGGCCCAACTGTCTGTCTCTCTGGCTAGCTGTAGCCCGGGTGTAAAAAGTATATAAGTTGGTTTTAATAATTCCAGAAAATGATTTAATATTGTAAAATCAATAACTTACTATTTATAAGTCAGAAAAATACAAATAATATATCAAATTGTTCAGAAAAATGAAACCTATCTATTTAACCTATAATCATGCATTGTTCAACAACTTAAATGACAAGTATAATTAGAAGAACAAATGCACCCCTCTCATATGTTCCGGAGTTTCCTCGAGTTAGGGTTTTTTTAGGGTAAAACAGTAGGGTAAAAAAACCCCACTGCAATTTTTCTTTTTATATATCAAGTAGAGTTACAAAATATTATTTACAAGCATATTCCACCTCAAAAAAGAGGGATAACATTCAAAGCAACTATCTCATGACTAAATTGGTTTCAATCCAGTCCTTAAGGCCCTGATAATACTTTTTCTTAATTCTATAAAGGACCCATCTTAATTCCTGGGCTATAATAGCCTTCCAGGTCTCCACCGACGTATGCTGATTGTTGAAAATTTCATTATTTCTGCAAATCCAGATGCTCCAAGTTCCAAGTATCAATTCCATTGCAAAAGGGCCTTGAGGTCTTTTTAATCTTGGCTAGAACTTCAAAGATGCTTTGATCACCATATTAACTGTGAGATTTCAGAGTTTCCAGCAAAAGGGCATTCCCAAAACAAATGTAAACTAGTTTCTTCTTGTGGCAGTTCTGCTCGAAGACACAATCATAAGATGCTAGAGAAAACATTTCCTTTCGTAAGATTCCTTGTGTTGAGTCTATCAAGAGATAGCTTTAAGAAAATACGTATACATTGGCAAGAAGATTTCAAATCCAAGAAAAATGTAACTGGTTGGTAGCCAACTAAAGAGTAGTAAGCCTTTTCTTTGAAAAATTACTACCCCAAATATAAGACCAACAATCCCCTTCCCTCGCTATAATCAAGAATTTGTTCAAGACTTTGATATTCTCGAAATGCTTGTTGAGACAAAGGCGGATAAAAGAGATCCCGAGTATTTGCGATGTGAACTCACCGTAAATGTGTGGATTTTTTGCAAATGTAAGAAAGTGAGGGATCTTATGTTGGAGGCAACTATTATTCCACATATCAGTCCAGAATAGTGTAGATTCCCCATTTCCAACCAAGCACTTTGCAAGTCCTTTAAAAGTGTCAATTAGCTTCAGATGAGCTTTCCACCAAAATCGAGTTAGGGTTTTCACCCCTCGGAACCCTGATTAAATCGTCGAGCATGTCTTAGTGTTACATTCCAATGCAAATTAACTTGTCATATCATCATACTTGCTTGAGCATGGCATCGATGCCATGTGTTGATTGTTTCCCTTTCTTTCCGGTGTTTGGTTCTTCCCGGTAGAATACGATATCGAGATTGAGATCGAAGCCAAAGATCAACACCGTCGAAGCTCGAAGACAAATACTTGACCAACTGTAATCAAGTCAAGTACAAGGATCCTGAAGCTCTGCTTTCGGCTATCAACCGGCAAAGGCAAGCATAGCTCCACCATGATATAATCCTATGATTTATAAAGCATTTCAATTCTTGCCATGATGCATACGGTTCTACTGTGGTCTTTTATCGATAGATAGAGTGTCCTACCTGTTGCATTACTCCCTTTGAGCTTATATTACCTGTTCCGCTGCTCCTAGCATATTAGGTTTATTAGTTTGGATTATTAGGTTTGTTATTAGTTAGGTATTATTAGGTTTATTAATTAGTTAGGTATTATTAGTCTTTGGCCCCACTGGTCAGTCACTGTGGGTAGCCCCAGACCCGATGAAAAACTACCCCCTATGCTGATGTACATATTGATTGCGCATTGTATTATGCCATATATTGATTGCTGCCTTTCTTTCCGGTATTGGTTCTTCGCGATAGGATCCGAGCCCGAGGGTTTCTCCGAATTAGGGTTTCTGATATTGTAAATTCATTTTTATTATTGTGTATGTATATATTAGGGTTTCTCTGAATTAGGGTTTATATCTCTCAACACCGTACCTAACATTCTCCCTTAGCCGCTTTGACTTATCCATTTTTCCACCTATGCAGAAAATATGGACCCACACGACAGAGACGAAGAAAAGGAAGAGTTGATCCAAGGTGTGATCCGCGGGGAAGAAAATTTAGATGTATCGACATTTCTGAACAACTCCGGTGAGGGTGATCCTCTTTTTGCCGGAAGAGACGACTTGTTTGAGGTTGAAGGTGATGCCTTCCGCGAGGGAGAAGGTTATGCCTTGTGTAATCGAGAAGACGACCGCTCTGGCGAGGTGCATGTAATATAATTAATACATTAATTAATCATCTACTATCTATATAGAAATAGTAATGACGATCTTTCTTCTTTTAGCCCTCCGGATCGAACAAATCTACTGAAAAGAGCGGACGAGGCCCAACCAAAAAGTTGGAAGACCATGAGAGGTTCAGGATTGAAGATATCGCTGAAGACGGCAAACCGACGGCTCCCAAAGTTGTCGTAATCAAATTTGTGGCACAATGCAGAGTAATCATTAGGGACTTAATCCCGATCACCATTCAAAATTGGAATAGGCCTGCTGATGCGGAAGAAGAGGGAGCATGTTTGTTTGTCCCTAACAAGGCCAAATATTTACTGTGGAAGAGGCTCATGCTTAATTTCAAACTACCAAAGATAGAGATGGATCCAAATTCGGAGGATCCAGTTGAGGATGCCTTAGAACATGGGAGAGCCATGGAGGCTAAGGTCAGGGAGTGGGCTATGAAGAAGATGGCCCAATGTTTCACCAACTGGAAGAAAATATTGCACCTTGACTATGTCGTGAAAGAGAAGACTCCGTATTTCAAGAAGATTTAGTTTGAGAAGATAAAACCATTCTGGGCTGATTTTGTGAATTACAAGACATCAGAAAAAGCTAAGAAAATGTCTGCAACGAATAAGCTGAATGCTGCTAACAAGAAGTATCACCATACTATGGGGCAAGGTGGCTACAGGGCTGGCATTCCTAAGTGGGAGAAACTTGAGAATGAAATGCGTGCTAAAAATATCACCCCAGAGACAGACGATTTGGTAGAATGTGCAAGGAATTGGTTTTACGGGCATGGGGGCACGTTGGACTCGGAAGGGATGTGTATATATAACATACGACATAAAGAAGACCCCTTGCCAATCGAGAAGATGAGAAAAGCAGTAAAGGCTGTTAAAGATGGGGACTTCATTCCCGATAGAGAGAATGATGAGCTCACACTCGCCCTTGGAAATAAGGAACATGATGGACGAACACGAGGCACAAGCGGCTCCAAACCATGGAGGACTGGGTTTCCCGGAGAGAGGAATAAATATCCTGATAGAAGCCGTCAGAGCAGAAAGGACAAGGCGGATGTTGAAGCAGATATTCAGAAAGAGCGAATGCGTATAATTGAAGAACGAATAAAGCAACAACAAGATGAAATTAACGCACTTAAAGAGCAAAGTACTACCGGCCCATCTCAGCAGCACACTGCATTCGATGCTACCGGCATATTGAACGAAAAAGCAGTGTGGCTTCCACCGAGGTCCCGGGTGATGACAATGACGATGACGATGGTGCACCGACGATGGCTCCTGTTGGCTACCCAGTGGATGATTCACAGAGATGACACACTGCGAGCTACATGTCAAATTTGTGAACATATCAATGAAGGTGGCGGTCGGATATGCCTTACCAATTGGACCCACACCAACTTACCACTTTCGTCCGGTTCCAGAGGGCTATGCTGTTGTCGGGGTGGATGAAACCATGCCCACCTTTGAAGTTTTAGATCTTGACTACCCTACAGGTGAAGGGGATGTGACTGTACTGGGAGACGCAACAAACGTCACCATTCTATGGCCAAAGAAATGTATCGTGCTTCGAAATCACACGCCAAGGCCATCTTCGCCGCCGCCTCACCCGTCTCCAGCGAGGTCGTCGCCGCCGCGGCAGCCGTCTTCGTCGCCTCACCCGGCTCCGTCGCCTCACCAATCTCCGGCGCAGCCATCGCCGCGGGAGCCATCGCCGGCGCCTCAGGATAAAAAGCGTAAGCGTACCGCTACTCTGTGTCGTGGTAAGCGATCACCGAAACGTAAACAAGAGCCTCTTCCAAAAGTACCAAAGGTTCCTCCCAAGAGAGCTTATGACTGTACTGAAGAGGAGACTACGGCGATCGTTGATGCGGAAACGATAACGTTTTTCGCTAAGCTAAGGCGGCCGAAGAGCGAGTTCCCCAAAGACCAAAGAAGAAAAAGCCAGAGTGTTGAAAATGCTAAAGACTCTTCATCAACCCGAGCCAAAGCTGTCATCAGACTATGAGCGTTCTATTCTCAAGTCACATGTGGCATAACAAGCCTCGAAGAGCAGTACTGATGCAAGCGAGAAATCTGTTTCCCAACTCGGAGAACAAGCAAAACAGTCTTGCACCCCTCTCAAGGTGATTTCCCATACCAATGTGGGGTCGAGCAAATATGGCAAGAGCAAGATGATCCGAGGTAGTTGCGTACACGGAGAAGTCCGCTGCTCAAGGTATGAGTATTGCCCAGTACTTATCCTAGTTAGAGTACTTCCCCGTGAGTGAACTAGCATACAAATACCAGTACGGTAAACCTCTCGTCAAACCTGAGGAGGTAAATAATCTTCCAATAAAAATGCGAAGATTGCATAACTGGTACATGCATGCCACAAAGGCCGGGGCTAACTGGATAGTGCTGAAGGTTACAAAAAAACATTATGGAAAAGAAATGGATGACATGATATCCATTGAATTTGATGAACTATTTCAATTATTCAATCAATACGTCTTGGACAAATCGATCATCAGTGCGTATTGTCTGTAAGTACTAATTCTGTAATTAATTTCGTCTCCAGCTATCTGACCTTGTTTATTGCATGTATATAATCATATTGTAATATGCAGAATGAAGATTCTCGAATGCAGCAGAGGACAAATCTATGACATTGGCTTCATTGACCCATATTGGGTTCATCAAGCTAATCTCAAAACAAGCTCCCAGGATACGGAGGATAATATAGTACACGCGTTAAGGTTTCAAGAAACCAGAAGGGAAATACTATTTTCTTACAACTTCGAGCGAGTGTAATTGTCCTGTATACACTTTCTATTTTGCTTACTCGATGTTAAGTATATAATTGATTAGTTATGCATTCGCAGCTTCCACTATATTTTGTTAATCATTCAACTTGACAAAGGGCGTGTACTAGTCATGGACTCGAAACATAAACCCCTTGAGCAGTGGAAGGACATGCAGATGCTTCTCCAGCGGTAATTTTAATCATTACGATACTATATCGGCAATGTTCGTGAATTTTATGATATCAAGTAATTAATAACTTCTTTTATTCGTTTTCTTCGCCGGACAGTGTTTGGAAACGGTTCACCAATAAGGCTAGGGGTGTTTGGAAAGCGGAGCTTACATTTCAAGCACTAGATGTAAGCACCACTAGCTATATCCGCGCATCTCTTTGATTCTAGTTTTGATACCGTTATTATCATGCTTGATTATTTTTTTGATGGAACTATGTTCTCGTAAAGTGCCTGACGCAGGACCAGATAAAAATCTATGTGGATACTATGTTTGCGAGTTCATCCGGCAGACGTGCGATGAGAAAGGCAGAAATTTAGAGCAATTGCACGTACGTAAACAATTTCTATAGTTTTTAATTACCATCAAATTGTGTTTAGTTTCATTCATATGGGCTGACTCCTTTTTTAAATCAGATCGAACGTCTACGGGACGGTCTTTTGCCAAAGGATCGCGTACGAGCAATTCAGGAGGAATTGACGGGATTCTTGGATGCAGAAGTTCTAAACCCAAAAGGAGAATACTATTCGGGTGTGTATAAACAATAGGGATTGTACAAAGAGCAACTTTTGTATGTAGTGCATGAACTCGATCCGTGTATCGAATGTAATATAGTCATGATGATCTTGTGTAATATAATGATTCCTTCATTGATGAGTGCAAAACACTAAATAAACAATAAAATAACATAAATGAATTCTCTGCCGCGGCACAAAAAGTGGCTAAAATGCTGCCGCGGCAACAAAAGTTGCCAAAATGAATTCTCATGGCGGAGAAATGCCAAATCGCGCGGCTCCCTCACCCTCTACATGGCCACCACGTGTACCACCTTTAGTCCCGATTGTCCCGTCCAGGTTGGATAACCGGGACTAATGCCCTTTACCAACCGGGACCAATAGGGCTGTTCCCACTAGTGCCTTCACAGATCTCGTCGAGCCGCTCCTTCCGCCGAGCCTCACCACACGCCTCTCTTGGCAAAAAATCTCGCCGAGTCGCTCCTCTCGCCGGAGAACCTCGCCGCCCCCTCCCTCCGCTAGCTGCCGATGCGGGCGCATCCTCTCTCCCCGTTGTCGTTGTCAAATCCCTCGGTAAAATGGGGAACGACGGAAATGACGCCCCGCGCGCAACGGCTCCCCAGGGTGGTTTTCGGTCGGCCTTGCTTCCAGATTCGTGCGTGATGGACGGTCCAACGACGAGTGCTCGGATAAATGTATCTAAACCCCATTTAGCTTATAGGTTCACTCCAAACCTCTACAAACCTATACATTAAAAGTCGTTTAAATACATTCAATTCTCAAAGCTAAAAAATCTTATATTTCTAAAAGAGAGAGTACGTGACTTTAGCTTTCTAAAGCGGCTTATATCATTAAACAGAGGAGTACAAGTTTACAATTATTTTTCTTTCTCTTCTCGCTTCAAGGAACGACGCGCAAAAGCCTCCACATGGTTCTTGAAAGAAAGTAAAATGTCGACGCCATTTCTAAGAATTATGCTCACTTCCGGTGCATGGCCGCAATAAAGACACTGAATGGCAAACTTGGCATATGCAGCTCGCTGAACCAGCCGCTGCGTCGCATGGCAGAGGGGTCGGGAATCTGCAGCGCGTGGGAGAGCCCGTCGCCTCCGCCTCGCCTTCCGCTCCCTGCTTCCCCTTCCTCCCCACGGGTTGCCATCCTGGCCTGTTCTCGCATCCGCAACGGCCGCGCGCGTTCTGTGCACAGAAATAACCCGCCCTGCGTTCTGGAGCTCCACTGAGCAAGCAAACCCGATTGTCCGAGACCCGCGATGGATCTCAGGCTCCGGGAACAGAGGAGAGCTAGAGTCTAGGGACACAGCAGCGGCAAGGATCGGCTGCTCGATCACCTATCTATCTCGAGCATTTAATGCCTACTCCTCCTCCCACACGCCCAGTGTTTTGTTGTACCACCCCCCATGTGGCCGCCGTGGCCCGGGCTTGCGCGCCGCCGCATCTATATATATGGCCGGGTCATGGCGCGAAGCCAGCACACACACCATTGCCGCCGGTTGCCAACTACTGCTACTGGAAGTACAGTGCTCGATCCAAACAAGAGAGCTCGATCATAGCTAGAGACTAGCTTGGTTTAGCAGCTGCCCTCTTACACAAACTAGTGCTCTTGCTTAGCTAGGTAGGTAGATACGTGATCGTGATCATGGCATTAGTGCGGGAGCCGATGGTGATATACGACGGCGGCCTATTAGTCGATGCCGACGCGTCCGCGTTCGACGTGCCTGGCTACGGCGGCGGCCATGACTACGGCGGCCTCGGAGGCGTTGACGCGTCCGCGCTGTTCGACTTCGGGGGCTACGGCCACGACGAGCCGGCAGGCGCCTACGTGCCGACCACCGCGATCTGGGCGGGCGCGGGGTCGTCCGTGCTCACGTTCGATCGCGCGCCGCGTGGGCACGGAGCCCAGGAGGCTGTGGCGTCGGTCGTTGCGGACGAGGAGGCCGACTGCGACGCGTGGATCGACGCCATGGACGAGGATGACCAGGCGGCGCCGGCGTCGACCATAGGCTTCGACCCGGCCTCGGGCTGCTTCAGCCTCACCCAAAGGCCCGGCGGCGCGAGGCGGCCGTTCGGGCTCCTGTTCCCGGGCACGGCTTCGGCCGACGCCGCAGCGCCGGCGCGCATCTCCCAGAAACGGACAAACGTCGTGCGCATGCACCAAGAGCCGGAGCCGCGGGCCGCCAAGAGGAAGTGCGGCGCGAGCAGGAAGACGAGCAAGCCGAAGCCGCCGGCGCCCACCACCACCACCTCCCCCAAGGACCCGCAAAGCCTCACCGCAAAGGTAACGCCACTGCCGAAACTGCACTCATTGCTACTGTCACTGCTCCAATTTTCGGTGGATCTGAACGTGTACCGTCCCTCTGATCGCGTTGCAGAACCGGCGGGAGAAGATCAGCGAGCGGCTCCGGACGCTGCAGGAGCTGGTGCCCAACGGCACCAAGGTGGACATGGTCACCATGCTCGACAAGGCCGTCAGCTACGTCAAATTCCTGCAGCTGCAAGTGAAGGTGCACATTTTCTCTGGACCATCGGCGTCCTATACTGACTGAATTCTGTTAGTGCGTCGATTGATCGATCGGCCTGTGGAATAATACTGACACAATCGAATCCCAGGTGCTTGCGACGGACGAGTTCTGGCCGGCGCAAGGCGGGATGGCGCCGGAAATCTCCCAGGTGAAGGAGGCGCTCGACGCCATCTTGTCGTCATCGGCGTCGTCGCAGAGGGGCCAAAGCACCTGAACTGAAACTAGCTAGCTAGAGCCTAGAGGGGGATATTAATTACAGTACTTGATGTACAAGAGATGAAGTATATGGTAGAAATTTACCAATAACGAACAACCTCGTTCGAAGATAAATAAGGAGGCATATGAGAAGTTGCAAACGTGTAAATCCTCTCTTTTTTTTTTGTCACAAGTGTAACCTTTTCCTAGCGGACACAGTTAGCTTTAGGCACGTGCCAGATGTACAAGAGAGGAGCGGCTGCACATTTCGTTAACCCCTACACTCCCTCCGTACGTGTTAAATCTACATCTTGAAAAAATTCAGACAGTTTAGTAAAGCATTCCTTATATATGCAGCTCGCAACAATCCACACGGAGGAGTCCGTTCACCCGATACCTGCCGGCTGGGAAAGTAAGAGCCGACTCACCTTAGGTTCCGCCAAAAGACCCACCGATTAGCCTACCCACAAAGAGCTTATGTGCATATAAGATACATCTTTCAAATGTGTATGATAGGATTGATCGGTCGTTCTTGAGGCAGGTGATGCAAATGTTGGGTTTCTCTCATAGATTTGTGGATTGGATTATGGCTTGTGTTACTTCGGTGAGATATGAGGTTAAATTTAACGGAACCCTTTTGGATTCATTTGCACCGATGCGTGGGCTTCGGCAAGATGACCCTTTGTCCCCTTTCTTATTCCTTTTGTTGCTGATGGACTTTCATGTCTTCTGAAGAAGGGTATAAGTGAGACATCCATCTCGTTGATCAAGGTGTGTCCCTGGGCCCAAGGGGTTTCACATCTTCTTTTTGTCGATGATACTCTATTGTTTTTTGAAGCAAACCAAGCTAAACGCTAAGTATTTGTCTCTTGACATTTCAGGTGTTACTACTATCAAATGGTCTTCCTAAAAGACAAAGGGTCTACACGCTCTGGTAGAACCTATCTACCAAGTTATTTTGAGCGTGTGCCTGCTCAAAGGCCCAAAAAAATTATTGAAAAACTTTTGAGATCAAATAAGATTGAAGTTGAAAACCTGAGTGATTTCATGAAAATCATGTCCATTCATAGGACAACTGCCAAGAAACCTGAGAAAACTCTTAGAGAATACAGTGCTCCAAATCGTGTTTATCTTAAACAACCAATAGAATTTCCTAATCCTAGAGTTAGAGAATATCAATTCGATGGTGAGATTATTAAAATTTTGCAGGAAAAAGCTTTCAGTGGAAGAGAAGATGAAGACACAGGAAGACATCTTAGAGAGTTCGATAATGTGATAACATCAATTGGACCAAAAGGTTTGCCTAGGGATTTCTCTTGTCTAAAGTTATTCTGTTGGTCTCTTAAAGGTAAGGCTCTAAACTGGTTATATTCTCTCCCTCGTCATTGCATTAATTGTTGGGAAAACTGTATTGTAAAATTCATAAACAAATTTCATCCTTTTAAAATGGTAACTGAAATTAAAAAAAATATAGGCAACTTCAGTCAGAACGTGGGAGAGAACTACCCACAAGCTTGGGATATTTTTTTTTGGAATGATCAATAGTATTCCTAATCATGGCTATTCTGAATTAACTGTTTTGCACTTATTTTACCACGGTCTTAATACTCAATGAAGAGAGTTGCTTGATTTATCAACAGGAGGATCGATAAATACTTTAACTGCCAAAGCTTGTTTAGAATTGATGTCCACTAGGGCTAATAATGATTCTCTTTATAATCCTGATTTTGGTACTAAGCTGGAAAAAGTAATACTTCGTATAACCCTAGATCTTATGCCTGAAATACGCAAAGCAATGAAAGAAAAAGGTATAGCTTCTGAACTTGTTAAGGAAAACAATGTAGATTTGTTACAGATTTTTAGTGAAGAAGATGAAACTAGGAAAGTTTTTCAAGAATTAAAACATCGACAAGCCAAATCTCATAATAACCTGCATAAGCAATTTCAAAGACAAGAAAATTTTGACAGAACTCATGGAAAACTATGATGAGATTGGCCAAGAAATAAAATTATTTCATAAGTACCTTAGTATGATTGAAACCCAATGTGAACAAATAGCATCTGGCCATCAATTTTTTCTTCAAGATAATATAAATATTCATGTTTCTACTAATGTTGTTACAAGGGGAGGTGAAGTTGTTACAGGACCATTAGGACCACCAGAATATGAAGCTGAAAAAGATCAAAGGGAAAGCCCCTTGCTCAACACAAGCCGAGAAGACGACACACTGGTGGATCCTCAAGATGAAACTGCTCAAGAAACACAAGACCAAACCTTGGAGGAGCAGAATGATGCACCGGATAACCGTTATGACTCTGATGCAGAGACTGTTGATCCAAGATAAGATAAAGATATAAGCAATGAAGACGAAGTTGTTGCAGTATAAAATAATAAAAGCGATAAGCAACAACAAAAGAAAAAAACTAAAGAGTCTAATCCCCCACAAAAGGTAAAATACAAGAATTAATAAAGGTGAGCAAAAACTTCCATATCCAGGTCGTAAAAAGAAAGCACCTAATCAGGTAATCTATGATTCTTTTAAAAAGGCACTTGGTGATCTCCGTCTAAAAATTCCATTTGCGGATGAAATAAAAGTTCCTACCTATACTAAATTTCTCCGTGATATTCTTAATAGAAAGAAAGAAATAACTGAAACCGTTGCCATGGTAACTAGTTATCCTGCTAATGGGAGGTTATTGTCTAAGTCGGGAGATCCCGGAATACCAACTATTTCATGTTCAATTGGCAAAACTGATATTCATAATGCCTTGTGTGATTTAGGTGCAGGAGTTAGTGTCATGCCATATTCCCTCTATAAACGGTTAGGATTGGGGGAGTATTCCCCTAGTTCTATCACTTTACAGATGGCTGACAAATCCACTAAAGAGCCCATTAGTATGATTGAGGATGTTCTAATTAGAATAGATGAGCATATTATTCCCACTGATTTTATTATTCTTAAAATGCCAGAGGATAAAAAATTATCTATAACATTTGGAAGACCTTTTCTTAATACTATAGGAGCATCAGTTGATTGTGCTGAGGGAAAAACAATCTTCTGTTTATGATGCTGAAATCATCCGGTATTTTTCAAAGAAGCTAGAAGCAGGAGAAAGGTATATTTCACCGGCAAAATGAGTTCAAGTGGTAAGTTCCCTTGATAAGGGGCAACCCAAGGTAAGAATTAGAGAACAGAGAAAGGTTGAAATATTCGACCATTCTCAATAAAATGCTTGATGGGAGTCAACCCATCACATTAATAAAATAGTTAAAGAATAAAATGTTCATCGTATTCCTACTACTTTTTCACAGACATCCTTGTGAAAGCGCGCCCGTAAAATGCAGCTGACAAAAAGTAGTAAAAATATCGACTGAATAAATGTAGATTAAGTGTAAAAATTAATTTGAGTTTTATCTGCAAAAACTAGCCTAAACATATTGTTCAGATTAAAAAATGTATCTTTGAAAAATTTGGGCGAAAAGCATGTTCTGAAGTGTCTAACGACCAACTATACGACGTGAATATTTTTCCGGTCATATAGTTATCGACCCCTTTTCACGAATTGTATCTTGGGGGACAGTACATTTAATGAACAGCTATACGGCGAGAGATTTTTCTCCGCCCGTATAGTTGCGGCCGTATAGTTCGGATCTGGCGAAAAGAAACCCTAATTTTCGTTGCCGGCGCAACTATACAGCAGGAACTACCTAACCCTCCTGTATAGTTCCCGTCGTATAGTTCGTGCGACCACTTAAACACGCCGGCAGGGCTAGGGTTCCTCCTCCTTCTCACTTTTTCTCTCATATTCTCTCTCCAAACTCCTCAAAACCGACCTAGATTTCTACATTCTTCGCGGATTTCGTTCGTTTGAGTTGGGGAATCAACAGATCGGTATGTTTCTCTCCCTATCCATGCTTTATTTTCAGAATTCCATGGTTGAAACTCTCACATTGATCTAGTGGGTGAACTCAAGTTTGTTTGATTTTCCCTTTTGATTTGTCACGTTAGGATTAAATTTTTCCATGTAGAATCGTCCGTGTATATCATGTAGAAATTATATGCCTAAGGTTTTATGTCGAATTTTTCCAGTTCATCAAGATGAACAATCTTGGTATCCTTTTCTACAAGAATAAGAGCCAACGTGGTGAGGGCTCGGGACTCTGGGCTGAGCTCGACAACAAGTACGCCATGGTTTCATCAAGGCGGGTGATGCCCACACGTTGGGCCGATGATGCCTTTCTCACCGCGACAGGGTTGTGATCGGATTTCGACCACATGTGTGCAAGTCCAGGGTTATCATTCCTATCCTACGCAAGCCACTACACCTACACTGAGCTCACCTGAGTTTGTCGCCTCCTTCTACAATGACTAGAGGGAGAAAGGTCATGCGTGCACGGTGAGCTTCACCATAAACCAGCAGCCATATCAAATTTATTTCCAATAATTTTGTGATGGTTTTGGATTCCCTCATGATGGGGAACCAACTGCTACAAATTTATATGGCGTCTCAAGCGGAGAAACTTGGGAGGTTATTTCTGTTAACGGTGGCAGGGACTTCTAAGAAGGTGTCCACCATTTAAAACCTAACAATCCGCTACTTCGCCTTGTTCCTCGCCAACACTCTGTTGGGAAGAGGAGATACTGGTTCCATGGCCCATGCATACATGGCCATGATCACCAAGGCACTCTTCCCCAATTCACCGCAGAGTCCAAATTCTGAGGCTCTACTCCTCCAGCACCTCCACCACCAGAGCAACAAAAGAAAAGGTGGCATTCACATTAGTGGACTAGTAACCCACCTTGTCCAAGCCTGTGAAATTCCAATATCTATTATGCAACCTGTTGACGGCTCCATACTTATGGACATCAAATATATAACTGCTAGTAGCTTCCTCGGTGTCTACCGAGCTGGAAATAGGCTCCGAGCATATTAGTTTGGTTATCTTGATGCCTCACAGGATGAGCAAGTGTCACTGCCTTGTCCACAATCTTTCCCGATTATGGGGAAGAACAACTAGATCCTCACCTAAGACAAAGTGAGGGAGATCATGGCTGAACTCTAGCTTAACCCTAAAGAGGATGAAGAAGGAGAGCAGAAGGATGAGAAGGAGCAGGGGGAGCACAATCTTGCTTGGGAAGGACAACAGCAGCAACAGGAAGGACCCTGGGACCCATGGCCCAATCAACAGCAACAACAATAGGGGTTCAACGGCGTGCCCTATCAAGAATTTTTGCAGATCAACTAGCATGTTGGGGAGATCGACCACACTCTTCAGGGAGTGAATCATGATGTTAGTTCCCTCACTAACAACTTCAGTCACTTCATGACCAACTTCTCCAACTTCTACCAGCAGTACCCGTACCAGCCACCGAATGACGGCAACAACTAAGCATGGCAACAACCTAAGCTTGGGGGAGGTTTGAAAACCTCCAAACTTTGCATTCATATCTCTACTTCTTCTTTTGATTTATTTTACTTCTTTAAAAATTGCATGTTTACTTTCAGTTTTTCACTCCGAAATCAAAAACACAAAAAAATAGTTATAACTTCTACTGCAAATTTGTTTCTTTGTCTCTCTCATAGATATCTCAATTTCAGGTGACTTGGCAATAGGGAAATATAGGGGGGTTCAACTCAAATACAAGAATGAAGCAAGTAAGAGGAGGTATCACATTCCTTTCATCACCTCTTCTGCAATTTTAAATGGACCCTACAACTATTTGCTCGCTTTCACTTGAGTCACTCCCCACTTAGCTTGTTATCTTATAAATTCTATTCCTTTGCTAGTGTCTCCTTTTTAGCTTTGAAATAATGAACAATGAACTTGGTTAAAATATTTCCAACATTTTACAACAAGAAAAAGCATCCAAAAGATGACTTGAGTCCATGTTTAGCCCAAAGGATTTGATTTTAGAAACTACTCAACCCCATTAAGCTTAATGTAGTAGACTTGATAACACTTGTGAATGAAATTGTTTGATAAATTCGATGCTTTGAAGTAGTAGAGATTATGTGTGTGTCATTACAACACTATCGTGCTCCATGAGGAACTACTAACTCTGCTGGCCAATGAACGATCTAAACATGGGAAACCACTTGATTTCGGGTATTGAGTGATGTAAGTGTCTGTAGCTGCAATGCTATGACGAGTAAATTTTTTAGTTTTCTCGTGGTCTCGCGTTCCAAGTGAAGTTGTAGTACTCCTCTGGCCCATTATTGCTGAAAGGGTATCTATTGGCATGGTCACGAGTACGGAACACAGTCCCAATTAACATGTTAAAACATTGGCATAATTTCTCTATGGAAGAGCTGAAATTTTTGAAAAGCAAGGAAAGGAAAAAGCTGCTTTGAGAGTATTAAAATTTTGACGTGGGAGTAGATGAGTTGTTCTTAAATTGAATGTTCCCGGTGCCAACTTGAGTACTCTTAATTGATTAAATAAACAAGAGCAAAAAGTCTTTCACCTCTCAACAAAGAGAGAAACCAAAAGAATTTGTTTCACTTTCCTAGCTAAACTATTGACACTTTCTCGGGCATATAATTTATTTTCTAGCAAGGAATACATGGCCAGGAAGTGGACTCAGTGCAATCTTGTGCATACTTGTATGATCATGTTTAATATTGTAGGAATTGTCAATAAAGGAATTTGGCATCAATTCAAATCTTGTAAGTCCTTTTATTTCAGTTTCGAATCTCCGCTATTCCTCTCTATTTTTTTTGTCACTCGAGGGAGAGCAACATCTAAGCTTGGGGGAGTTGATAGCTATGAGATTCGATACATTTTTAATGGTTTTCATCTCGATTTGATGGTTTTCTAGCTTTACCTAACGCAAATACTACGATAGCGAAGAAACTTGATTTTTAGTGTATGTTTCAGGTTCTGAACATCAACAGAAGGTTTCAAGATTAAAAATACAATATTCAGCAGAAAACAAGCAGGTCTATTTTTGGAAGCAATCAAGGACGGCAACCAGTTGGTTTAACGACCAACTATACAGCAGGAATATTTTCTCTGGCCGTATAGTTGCCGCCGCCTTCGTCCTGTCAAAAGGAACAACTTTCATGAAGGAGGCAGACGCGAAATCATAACATAGCAGCCGATGTTCCATCTAGAAGGGATAAAGAAGAGATCCAGAGAAGAAAGGGAAGAAGTTCTTCATCTTGCTCCACGATCTTTGACATCCTAGCCACAACACCCCCATAGCCATTACTTGTACTTGAGAGAGAGAGAGATCTTCACCATGCAAGATTAGGGTTTGAGATTTTTTCTTCCTATCTTGAATTGTGTTGGATTGGTTTTCTATTATTATTGTGGATCTCCACGGTAATATCAAGAAGAACTCCTCTTATTTAATTATATTGATGATGCTTTATTCTCTCATATGTGAGTAAGTTCCTTCGGGTGGGAGATGTAGGGGATTGGTGAGATGTGATGTGGCTATATATTTTCCATTAATTTGTGATTAATTTTAATTACTATATTATGTGTGCTTGACTATCTGTGGGATGCCTAATGCTTGTTGTCCAATTATTGGCCTAGACAACATGATACTTTGTTCTACATAGATAAGATCTTGTTTGCTAGCACCGGCGACCCCCGAGTGACATGGGGATATCAATGGAACACTAGTTGAACTCGAGGAGCATGAGGAACCACTGTGCCTATTGCATTAGTCCGATCCAAGGAGCTTAATTGCTAAGCAACCTAAAGTATCTTAATTGCCTAGTGACTGACCATGGTTTTGGTAACAGACTAGTAGGATTATTAAAGTTGGGATGAAATCTACCAAGAGGAGTTCCGGCTAATTATGGATTTCTCTCCTACACACACTTAGAAGATTATAATTGTTACACTTATCACTCACCCACTTGGCACAATCACTATCACCATGAACTGTATCTCCCTGCGCCTGCGCCTGCTTTGTCATATGTGGAAAACAACAAACAATCGAATCGTTCTTTACTTTTATGCTTTTTATTTCTAAAGTTTAAATTTTAGTTTTATTTAAATATATTTAGTTTAATACAAATTTTGTTCTTATTTCAACACTTGCAGTCAATTCACTCGAAGACCTATGACAACATTGAGTGTAACATCGACTTCATTCATAAACACTTTCCTTTGGGCTCCCTGTGAGATTGATATCTTAACTTCGAAACTAGATACAAACGGTTTATGCACTTGCATACATCATGAGTTCTCATCCAAGGCCCGAAGAAACCCGACAATGACATTGATGTGTACCAAAGGCCATAAGTTGAAGAACTCTTACAACTGTGGGGCAAACCAAGTGTACGTGTGTGGGATGAGCACAAAGAGGAGCCACTTGACCTACGAGGGTTGCTTTTCGTAACCATCAATGATTGGCCTGCTCTTAGTGACCTTTCAGGACAGACAAACAAGGGATATAAGGCACGCACGCACTATTTAGATAGGACTGAAGGTACATATTTGCATAAATGCAAGAATGTTGTGTACCTAGGGAATTGATGATTTCTTCTAACCAGTCATCCGTTAAGAAAGAAAGGCAAACATTTCAAAGGTGACGCAGATCACAGGAAGAAGCTTGACCTCCCTACTAGTGATGATGTATTTGTTATGGTCAAGGATATAGAAATAATCTTTGAAACGGGTCCCGGCGGTCAATCTGTTCCGAACGACGTCCCTACCAGACACGTGCCCATGTGGAAGAAGAACTATATATTTTGGGAGATACCCTATTGTAAATTCCTACATGTCCGCTCTTTAATTAACGTGATGCACGTGACAAAGAATCTTTGCGTAAACCTTCTAGGATTTCTGGGCAAGTATGGGAAGACAAAAGATACACCAGAAGCACGGGAGGACCAGCAACTCATGAAAGACCCAAATTGTCGTGGTGGTGTCACGGTAGATGCCATGGGTAGGCTTAAGTTGGGGGCCGAATGGACGCTTGATGTAATCGGGGAGGGAGTGCACGGTCCTGCCGCGCACGATGAACTCTCTAGACTTGTGGTTTTTATTTCTCCTTGGAACTTACAAGTGCTCCTAGAGATTTTTTCGCATGACCCTAGGGCACTAGTTCCCTCCTGATCGATATCCCTAAACCCTAGCTATGCCCCTCCTTATATAGGCAACATGAATAGCTAGGTTATAGTTTGGGCCCTAGGGTTTACCGTTTGGATCTTTGTCCTTACTATGCGGGCCGGATCATGGGCCAGACCTAGACCCCTGACTCAGTCAACAAATCTAGTACAACCAACGGTCCTTTCGTACATAGACGCCAGCTCTACGATGTCATATGGTGCTTTATACATCACTTCTTGCTTTTGGCATCACCCGGCTCCTTTGTTGTCACCCGGCGGCGCCCTTCTCTTTTGACCATGCTTTACCATGGTCCCTCCTGGATCTTACTCGGAAAGGTGTCACGCGTCCTTCTTGACTCGACCTTCCCTCATGATATCCGACTTGTCGGTACCTGCATGATAAATGTCTTTGTCCTGTGCGGGCCAACATACTTCCTATGTCGGCCTTACATAGGCTTCATATCCCAGTCGTTAAGACCCGTATGGTGGTTTCTTTGACTCGGCCTAAGCCAAGTTGGGCAATGTTTTACTCCTTATGACCCTAACAGGGGTTATCCCCCCGACATTAGTCTCCGAAGCTGGTGCGGCCTAGCAGGTTTTTGTTGTTAGGCGTCTCCAGGTTCCTTTAATGCGTTTGGAACTTCTCTTTTTCTTCTATATTTGATATGTAGAACGGCCTATTTGGCCCAACCTTGATATTTGTCGAGTATACCAAGGTATTTCCGAGTCTCATCTTTGGCTTAGAGAGGTCTTTTTGACCTTTGCCGAGTCATATCTGGCTTTGTCGGGTCATCTTCGCCTTTTTATATTAACCATAGTCACTGACAGATTGTAATCATGGCGGTTTTGCCTCAAATTTTGTCTCAAATCCTGACAGCACAGTGACGGCGGTGCAGTAACACCCGTCACCGTGGCAGTCCCATCGCGCAGTGCCTGGGTCCTGTGCCATGTGACGTGGTGTGGCTTGACTCGTGTATGGTGCACACGTGGCCCTTTCTGTTGTGTCCATTAGCTGCGTACATGGCCATATCTTGGCCACACCGCACATACGGATCCCACACTTGGGTTTTTTACTCCCTCTTAAGTAGAGGCATGGGGGACTTAACCGCCTTGACGCTTCAGTTTCCCCCACCCTTATTCTTCCTTGCACCGTTCCAATCTGCAACCACCCCTTGCTCTTCTTCTTGCTCGTACCACTGTCTAGGCGCTTTCCCCTACCTTCTTTCTTCTTTGATCCCTCGATGGTTCCCTGGCATTCTAGGCTGCTTCCGACCGAGGAAGCGCCAGAGGCCCAGGAGTTCATGGTCGCCCGCGACGAAGGCGAGGAGGTGGAGGGTCATGAGACCGCCGGCGAGCGCGGCACCTGGGAGGGCTCAGAGGTTTCTCTCTGGGAAATCGAGTGGCTGCGCGCTACTAGGCGCATTCATCTAGGCATTGGGTGCCGCCTCCCTCTTGGTGAGATTTCTCCAAAGCCTGAGCCCGACGAGCGTATGGTTTTTCATTCTCACTTTGAGCACGGTTTTGCTCTCCCTGTCAGTGATTTCTTCAAATATTTTCTATCGACCTTTCATTTGCAAACGTATCATCTCCATGCCAACGCTATTGGCTCCTTGTAATGCTTTATTTCTACTTGCGAGGGCTATCTTGGTCTCTGGCCCACAGTTCTTCTTTGGGCCAAGTATTTTAATTTTTGCATCCAAGTTGTTCCGGATCCTGGTGTCCCCTCCTCTGAGAAGAGGCCTACCCAGTGTGGTGCTGCAAGCATTGGGCCTAGGAGGGACTCAATTTTTCCCTGCATCACGGGTTTAGATTCTTGCAAGAAATGGCATAGAACTTTTTTCTATGTCAAGAACACTGGGAACAACGATTTCATCCATCTTCCCCCTTCAAAGACGAAGTCCCTAGCAAGGACTTCTGGAAGTTTGACCCATGGGACAAGTACCTGGCTGTGAACGAGGCTCACACTGTTGTCGAGAGGCTTCTTGACCCAAAGGAGGGGTTCAACTTGACTAAGGAGGACCTGATGTTCACCTTCATCAGCCGCCAAGTCAGCCTCATCCAAGCCAGGTGCCATAATATCTGCTTTATCAGCGGTTCACATGATCCCACTCTCCACTCTACTCTCGATCTTCCCAACGATTATGTCGCTCGCCGAGTCAGCTCTATCTTCAAGCTGACATTGGCGGAGAACTGGACTTAGAGCTATCCCCCTTCAGCCGCGACAGACTTGTTCCGTGTGTAAGTTTCCGAGTAACTGAATTTTGCCGACATATGTTACTCGACATTCACTTGTCATCTGTTTCTTGTATTGACTTTGTTCTCTTTGCCTTTCACAGAATCTTGTGCACCAGGTTGACGACAGTATCATCCCTTCTATTAGTTATTACAGCGATCGTTCTGATGAAGACGAAGATGAATTTGACCTGGAATGCTTCATGCCCATTCCGCACTCCGCTGCTGCCTCGAATCCGGGTAAGAATCTTACCCCGAAACGCTTTGCAGGATTGGTCAGACGATGATGACAATGACTGTGAGATTCTAGAGGTACTTGACATTTGCCTTATCTTTTTGGATTATCCCATTGAATCTCGCATTTGCTGATGTAGCCGGTTAGGTACACGAGGTTGCTCCCCTCGCTACCGGTGGTCGCAGCAAAATCCCTGCTGCCAAGCCAGGTAAGCAGCATGGGTCCTCCACCAGTGGTGCTCAACCCTCCAAGAAGCGCCGGGTCAATGCTGTCGCGGCCCTTGAAGCTGGGACTTCGCAGCCCCGCCAGACTTGGAAAGTTGGTCGACGCGAGACCCTGTTGTTTCCGGGTAAGTTTTGCTACCTGATATTCTTCTTATTTCTTAGGGTGGTTCCCTTATGAGCCTTTGCTTTTGTTTTCAGCGCTGCCATTTCCGTGATCTAGTCTGCCACTTGCATGGCATCTTCGATCTCCAAGCCAGTTTCCCCTGCTCGTGTCGTTCCCGATCCATAGAGCCCTGTTTGGGTCTCTTCTTCTATGGTAGCCTATGAAAATTTGAACTTGGGACCCGGCTCCAGCAACATTGGCGCCGAGTCCTCCTGGAATGTCTCCGTTACAGCTCCCCTTGCCAGTGAACCAAAAGAGAAGTCTGTCTCTTCTTCCTAGCCAGTTATTCAGCCTGCTCACTCGGCTCCTTTGCCTCAGCAACAAGGCAGGAGACCTACTCCTCCACCACCATCACATCAAAGCCAGACCCAGCCCGCTCCGGCTGGCTAATCTCGAACTGCGCCCGTCAAGACGACGGGTTCCAAGCAGCAGACCCTGAGTATTGGCCCCAGGACAGTTCAACAGAAAAAGGAAACCACATCAACAAAGACACCTGCTTCGGCGGGTTAGTTGGGAAAATTTGTTGCTATTGTTGGATCCGATGTCGCTCCTAGATCTAGCGCTTTGCATGCTAGCCCCGCTGCCACCCGTGCCACTGTAGGAACTGCCTTGAAGAAATTCCAAGTTCTTACTCGGACGCTTCGCGGGCACAGCCTTAGCTCTACCGAGCCCTTTTCTCTGGAGTGGAACGCTGCGTGTGAGCACGAGGTAAATTCTTGTGCTCCTTCGGGTTTGGGTCAGTAGAAAGTGCAGCTAGGCCCCAAGACTATGTCGGAGATGACCAACCAAGCCATTGCTCTTATGACACAAGTCGATCAGGTGAATGAGGTATACAAATGTTTTACTCTTTCATGTTCTGAGTATTCTTATATCCATATATTCCCTAGTCCTTGAGGTTACTTCTGAGTAAGGGACTTACTTGGCCGTAAGATCCTAGTTAAGGCATGTCTTTTTCTACTTTTTCCAAGTCCTTGTGTCACAAATATGATCCCTAGCCCCTGAGGTTACTGTCGAGTAAGGAACTTACTCGGCTATAAGCTTAGAACTAAGGCATGTTTTTTTTTCTGTTTTGCCAAGATCTTGTGTTAAAAATCTGATCCCTAACCCCGAGGTTACTGTTGAGTAACACAGTTACTCGACTGTAAGCTCATAGTTAAGGCATGCTTTTTTTCTTCTGTTTGCCAAGATGTTGTGTCGAAAATCTGATCCCTAGCCCCCGAGAATACTATCGAGTAAATTAGTTACTCGGTTGTAAGGTTAGATCCAAAATGCATCTCTTTTTATTTTTTGCCAGGATTGAATATCTTGATCAATTGAGTACTTTTGTTTATCACTCTTTTTGTAGCTTACGCACAATCAGTGCACCAAGATACACCAATCCCTTCTATGGAAGTACGAAAAACTTCTTCTGCTCACCGTGATCTGATGCTGAGAACCAAGGCCGAGGTATATCCTCTTACTCGGCCTCCCTCTGACTAGCCATTTTTATCCTTTTATACTAACTTCCTCTTATTATGCTTGTTCCACAGGTACTACTCAATCCACCATAGATGCCCTCCACAAGCAAATCTCTGATGCTGAAGGTAGTGTTCTTTTCCTTAGAAAATCCATAGCTACCTAGCCTTAGTGTTTCCTTTTCCATTTATTATATCTCGGAGTAGCCGAGATAATTTTCCTCGCGGAACAACTCCAGGATATTGTTTCCATGTCAAAACTGATGGAACACTCTCTCAAATAAGCAGGGCAGCACCCGATCGAGCTCCAGAAGGAACGAGATGAGGTGACCCATCTCAAGCGACAGATGGCGGATATGGAGTGAAAGCATCAGTCTGAGCTTGAGGGTCTACGCCAAGAGTTTGCCGAGAAAGAGGGGCAATTCTTCGGTAAAACTGAGAAGATGAATGAGTTGCCCAAGCAGGCCGAGTCATCTCTAGACTCGGCTCATCAAGACCTAGACGCTCTCCGAGCCAAGTCCAACATTTGGCAGTCCAAGCTTGGCTCCATCAACTCTTTTATCGGTAGTGAGTCCTTACTCTTTTACCTGCGTTTTTGTTCTTATTTGTATTTATGTTGTCCTTTGATAATTTCTTCTCTTCTTGCAGAGAATTTCCCCGAAGGAAATATGTTCACTCTCAGGGCCATGAAGAAGGTTCGGTCTGAGTCTGGTGACCCGTTAGACAGCGAGGTGACCATCGAAGAGCACTTGGCTGCACTTTCAGAGCGAGTAACCACTGTCAAGTCTTGTGGAGTTGATCTGCTCAAATCGTCCATTCACGTCTTTAGGACGCTTTGGCCGGATGAGGATCCTCCTCAACTCACCGACCCGATCACAACCAGGCTTCTGCTCTCCGAGGAACAAGTGGATGAATGGCGTTAATCAGCTGGCCGCGCTGCCGCAGACAAGGCTTTGTCCTTCGTGCTATCTTTGTATGAATACATCAATCTTGATGTTCTTCAGAACATGAGGGTCGAAGGCAAGTGGATCCATGATCCAGAGCTTATCAAGAAGCGCCAGGAGCGAGCCTATGCGATGGTTAAATATGCCTTGATTCATGCCTGGTGTGACGAGCCAAGTTTTCCGATGCTGTTGAGCTTGCTGTAGACGTTGCCGAAGAAGGTTCTGCTGACAGTGAAGCAACCGAGTCAGATGTGGCTTCTTCGGCCGACATTCATGACTCAGCTAAACCTGACGAAACGCCAAGCTCTAAGCCTATTGATGCCCCTCCGAGGCCAGCTGCCTCTTAAGCTGGACAACAAACACTTAAGTTTTATGAGATCCCCGGTATGTCAGGTGTATATGTAATAAATACTGAAGTTCTTTTGGTTGTGTGCCTTTGTGAAGGAAAAAACCTATATTTTGGCTTAAATGCAAATCACTCAGGGGCAAGTCCCCGAGTTTCATTTGTCGTTTTCCTTATCCCTTGAATTTGGCTCTTGTCTACCTTTTTTGGCATTCAACATTAGTCTCAAAATCATAAGGATCATGTTAGTGGTTATGAAACTAGGCAACTTGACCTAGAGTCATTCGACATATAGGACGACATATCCTGCAATGGGTTAGTTACAAATATACATAGGGTGAGCTCGCGTATTTTCCTTTGCTTACCCGCTGTTCATGTTTACCCGTCCTTGGCCTTTTTCTCTTGCTTGCCATGAAGCCGTGTTTTCGGAAAACAACATAGTCAAAGAGTTGACCTTATACGTGTATGCATTATTATTCCGAGATAATTTTAGGCGACCATGCCAGCCAACATAAGAATGGAAAACAATAAGCATGAGGGGTAGTCCCCGAGTCAATTTTTCGAGTCATACCATTTTTATTATTAGCACATAGCCGACATAAACGTCCGACATATGAGAGTTTGAGAGATACATACATTGCTTTCCCTAGGTATAGAAAGGATGAAGCAATGCCACATTCCACATCCTTTTGGTTTCATCACCTGACCTATCCGCCTTGTTCTTTTGTGCCTCACGGGCATCTATTAGATAGTATGAATCATTGTGTAGTGCTTTGCTTACAATGAACGGACCTTCCCATGGGGGTGATAACTTGTGCATCCCAGCTGTGTGTTGCTCTAGTGTGAGCACCAAATCCCCTTCTCTGAATACACGAGGGTGGACTTTCCGGCTATGATAGTGTCGGAGATTTTGTTGGTATATGGAGGATGTGGATAGTGCCAGCTCTCGAGCCTCTTCGAGTAAATCAACTCCATCTTCCCGAGCTTCTTTTACCTCGGCTTCTGTATATTGCCTTACTCTTGGCAATTCATGCTCTATGTCGGCAGGTAAAACTGCTTCTGCCCCATAAACAAGGAAGAACAGCGTATAGCCAGTTGATTGATTCAGAGTTGTTCTTAAGCTCCACAATACTGAGGGTAATTCCTCTATCCAAGAAGCATGTGTCTTCAGGACTGGTTCTATCAATCGAGGTTTTATCCTAGATAGTACTAGCCCATTAGCTTGTTCAACTTGCCCATTTGATTCTGGGTGAGCGACTGACGCTACGTTGAGTCTTATTCGGTTGTCCCTATAGAATCGAGCAAAATCTCATTCGGCAAAGTTTGTGCCATTGTCTGTGATTATGCTATGCGGGTAGCCATATATTAGGATTATATCCCTCGGGAATGTGATAGTTGTTTTTCCATCGAGCTTTTTGATGGGCTTCACTTCTATCCATTTCGTGAATTTATCAACCATCACAAGTATGTGAGTCATGCCGCCATGCGCAGGTTTAAATGGTCCCACCATATCCGGGCACCATACCGCAAATGGCCACGCGATTGGTATAGTCTTTAGCTTTGATGCCAGCAAGTGTGTTTTTGCCGCGTATTGTTGGCACCCATTGCATTTTCTTACCAAATCCTGTGCCTCCACGAGTGCACTTGGACAATAGAATCCATGTAGGAATGCCTTGTCTACCAATGCTATTGACGTAGCATGATGCCCACATTCCCCTTGGTGAATATCCAATAGTATCTCTTAGACTTACTCTGAGCTAACGCAACGTTGTAACACATTTGTCACACTCCTCTTGTACAACTCCATGTTAATTATGGTGTATGCTTTTCTCCCTTCTTTCTGTTTGTCTTGCTAATATCTCATCATCAGGCAAAGTTGCATCTTTCAAGTAGTGAAATATCGATTGCACCCAAACTGGTATTACTGGTGTCGGGTTTGTCTTTTCATCAATTTCCATTAGTCCAACCGACATAATTTCTTCCGACATAACCTGAGGAGTCCCGGGGTTTGATTCGGCAGTCCCCGGGTTCTGTGGAACAGTCCATGGGTTACATGAACCTGCCCATGCGTCAATGTCCATTGGCACATCATACGACTCCTGGCTTGCCAGGATGAAGATTGACTCAGATTCGGGTGACGGTTTGATTGATGGATTTATAAGATGTTCCAGTGCTATTCCTGGCGGGATTGCTTGCCGAGATGACCCTAGGTTTGATAGCACATCAGCTACCTCATTTTCTGCTCTAGGTATGTGGTGAAACTTACATCCATCAAAGTATCCCGAAATTTGCTGCACATGGAAACGATATAGTTCCATATTCGCGTCTAGCGCGTCCTAGTGCCCAAATACTTGCTGAATAACCAAGTCCGAGTCACCAAAAGACATGATCCTTTTGATGCCAATTTGTTTAGCTACTTTTATCCCATGAACCAGTGCTTCGTACTCGGCAACATTGTTGGATGCAGCAAAGTGAATTTGCAACACATACTTGAGCTAGTCCTTCTTTGGTGAGGTGAGAACTATCCCGTCACCCAGACCCATCTTTGTTTCGGACCCGTCAAAGTGCATCTTCCAGTAGTTCGGGTCTGGTAATGTAGGCTCATATTGCATCTCCATCGAATCCACGAAAAAGTCTGCCACGACTTGAGATTTAATGGAATCTCGCCTATCGTACCGTGGAGTATATGGTGCTATATGGTGCTAGTTCTATGGCCCATTTTTCCAATCTACTGCTGGTGTCTTTTATGCCCAGTATGTTCCGAGATAGGTGCCTCGCATATTACCCAGACTGGGTGTTCCTGAAAGTAATGCTTCAGCTTTTTTGTTGCCATATACACCCCATATGTAAGTTTTTGATAATGAGGGTAATTTTGTTTCGACGTAGAGAGCACTTCGCTCAAGTAATAAACTGGTATTTGGACTGATTTGCCCTCCTCTTCGCGCTCTACCACTATTGCTGCGCTAATAACTCTAATGGTTGCTGCAATATGGAGCAGCATTAGCTCTTTGGATAGTGGTGAGGCTAATATTGGTGTTGTTGCCAACATCTTCTTAAGTTCATGGAAAGCGCTATCATATTGATGTGTCCATGTGAATTTATCTGATTTTTCATCAGCTAATATTAAGTCTTTTTCGCCTAGCCGACTCACAAACCTACTCAATGAGGCCAGGCACCCTATGAACTTCTGGACATCATTGAGGGTTTTCGGCAATTCCATTCTATCGATGGCCCTGATCTTTCTCGGGTTAGCCTCAATTCCTCGGCTGGACACAAGGAATCCGAGTAATTTTCCGGCCAGGACACCAAAAGGTGCATTTTTTCGGGATAAGTTTCATCTGGAATCTTCTTAAGTTTGCGAATGTTTGACGCAAGTCCTCGATTAGAGTATGACTTTGTTTGTTTTTTATTACCACATCATCGACGTATACTTGAACATTTTTGTTTTTCCAGTTGATCTTGTAAGAATTTTTGCATGCATCTTTGATACGTTGCACCTGCATTTGTCAGTCCAAACGACATAGTACGATAGCAATAAGCCTTGTACGGGGTGATAAAAGCTGTCTTTATTTGATCATTCGGATTCAGTGGTATCTGGTGGAAACCAGAATACGCATCTACAAATTATAACAACTCACACCCGGCAGTGGAATCAATGACTTGATCGATCCGTGGCAATGGAAATGGATCTTTTGGACACACCTTATTGAGGTTCGTGTAATCAATACTCATGCGCCATACCACTGCCACGTTTGGGTCATCCTTCTTTTTCTCGACCAAGATTGGATTTGACAATCAATCTGGATGAAGTACTTCCATGATGAATCTAGCAGATAAGAGCCTGGCTATCTTGGCTGCTATTACTTTCCTCCTATCTTCGATGAAGCGACGGAGGGGTTGCTTCACCGGCTTGGCATCTGGCCTTACATCTAGAGAGTGCTCAGCCAACTCCCTCGGAACACCTTGCAAATCCTGTGTGGACCATGCAAAGATATCTCGATTCTCACAGAGGAAGTTGGTGAGATCGCTTTCCTATTTGTCAGATAACCCGGCGCCAATAGTCACTATGCGCTCCGGGAAAGCCTCATCAATCTGTATCTTTTTTGTTTCCTTAGTAGCTTGGAAGGACACACTGCCATGCGAGTTAGTAAGTGCCGACATAGACATTTGTGCCGCTTTAGCCAATGCTGCAACATCCATCATTTGCTGCTTTTCCTGTGCTACTACCAGAGACTCGGCCAGCGAAGAGCCGGCCGAGGCGCACGCAATAGGTCGCTTGAGTCACCTTTAACTATGATAACTCCACATGGACCCGACAACTTCATCTTCAGATAAGGAATGTGAGGGGTGGCCATAAACTTTTCCATAGCCGGTCTGCCGAGTAATGCATGATACGAGCTAACAAGGTCTACCACTTTGAACTCTATGGCCTCAGTGCGACAGTTTTCCATGTTGCCAAATAAAACATCAACCCAAATCTTTCCAATTGGTTCACATGACAATCCCGGCACAATGCCATGGAATGTTGTCTTAGTCGGCTCCATCATGTTCATGGTGATGCCTAGCTTGAGCATTGTATCCTTGTACATGATATTGATGCTACTGCCGTCATCTATCAGTACCTTGGAGAACTTCACATTGATACCTGGGCCCATGAAAGTTGGGTCCAGCACTAGAGCGTACCCTCCTGGAGTTGGCATGATCTTGGGGTGATCCATTATGCTCCACGTTATTTCCTGCTCAGACCAATGCATATACTTTGGTATTGCTGGAATTGTGGCATTTACTTCCATCATCCGTCTGTGTTGACTTTTCTTATCATTTGGCTCTATGACAAACACAACTTAACTGTGGTGATGCTCTCTGTACTCGTTTTTTCCTCCATGGCCGACATGAGTGCCATCGTTCCTTGGATCGTGCACTTGATGCACTGCTTCTCTCCTTTCTTGATTATGGTACCTTGGCTATTGATTCTCATATCTCTGCTCAGTACTAATAACTTGAGCATTTCCCCATGTAAGTGGTGGTGGGGGAGGTGGTGGTAGCTGCTGGGTTGGCGAGTCTACTTTGTCCCCTTTTGGAACCAAGTACATTGTCGACTTGTGTGGTTTGACGGCTTACTTGGACTCGGCGTATGAAACTTGCATGGTTGGTCCAACATCATCTCGTAAGTGTACTTTTGCCTTTCTTGCCAAGGCTTCTTCTGTTCATATGGCTTTTTTCCATTGTTTTTTGGTATCCATTACTATTTCCCACTTGTCATTTGATGCTGACTGCTTCCAGCGTCAGGATGATCTTGACTTACAACGGCCATTTGAGTCAAACCGTACTTGTAATCTGGCCTCTCATCTCGCCTTTTTCTCTTGGCGCCTCTGTGACCCGGCTGGATCGTAGATTTGAGTCTCAGTGATCCCATCTGCCGATATGATCAGAGGCCGAGTCTGTGATACGTCGTAAACGTATCTATAATTTTTGATGCTCTATGCTTGTTTTGTATCAACTATCTTATGTTTTGTCTACACTTTGAGGCATTTTTATACATTTTCTGGAACTAACCTATTGACAAGATGCAGCAGTGCCAGTTACCTGTCTTCTGTTGTTTTTTGTTTCAGAAAAGCTAGTAAAGAAATATTCTCGGAATTGGAAGGAACAAAAGCCAAAGTCAATATTTTACCAGAGTGAAGACGAATTCCAGATGAGGGACAAAGAGGCGCCACAAGGTGACCACACCACCCCCTGGCACGGGTCCACCCTAGGCCGCGCCAGGGCATGGTGTGGGACCCCTGGCACTCAACCGACCTTGCCCCTTCGCCTATATAAACACCCCGAGGCAGAAACCCTAAGGACCCGATCAGAAATCCACGAAAGAGTCCATATCCTCCGCCACCATCCTCCGTAGATCGGGGGGGGGGAGGGGGATCTGAAGCTCTTCCCGACACCCTACCGGAGGGGAGAGATCATCCCGGAGGACTTCTTTATCACCATGCCAGCCTCCGGAGTGATTCATGCGTAGTTCACCCTTGGACTACGAGTCCATATAGTAGCTAGATGGTTGTTTCTCCTCCTTTGTGCTATCATGTTTAGATCTTGTGAGCTTCGTTCATGATCAAGATCATCTATTTGTAATGCTACATCTTGTGTTTGCGGGGATCCGATGGATATTGAGTACTATGTCAGATTGATTATTGATTCTATCATGTCTATGTTATTTGTGATCTTGCATGCTCTCCATTGCTAGTAGATACTTTGGCCAAGTAGATGCTTGTAACTCAAAGAGGGAGTATTTATGCTCGATAGTAGGTTCAGGCCTCTAGTAATCTGGGGAAGTGATAGAAATCTCTAAGGTTGTATATGTGTTGTTGCTAATAGGGAGAAAATAACAATCCTTTGTTCAAGGGCAATTGTATTTTTTACTTTACACAATTTGTTTAATGCAATTATCTATTGCTTGCAACTTAATATTGGAAGGGGTTCGGATGATAACCTGAAGGTGGATTATTAGTCATAGATGCAGTTGGATTACGGTCTATGTATCATGTTGTAATGCCCAAACCAATCTCGTAGAGATCAAGATGTCTAGTATATGCATTGTTATGCATTCTCAATCTGTCAATTGCCCCACTGTAATTTGTTCACCCATCATGTTATTTATATTATGGATAACACCTCTAGCGAACTATGGACCCCGGTCCATTCCTTACCATTGATATACCATCTACTGTTTACTGTTTACTGTTTATTTTCAGCAATTACTATCTTCCACACTATACGTTTAATCCTTTGTTTTCAGCAAACCGGTGAGTTTGACAACCTCACTGTAAGTTGGGGAAAATTATTGTGGTTGTGTTGTGCAGGTTCCAAGTTGCTAGCACCACCTTGGAGTTGTTTCCTTACTCCTACTGGTTCGATAACCTTGGTTTCATAACTGAAGGAAACTTGCTGCTGTGCTCATCATACCTTCCTCTTGGGGTTCCCAACGAGCTCTACATATCTGAGCCATCAGTCGGATCCCCTAGCGCGTATGAGTCAGCGATTTTTATCGTTCCGGCTAAGGTTGCCGGCATATCCCTCTGCAATCTTTTCCATAGCACACTTCTGTGTCTGCATCCTTATGCAAACCACGCAATGGCCTGAGACTCAATTACTCCTTCACACAAATTGCGCATAGTGCACCATCTAGTGAGAAATTCTCTGCCCGTCTCATTTGGTCTCTGTTTGCACATAGCCAATTGTTGTGGGCGATTCGGCCTCTTGTAGGTGCTTATGAAATTACTCACAAAATCTTCTTGAAAATCAATCCACTATTGATGCTTCCGGGTGACAAGTTATTCATCCACACCCTCGCTTGTCCTTTTAGCATCTGCGGCACGTACCGCACTGCAAATCTTAGATTACCCTGCGCAATTTTTACTGCTGTTTTGTAATCGATAAGTCAATCCTCTGGTTTGGTGCTTCCATCATATGTCTTTGTTCCTCTTGCCAGCTGAAAGTTTGGCACTGGTGGCTCTCTCATGATCCTTGGGCCAAAATATGGTGGACCCTGCGGACCTTGCGACTCGACAAGCTCTGCAATTTTCATTCGGTCAAGCTTTAGTATTGCAACATCTGGTTGGAGGTTTCTGCCTCCTAGTCATGATCCCATCGCATGGTACACGTGATCCAGCATTTCATACCCGTCGTTCACTGTAACACCCTCAAAATCGGCCCTATGCAAGTTTCAGCGCTTCCCGCCAAACCCGCATAGAAACGATTCAAAGGTGCCCACCAGGCACTTGCGTGCGGGTGGAAAACAAAGTAATAACATTACACAACAGTCCTCGATGGGACCCACAGAACAGATATATATATACAACCCGACTCCAAGAGTCAAGAATACAGATATACAGAACAAAGATCCAAATCACCTTGAAAACGATAGAGCGTCCCGCTACGGACAAGAGGCAAATAGGCTAAGAGCCCTGAAGAATAACCAATGGCGTCCATAACCCTGCCCAGGCCAAGCCGGAAGGGTAACCCTGCTAACGACGTCGAAACCTGCTAAAACAAAAGGGGTGCCGACAAAGGGCAAAGGAAAAAGAGGAGCGTCGGTACTGAGGCCAGTACACGGCGAGGCTAGAATTCGGCGTTCCTCGCCTACATAGGTATGGTGGACTGGAGCGGCAGCATGCACTAAACAACCTATAGAGACTCAGTACAACTGTCGGCTATCAGAGAGGGATAAGAAAGACCTATGCGGAACCAACCTGATACTACCACCAAACATACCCATCCTGGTATTTCCCCCTCGAGACCAAACGAGGAAGTCAACCGAAGAACTCACACAATTGGCAGTTTTAGTTATTCAGTTATCGTTGCAGCAATTACTAGTCAGGTATAGATAGTCATCCTGATATAATAAGCAGTGGGCAATTTTAGTTAACCATTTCGTTGTAGTTGCAACACTTACTAGTCAAATATACGATTAGCATGAGATATCCCAAAACCCAAATAGCTTGTTGATACTTTTATTTAGCCATTCCGTGTAGTGGAGCTGATTACTAGTCATATCGGATACCGGTCAAATTATAACAAGAACTTTAGTTATAGTTGTCTATGATCGAGACCTGTCCTCCAAGTCGCCCATAACCGCGACACGGCTTCGAAAAGATTTAACCATAGGGTGCACCAAAGTTTCCACACGCACCTACACCCTTGATGTCGGATCAGGTAGGTACAAGATCACAAAACATACACCCAACGGTATGTCGACGGGGTTTCGGACACAACGTTTCCCAGACCCAAAGCAAGCACAGGGGGCCACCCCACTAAGTACACTCTCAACGAAGTCGGCCGGGCTCCGAGACGGACTCAGGGTTTAGGTAGCCATTGTAACGATCGGGAACCCAAACTCTCGGGCTTGTCGATACAAATAAAACGGTCACGATCCTAACAAAGCAGTGCTCTCGCACAATCGTAAATAAAGCAAGAAAAGCATGGCATAAGTACAGTAATAAAGCCCCAAACTAATTGTGGCCCCCAAGACAATACTTGGAATCAGGTACTAAATCGATGGGGTGCCCATACATCCCACATGTGGTTAGCGCTACCGATCTCGGAACAGTGTCAAGAACTCGGGTCCCACGGACACCGGAGCGGTCGGAAACCAAATATTATCTATCACCCACCGGTGCCTCTGCATTTACCTACTTCAATTTTAGTTATTAAACAGTAATTAAAGTAAACGATAATTAAAGCCATGATCAACTCCAACAATAAACACACGGCCATACTCCAACAACTGTGGTACTTGACGGCACGCAACAACACTTGAGCAAGCGACTACGACGCGCGGGTCCAACTATCTACCAAACAACAGGTAATAGGAGGTGTCCAAGGCAATATAAGGCTGCAAGGGATAACACGGGTACGAAAACTAGAGCATCGCAACACAGATAGCAATAGATCAATAGGAGGGAAATAAACACTATAAAAGTAAGATAGGTAGAAAGGGGGATATGCTCGCCTGAAAACATTGCCGAAGGTTCATCCGAAGATCGGGTCGACACTCGCATCAACTCAACGGCCTTATCCGCGAAGAACCAAAACACTAGAATAAACACCGGATGCAATATTTAATACTACGACAAAAGATCGGGCATGATGCATGTATGATGTATGACATGGCAAGGGTGCAATGCAATTAGGCAATATTAAGCGGAACCAGGGTCCCGACAATTATTCAGATGGTTCATGTTGTTTAGCTACCCTGCATTTTAAATGTTGTCTGGACATGGCAAAAGATAGTACCGGTTCGCTACACAAATTTAAATGGAACCAATATTGGACTAGATTTGCCCGCATATGGACCCCATATTTAATTTGGTTAATCGACATAAGGCCCCCAAACCACATAAATATGTATGCAAACATGGCAATTTAACTATGCAACAATTTATATAGTTGACAATTTATAAAATAGGGTTCTCGGATAAGGGTCACACATCTGGGTTCAGGAGATCTTGGTTCCGGGGTTTCGGGGTTCGGTCTCAGGGGTTCGACGGGAGAACGGTTCGACGGGATCGGTCTCGGACGACGGGAAGTCGAACTTGGCGTCCGGGATCTCGACGAGCTTGGCGTCCTTGTCAGAGTTCTCGGGTGACGATGTCGGTCTTGGGTTTGGCGCCGGTGGATCTTGGCGATTCCATGAAGGAGGCCCTGATGCTTCAGTCCTGTGTCGATCTCCGGGTACCGTGGTTTCTCGGTGTGGTTCCCTCGGGTGGTCGGCGAACTTGGGTCTAAAGTCGAAGTTTCTCCCGAAGATCTTGGGGTTCCCTCTTGGTTTGCCGATGCCGATCTTGTATTGGACTCGGGCGTTTTGGGGAACATCGCACAAACACATATGGATGCATGTACACTATCGTCACCGCGGTACACGACTTGCCATCGGGGTCGTCCATCAATTCTCTTCACATCACGCCAGGATGCCCCCAGATTCCAGAGCACCGTGCGCGCGTCCGGGAGAGGCAGCCGTCGCACATGAAGTGGCCTGCGGTGGCGAGCTTGGTCCCGGAAGGCGCAGAACGGCGAGGTGGCCGACGAAGGCATCCAGGGAAGGGGAGGATCGGCAGGAGGCGGGGCCTGCAGGCGTCGTCCCGGGACATCCTGAGCCAGACGCTTGGAGCTTCAGCCACCGCCTTGTGAAAAGTGGCGGAGGATGACGCCAGAAGTGACAGGTTGGGGCGCAGCGGGAGTGCAGGCGGTCGAACAGGAGATGAGGGCGGCAATCGGCATGAGAGGCAGGCGCCGCGGCGCAGACTTCACGGCAGAGGTCGGATCGAGCGTGGAAGGTGCAGCGGCGGCACCTGGGGAAGAGGAGACGGCGAGGAGGAGTGCTAGGCGGCGTCGGTGCGGAGGGGACGCCGGCGGCGGCGGGGACGGCGATGCGGGGGTCGGCAGAGGAGGACGCGGACGCCTGGCGGCGTGGTTGGAGGCGGGGCAGCCGCTGAAGCGCTTGGCGAGCAGAGGGAGAGGTCGGAGACGGGGGGGCGAACGGCGGTTGCTGGGGTGTGGGGTGGGAGCGTGCGAGAGAGGTGAGGCGTGTGTGTGTGCCAGGCGTGGGGCCTGTGTGCGTGTGTGTGCGTGGCACGCAGTGGTGGCACAAGTGGGGTCGTGAGCGGAGGTGGTGGCGTGGTGTGGGAAACGGGCAGGTGGTGCTGGGTGGGATGAGGTGGCGGTGTTTGAGTGGAGGGGGTTGGGGCCAGGTGATACGGCGCGCTGCAATAGGGTGGAGTGAGGTGGAGGGGGCTGGGTAGGATAGGTGAGGGTAGAATCTGGGTAGGTAGAATTTTGTACTGGGGGTGGCCGACTGGGTCGGATCGGCCCGGTTTGGCTGCCCCCTAAAAATAAAATTAAATTTTTGTATTGTTTAAAAGACTTGTGCAATTTATTTTTAGACAAATAAAATATCCGGAAGGGTCCGGGGATTATTTTGAAATAGAGAGGGATCTTTGTAGAAAGCAAAAGTAGGTTTTAACAAAATAGTTTTAGTCAATGAGATGCATGATGATGTCATGATGATGCACAAAATAAAAATACCAAGCGATTTTCTAGTAGTGGTTTTTACGGGATGCCACATTCACCATAACCGAGTAACCATCGTTATAGTTATTAGCATGTCCATCCGTAGGTTGCTGCACTACTCGTCCTACACTCTACTTCCATCTTTCAGGTTGCGCCTGTGGCGGGTTCGGAGGTGGATTTCCTCCTCCCGCCGAGTGAGTTCCGCGCCTAGGTTGTAGCGCATAGTTCTGGCCTCCATTGTCGTTTCTCTGTCCGACATGTTTTTCTCGGCCAACATTCTCTTGGTTTTCTTTTCCCTGGCCAGCATTTCTTCTTGTGACTTGGGCGCGACCTGGGTTTCCTTGAGCTACAGCTGGATCATAGGCTAGCATCTGTTTGTTTCTTCCTGAGTCCACACTTTTATCTTTTCTCTGTCTTGGCGCATCTCCTGGTGAAGAGGCTGTATGCCCTGCGGACCTGGCCGGGATTGGTGTTGCCGAGTGAACTAGCTATGACCTGCCAGCTATACCCGGATTCGCCCTGTAATAGGGCTCATTCAGTTTTCCTGCTGCTCTCACCAACTCGTTTACTCTTTCTTATTGTTTTCTCTTCGCCTCACCCGTTAAGTGAGGTAACTCAGCCATCGCTGCTTCTACAGCTCTCAGGTTGGCCGCTACAGTATTGTATGTCGTCCGCATGGCTATTTCATGACTACACTCTAGGGTTATTTTGGACGTGGCATCCGCCAGCTCCTCGTTGAGGTTCCTTCCTCTTATCCTCATCGTGTCAAGCCGGTCTTTGTGTCCTTGACTCGGTGCGCTGAGTTATATTACCGAAGGGTGATCGCCCATTCTTGCTGTAAATTGGAAAGCTCCTTAGCTCTTTCCAACACTTTTTTCCTGGTCTCCTATAACTCGGCCTGTGCATGCACCGGGTCAGCTGCTGGTGCTACTGGTTTTGCTAGTTTTTCTATCACTTGCTGCAGTTCCTTTGCTCTTTTACTCGTTGCTATGTTCTCCGGCTTTTCTAGTGGTACATTCGTAGTTCTTGCTTCCCTTGGTGTGGCATCCGGGTCCTCTTCCTTGACGGCCTCATTCACCACTAGAGATACTGGAGGTGCTGGGGGACGCGATGGATCAGGTGCAGACATCATTACCTTGGCAGAAGCGAGCTAGTGAAGCTTTTCCACAGCACGGACCACGAGTGGATCCGACGCTAAGATGACGCGCTCGGGGTATGCACGCTCCACGTGCACTGCAACGCACACTTGGTGCTCGTCGAACTTGATGAAGCGACCGCCCCTTGGGAACGTCCTGGTCCCGAAGCAGCCCGCATTGTCGCTGACGAAGTTGAGTGCTTCAAACCTCTAGATGAGGCCGGAGTAGATGCGCTCGCCCGTTGAGGCAATGATGTTGCCCGTCCGGATGAAGACTCCATCAAGCGCCGCTGATGGCCCCATGGCGGGCGCCAACTATCGTGGTGGTATCACGGCAGATGCCATGGGTAGGCTTAAGTTGGAGGCCGAATGGACGCTTGAGGTAATCGGGGAGGGAGTGCACGGTCCTGCCGTGGACGATGAACACGATGATCTCTCCAGACTTGTGGTTTTTATTTCTCCTTGGAACTTACAAGTGCTCCTAGGGCTGTTTTCGCATGACCCTGGGGCACTAGTTCTCTCCTGATCGATCTCCCTAAACCCAAGCTATGCCCCTCCTTATATAGGCAATGGGAATAGCTAGGTACAATTTTGGCCCTAGGGTTTACTGTTTGGATCTTTGTCCTTACTATGCGGGCCGAATCATAGGCCAGCCCTAGACCCCTGACCCAGTCAACAAAGCTAGTACAACCAATGTTCCTTCCGTACGTAGACGCCAGCTCTACACCGTCATACGATGCTTTATACGTCACTTCTTGTTTCCGGCATCACCAGGCTCCTTTGTTGTCACCCGACGGTGCCATTCTCTTTTGACCATGCTTTACCATGGTCCCTCCTGGATCTTACGCAGAAAGGTGCCACACGTCCTTCTTGACTCGTCCTTCCCTCGTGATATCCGTCTTGTCCCTACCTGCATGATAAATGTCTTTTTCATGTGTGGGCCGACATACTTCCTATGTCGGCCTTACACATGCTTCATATCCCAGCCGTTAATACCCGGCTGGTGGTTTCTTTGAATTGGCTTAAGCCAAGTTGGGAAATATTTTACCCCTTCTGACCCTACCGAGGGTTATCCCCCCAACACAAACAACATGCATACACAGAACAAGACGGATAAAGGGCATCACTCAAGTCGTGCCAGCTATGCTCTTACCAAAGCGGAGAAGGAAATCTTTTTTGAAGTCCTTTACAGTATGGAGGTGCCATATGGCTTATCATCTAATATAAAGGGGATAATAATTATGGCAGAGAAAAAATTCCAAAACCTAAAGTCTCATGACTGTCACGCGATTATGACGCAGTTTATTCCGGTTACATTGAGGGGGCTTCTACCAGAAAATGTTCGAGTACCCATGTGAAGCTATGTGTATTCCTCAATGCAATATCTCAGAAGGTAATCAATCCAGATATTCTGCCAAGGTTACAGAAGGATGTGGTACATTTTCTTGTTAGTTTTGAGTTGGTGTTCCCACCATCCTTCTTCAATATTATGACGCATCTCCTGGTTCACCTAGTGGAAGATATTGCCATTCTCGGTCCTGTATTTCTACACAATATATTCCCCTTTGAGTATCATGGGAGTCTTAAAGAAATATGTTCATAACCGTGCTAGGCCATAAGGAAGCATCTCCAAGGGCTATGGAACAAAGGAGGTCATTGAGTTTTGTGTTGAATTTATTCCTGACCTTAAGCCGGTTGGTGTTACTGACTCGTGGCATGAGGGAAGACTGTGTGGAAAAGGCACACTAGGAAAGAAAGCAATGATATGTAGGGACGAGAAACCTTTCACTCAAGCACACTACAAAGTTCTACAGAATTCCACCTTGGCAGCTCTGTATATCGGGGAACACAAGAATATTGTACTCTCCAACAACCCGGGGAAGCCTGACTCCTAGATTAGAGATGAACACATGAAGTCTTTCAGCTGTTGGTTGCGAACACATCTCATGAAGTTCAGCTCTACTTGTTGGCCAGGTCACCATCTTCTACTATATTGGATTTCTAAGGGTACGAAATAAATGGGAATACATTTTACATGATCTCCCAAGATAAAAAGAGCATCAACCAAAATAGTGGTGTCCGCTTTGCTGCAACATATGAGAATGGGCAAAAGGACACATATTATGGTTACATAGAGGAGATATGGGAACTTGACTATGGATTTTCTTTTAAGGTCCCTTTGTTTCGTTGCAAATGGGTCAACATGAATGGAGAAGGGGTAAAGGTAGACCAGTTGTACGGAATGACAATAGTGGATCTCAATAATCTTGGTTACAGAGACAAACTATTCGTCCTAGCGAATGATGTGGCTCAGGTTTCTTATCTGCAGTTGATACGTCGGAAACGTATTGTCACATCCCAAGATTTTCCAAATCTTGTAATGTGAAAAATAAATAAACAAAATAATTAATTGTTGAAATTTAGGGTGATAAGAAACTTTTGTTTCTAAATGGAAACTTAAAAACCCATCTTGAACAAACTTTAATTAAAGTTTGAACCCAACAAAATCCAAATCAAGTGAAATGCATTCCTCAATTAATGTATCTTGAAATTTAAACACTTGGAAAAGTTAAACCAAAACCCTAAAACCCTAATGAAGTAAAATCATTTCCAAGTATCTCCAAGCCTATGGATTTGATCCATATAAAAATTTGTCAACAAACATTTACAAAAGATCAAGAATGACAAATAGAAATGTTATAAACCATAGAAATTAGTTTCTCTTAATTTGGAGCCATGGATAAAATCTTATGAATTTAATAAGATAAGGAAAAGTAATTTCCAAAGCTAATAAAGCACTATTCTAAAATCCATGCCAAATGGTGAGAAAATAATCCTAAAAGGATTTAAAAAGATAAACAAATAATAAATAAGGTTATAATAGTTGGAATCACTATTTTTGGATCTTTAAATAAAAAGTTGTGGTTTTGATAAGCATAGGTTGAAATAATAAGGATTATTTTAAAAAGCCAAATTAAATCTTGGCCAAGCAAATAAAATAAATTATTTCTATTTGTTAAAAGGAATAAAGGTTTGTTTAAATAAAATAATAAGGATTTATTAATATCCAATTTTATTTAAGTGAAGGCTTTTTTTACTTTTCAAATAAACATTAAAAATTTATCAAAGATTTTCAAAATAAGTATTCCAAATGTTTTAGATCTTCAAATGAAACCTACTAAAAAGATTTTGGTATTATTTAGATTTCAAAAAGAGATTTAAAATAAATTAAAACCTATTTGAATTAAAGACTATGGTCTATTTATTTAATTATTAATAGATCCTAAAAGAATTATTTTATTTTGGACTTTGAAATATGTTGATAAACAGAATTAAAATTCACCCAAAAGTTTGGTGATGATTTGAATTCAAATGGAGATTGAATAATATTATTAAATCTTATTTTGATTAATACTAGAGCCTATTTTAAATAATTAAAAGACCCTAAAAAGAATAAAATAAATACTCAAATTTTTACTTTAAAATGTAATATTAATCAGTATTAAAATCTACTCAAAGTTTGTTTGAAGTTTGAATTCAAATAAGTGTTTAAAATAATTCAACAAAATCAAACAGAAAAATTGGAATTGGAAAAAGGAAAAACAGTCAGATCAAAAAAATGGAATAGGAGCAGCCCAACTAACCTAGCCCACTAAGCCAATCCGCAGCCCACTCCTTCTACCTCGCAGTGAAACGTTTTTCACTCGCAAACGAACCCGCTGAGTCTATGACGGTTGGACCCCACCTCCTCCTCCTCTCTCTCTCACGCTAAGCGACTACGCCGTCGGCCGTCCTCACCCGCACGACCGCCCACTCGCCATTACTGCCGATTGAAAGCGATGAATTCGCTAACCACGCCAGAAGCCGCATGACCTTGCCTTCTTAATCGCCTCCTCCCTCTCCGCTTCCCCAGACACCGCACCACCGGAGCCCCAGTGCTTCCTCGATTTCGCTTCGACCACTCGACTCGAGCTCCACCTCCAATTCCGGCCAGTCGACGTCGCCCCTCGCCTCCTCAACCACACAAACATGCTCCCCACCCCCTGACGCTTCTCTCTGCATCCTCAGCTTGCCCGCGCTTGTCCCAGAACGTCGGCAAGGACGACCACTGCACATCTCCACCGTCTGCCTCCGCTCCGACGAGCACTACCGGTGAGACCAGACCTCCCCTTCCCCTCTCTTTGATGCTCACATACTCACCACTTTCCTACGAGTCTAACTGCACCATTCGTATGACCCAGCACACTCTCTAACAACGTCCTCGACAACGGCCGAGCGAACCCGTCGCGAGGAGCAACTCCGGCGAGCGATTCCCATCGACCCCGAGCGCCCCTTCGCCAGGAAGGACCACCTTGAGCTTCACCATGACCACGCGAACCTGGTGAGCCATTCCCCTTCTTCCCTTGCTTCCTGTAGTCACCACGACGCCAGCCTGTGAGCGCCACAAGACCACCAGCGCCGCCCATCTTTGCAGCGTCTTGCAAGACCGTCCGATCTGGATCGGAGTGACGCGATAGATTCATTTAACCGAAGGGGTACGAGAGCCTCTGAGCCGCACGATTACACTTAGATCCAACGCACCAGAATAAGCGATCCGCATGAACCGGTATGGGCGAATAGAATCGTGACGCGTGGCCAGTGTGTTAATTTAAAAACAGAATTTGATCTATTGTATTAGTAAACTTGCAAAATTCATAACTTCCAAACCACACATCCAAATTTTGCAAATTTTATATCAATGGATTCAGCAAAACAATTACTTTCTGACCGTGCACTTTTTTTTAGTAAAATGTTTCTGTTAAATTGATTGTTTTGAGAAGCTTATGTAGGCATATTTAGAATATAAAATTTGTTCTAAAATGAATTTTGAGATGAAATCTTTGGCAAATGGTTTGTTTTGAACCTATTGACCATAGAAATCAATTGGTGGTTTCAAAAATGCATTTGGTGAAGCAAAAGAATGAACCTTTGATTTAAAAACATTTCTAGCCAAATAAAAATGTTGATTATGGTTTAAAAATGATTTTGGAGGAAAACCTTTGAAAAATGTTTTAATTTAAACTCTCTGATCCCAAACACCAAGTTTTATGATTTGAAAATGTATTTGGTGAATCCTATAAAAATTATTACTTTGCTAAAGACATTTTCAACCACATAAAATATTGACTTGGTTTAAAAATGGTTTATGAAGTAAAATCTTTTGCAAATAATTTTGCCACTTTATAAAATGACCAATAGATGTTTTCAAATGTTCATAACCTATTAGAAACCACTTTTCCAAATAAAACAATCTTTAGCATGCTTGCATGCATTGTTTTGTTTCTATCATTTTATGTGATGTTTTGCTTGAATGGTAGATTGAAATATTGCTTGCTTGATTGAATTGTAGTGGTTTGAATAGTGTGAATATTGCAAAGATCAAGGAGTGAACTTATATTCTCTACCAAAAAGGCAAGTGATGCTTCATACTTTTGTCCCATTATTTTCACTATGCATTAGTGATATTTCTAAGTAGGACTTGCATGGAATTTTTGCTAAGTATAAACTATGCCATGGGAAATCCTAGTAGATGAAACCTTAGTAGAAAATTTCCTAAGTTAAGATTCCTACTACTATCGTGCTTAGCTTAGCTAGTAGAAAACAAGGGTGGATTATATTTCATGCTATAGAATATTTCTAAGTCAAGGACTTGTGTTTTGTTCAATAAAACAACTAAGTGAATGAATCACCTGGGTGGAATGGAAGGAATGGTTTGTGTTGAGTGGTTCACAAGGCCCATTTATATGGTTTACCTTGTGTATCTCACTTGTAGATGGCCACCCAGGAACAAAGAGATTTGAGATGTCAAATGTTGAGAAGCTTCAAGTGCAGCCACTTGGCATTATGGGCTCTTCCTGGATCATATAGGTTGCAGTAACTTAGCCAAATGGACAGTTGGTGGTAGGGGAATGATAGGTTGGAACGCGTCCATTCTGGTCTAAGGGAAGGCTTTTGAAAGATCTTGTCTTGGTGCAACCAAGTCTTGTGGGGAAAGTGCACCACCTCTACAGAGTGTAAAATCTAAGTACTTAGCCATGTCCCTGGTAAAGGACAATTTGAGCATCAAGACATGGAAGCTATCAAGAATCTCCTCATCCCAATTTCTAAGTTAAAAACTTGTGGTTGAACAAGGGTTGAAGGATCACCAATTTCTATTGGGAGATGCCTTGGGAAAGATTTTGTCAAGCAAAAAACTTAGTGTTTTCAAATGATAAGGAAAATCTATTTTGAGCAAAGCAAGCCTAAGCTCCACTTAGCCAAATGCATATAGATGATAAACTCCACTATACTACCATAGTAACACTTGCCAATACAATTCAAATGTATTGACCCTTGTGGCTGTAACTTGTTATGTTGTAGGTTTGTTTGATATTAGTGAAGTGTGTTGAAATAGGACTACAAGTTTACAACCAACATGCTTGCCTGTGGCACTTTGAAGATGAAGGACCCCATGCTATTGTTAAATTCTGCTGCATTGTAATGAGATAGCCAAATGAGCTATGTAAGATGTAATAAATTATTTTATTCCTGGTTATAAAGTTGTATTATGACCTTTGTTTCTTGATATTACAACTTAACTGTGGATGCTAGCTATTGATCCAGGGACTAGCATTGTAAACACAGGGATCTCTACCTTATTAAAGGTTGGGAACCTTACACGTATCTATAATTTTGATGTTCCATGCTTGTTTAGTATCTACTTTGCTTTGTTTGGTATTTCTTTGAGGTGTTTTTATATCGTTTATGGAACTAACCTATTAACAAGTTGCCACAGTGCAAGTTGCATGTTTTCTTCTGTTTTTGGTTCCAGGAAGGCAGAAAATCAATATTCTCGGAATTGGATGGGACAAAAGCCAAAGTCAATAACTTCCTGTGAGGGACACGAATCCAGAAGGAGAGATGGAGGGGAGCCACGGGGTGGCCGCACCCCCCAGGCGTGGCCAAGCATGGCCCGCGCCTAGGAAGGGTGTGGGCCCCCCGGGAGCCCCCTGCCTCGCCTCTTTGCCTATAAGAAGCCCCCGATGCAGAAACCCTAAGGACCTGATCAATATTCCATGAAACCTTCTGTAGATTGGGGGATCTGAAGTTCTTCCCAGCACCCTGCCGGGGGGAGATCGTCACGGAGGTCTTCTTCTCTGGTATGATGCGTGAGTAGTTCCACCTTGGACTATGGGTCCATGTAGTAGCTAGCTGGTTGTATCTCCTCCTTGTGCTTTCATGTATAGATCTTGTGAGCTCCGTTCATGATCAAGATCTAATCTATTTGTAATCATGGATGTTGTGTTTGCGGGATCCGATGTATATTGAGATTATTATGTTGGATTGATTAATGGTTTTGTCTTTATGATTCTATCATGTCTGTGTTGTTTGTGATCTTGCTGCTCTCCGTTGTTAGTAGCTATCTTGGCCGAGTAGTTCCTAGTGACTCCAAGAGGGGGTATTTATGCTCGATAGTGGGTTCATGCCTCTAGTTTCCAAGGGAAGTGACAAAAATCTCTTCCGTTGTAGATGTGTTGTTGCTACTAGGGAGAAAACAACGGTCTCTTGTTCATTTAACATGTGGACTGTTTAACTTACACACTTTGCTTAAAGCAGTTGTCTGTTGCTTGCAACTTAATACTGGAGGGGGTTCAGATGGTAAGATGAAGGTGGACTTCTAGTCATAGATGCAGTTGGATGGCGGTCTATGTATCTTGTTGTATTGCCCAATCGAACCTCATAGGATCTTTATGACTAGTATTGCATTGTTATGCCATGCTCAGTTCCTGTCAATTGCCCTGCTGTAATTTGTTTACCCTTCATGTGTAACATCTCAAAAATACCAAACTTAGATCATCAAACACTAATCATCAAGATTAGGGTTAACAAAAACTTTTCTAAATAAACTCATGAATGCATGCATATGTGTATGCATGGATTTTGAATTTCTTTTAAAACCACCTTGTTTGTGTGATCCATTGCTTGTAAAATGTTTCTTAGGTGAAATGAACATCATCTAAAACATTTCCCACACTTTTCCTAAAGAAAAGTAAATCAAAACAAATATATTAAGTGAATGGTCATTTTGACCAATTTAACTCCCATGCCTACTTTGACTGTCCCAAACTTTCAAAACCTAACAGAAACTTTTCTGGATCTTTGCACCCCTTGAATGTACTCATAACAAGGTATCAAGGCCCACTTGTGATCATCCAAAAACTTTCAAATGCATAGTTTAAATGACAATTCAATATTGAATCTTTATCATATGGGAAGATCCAACTTTTTCAAAAACCACTCAAACAAGATCAACTTTCAAAACGCAAGCATCTGCAGACTCACCAGCACCAATCTAGAAAACCCACCAAAATTCATTTCAAAATTCAAAACTTGATTTCATGCGGCCATTTCATCAAACAGGTTGCAGACACAAATCAAACAAAACATCAAACACTATAGTGTGCCGTGATTCTTGCCTAACTTGTTCCCTAGTTAGCTCAAACACAACTCAGTAGATCATCTAGAAAGATTAGCCCAACAGTAGCACCCCTGTGAGCTTGCCATTGTCATCAATGGTGAACAGCCGAGCATCCCAATGTCACCCCATTGTGGACAGCAGGCTAGAGGAAGAACTAGCCATGCCAACCTTGTCTGGGAGACAGCCCACCGTCCACCGCCACTCCATGTCCCAGCCGCGAGCGTTGCCAAGCCCTGGACCACGCGCACAAGCCGTGCCTAGACCATGCCGAGCGTGCGCCAGAGCGCCACCCTCGACCAGCGTCCACAGACCGCGCGCCGCCCTCACCGCATGCACACACGATCACCACCGACCCAGGAGACCGCCAGACATCCCGCTTCCGCCCGTGCCATATAGCCACCGCCGCCGTCGAAGACGCCGCGCTGCAGAGCACCGGCCGTTCAGACCAAACCACACCGCCCATGCCTCACGACCATGTCGTTGAGCATCGCCAGACACACGATCGCCTACCCTTGCCCATGCCATTAGTCACGCCGCCCGACAAGCTCACCGTGCGCCCGGTCACCTCGCTCGACTATAAATAGAGGCCACCCACGCGATTTCTTCACACCATCTCACTCCCTCTCCGACTGCCACGCCGTCGTCGAGCAAGAAGAGCACCACCTCACCGAATTTCACCGAGCCCGCCTCTGGCTCGAGAAGAAGGGAGCCAGCGATTGAGCCGCCCAGAGAAGCCACCGGTACAGGAGGTTCGCCGTCGTCGACTTTGTTGTTCGCCCGCCACCGACCTCGCCTGCGGTGAGCCCTCAAAGACCCCTCACCGTCGCTAGGTTTCGCTTCGCCAGAGTTGTCTCGCGTCGACGATGACCCCCACCGTTGGATTAGAACAAGATCGAACGATCCACGTTGCCCATACCGCCGCCCAGCCCGTGTCACCGACGAGTGGGGACACCCACTTAAGCAGGCGGAGCATCGCGCTTAGCAGGCCGGCCTATAGAATTTCCCGCAGCCAATGATTCAAATTAAATCTTTTTCTATTTCAATTCAAACACACTTCAGCACTCAACTTCAAAAATCAACCCAGATCGATTCAGTGCACCAATTTAAATGAAACCAATTTTGTTGGAAAGGTCTGTGAATGCTTAATCCAAGCCCGTTGGATTCAAGTCATTTGGATCTCTAGATCACCCCTAATAAAAATAACAACGCAGAAGCTTTTCTGCATTCAAACATTTTTCAAATTTAAACCATAAAAGCTTTTGAGTTGATTCCAACTCTCAAAAATCACATTTAACCATACCTTTCAGAATAAAAAAAATATATAGGTTATTTGCAGAAATACTATTCAAGTAATAAAAGAATGCTTCATAAGCATTTCTAGCCACTTTAATTAATTAAAATAAAAGGGTAAAACCTTATTAAATTGTGACACCACTTTAAATCACATTCCCATGGACTACAATATGTGGTGATGACATGTGTCAACATGATCCCATGTTTAGTTTGGAGAATATTAAATCTTAAGTAATTTTTCAATGAGTGGAAATTACTTTTCTAAAAATAAAAAATATTTAAACCAAGCCTTAACCTTGTAATGTTAGAGATGATGCTAGATCATCTATAGGTCCCTTGTGTGTGATGATTGCAAGTAGTTAAGTATTGTTTGGTGATTGTGTACCTCGTATTTATTCATAGACGCTAGTACCGACCAAGGATACGAGGAGGAAGGAGGATACTACGAAGAGGAAGCCGAGGAGAACTTCAACCACTGCTCTACACAAGGCAAGCTAACACTTGCAAGATACTATACCTATGCAAGCTTATACTGATATTTATGCAAGCTAACCCTTGCCAGATACCCTACTGATGCCACAAACCCATACTTGTGATATGACTACTATATGCCTTAAGCATATGTGATCATGCCCACTTGATAAACCGAATCCTAGTTTTATGTGCAAGCTTCTTACTTTATTTATTTATCAAAGCTTACTTAGAGTCTACCTAAGAGTTTGGTAGATACTAGACAGTTGTGCTGAAGGTTGCATAAAGAGCATAAAATTTGGCCTAATCTAGAAACCTTGATATCAGCCTAAGATATAAGGTTGGGCTTAGTGAAACTCCATTAGTTACCACCCCTCATTAGTACTACCCCCACCTGTAGATGCTAGTGCTAAGCATAAAACTTGATCAACTTTTAGATGGGAATACTTGGTGGAAAAATGGTTATGAAAACCTTGGAATGATGGATTATTCTATTGAAATGTTTTGAACATGTGTTTCCAAACACTTGATGATTTTGGTGATGAAAATGTTGAGGCATGAGCCTTAGCCCTTTATAAAACTGATGGTTGTCTGGATGCGATACCATTCCAATTTTATCGTACAACCACAATACCCGAAGATTGGGTAGGTCTTGACTAGAAACTTATATACCTTAGTATTAGTTCCCTCACGGCCAAGGTCTGAGCTGAGGCTACCTTGTGAAGATTGTCCACTGCGCAGACCCAAGATGACGGTGGTCATGGTTGGGAGGCCAAACTCACAGGAGAGGTGCTTATACTAGGGCATGTAATTGAAAGGTTAGGATTGATTATCCATAATCGAGTATGGCGAATTCAGGATTTGTTCCTGACGGATGTATCGAATGTTGTGGTTAAAGTGTACAATCTCTGCAGAGTGTCAAACTATTCGAATAGCCGCGTCCGCGGTTATGGACAGTTGGAGTGGCCATACTGTTCCCCCGTCAGACTTTTCAAAATGACTTGTGAAATGAATTGAGACTGTGACTTGACCACAACAGAGTTGTGACCTGAATTACAAGATCCCACTTAGGAGTTATAAAATTGTGACTAGCTTTGGAACTTAGTAGAGATAAACCTGGCTTTTTGCAAAACAACCCTAGAGCCTAGTGTCCTATTATCCAAAAACCCCTTACCTGTTAGTATTAGTTTGCGAGTACTTAAAGAGTACTCATGGCTTTGTCTCTGGCTATTCCCATGGCCATACTATGAAGAGGAGTACCTGGAAGATGGACCCTAGGAAGGTTATGACAACTAGGATCATCTCCCATCGTCAGCATTGCCTGTGACCCCGAAGATGGAGCTTCGCCTACGCTACCGTTATTATTACGTATTCCGCTGCTTGTTGTTGTATTAAGAACTGGATCATGAGATCCCCATTTATGTAAGAACTTATGTATCGTTTGTAATGGATGAAGTACTATGGTATCCAATTCTGTTATGTCTCGCAAAAATGGTAATCCTGGGATTGCGATGTATGGCATAACAGGCATCTAGGATTAAAAAATCCGGGTGTTGACAAGTTGGTATCAGAGCCATCCTGACCATAGGAGACCCTAGTTAGATTGGACGCTGAACCAAAAACTTAGTTTCAAAACCAAAGAACAAAAATATTTACGAAAACCTATTCTCATTCTTACCTCTTTAATTCTTTAATAAAATTTCATGTTCCTCAAAAACTCTTGCAAAATAGATAAATTTTTGACACACTTGATCACTCTAGTAATCTACTCATCCTCTATTTTTATAGATGGACGTGAAGTACAACAAGTTTTACCAACTTGGGAATGGAGGAGACCTTATCTTTGAGAGGGATCTGGATCAGCCGAACTTGAGTTCTTCGGAGCTCAGCTCAATGATCAAGGAGGAGAAGATCTGCAGTGGCTAATTGTTGCAAGTCTTCGAGGAAAGATTGAACCTCCCACTGCGGAGGGAATTCAGTTTACCTTAAGGGAAAACAACTGGCTCGATGGACTTGCCAGAGCAATGCAGGAAGCTCTTTCCCGTCTGTGTGGGCAGAGCATCAATCAGATCAAGGGTACTCGCTTTGAGTTTTTCCCAAGGCGTGATGCAAATGGCCAACCATTGTAAGCCCCATACCACCCCGAGCTGAAGACTCAATTGGACCACCTTAGCTTCATGATGTTTGATCGTCAGCAGGAATTGGACAACTGCTGTGACTATTGCAACCACAAGTCTGCCATCATCAAGACGAAGGACCAGACCATCGCCATGCTAGCAAAGGATCGCAAGTCTCGCCGCCGTCAGCTCGACAAGAAGGAGCACATTATTGCCCATATTCGCCATCGCATCTCATCTTTGGAAGAGACCATCCACGAGAGAGACATGCAGTTAGAGGAAAGGGAGAATGTCGGAGAGGATCTTCGTGGAGACCCTTACTCTTATCTCAGCGATGACGATGATTTTCTGGAGGATCAGGCCATGGACTTCTTCACCGATGAGGATGATTTCGCCTTCATCGATGATGCTGAAGATGATGAAGCCATAGACTCCGAGGAGTAGTAGCACTGAGCACTAACGTAGTGAGTAGTAGTCGGTCCCATCAGATCGTAGTTTCGAATGGTTCTTAAAACCATCTGCTTTTCCTTCTTTGTGGTGTGCGTATCGAGTGATTGAATGAATGAAAAGCAAGTTGCTAGAAAAACCGAGTCAAACTCTAAAAACTTTTCAAAACCCAAAACCCTAGAAATTTCCCTCTTTCTCATGATCTATATCAATCTTCGATGCCACGTGGAGGAAGTGGTTCAGCCCCGGACCGATGTTGCAGATCCCGCAAATGTTGACTTCGACCGCCGAAAGAGAGCGAACATCAAGCCAACCTAGCCACTCTGCAACAGATAGCCCAGCTAGCCCACAACAACCAAGGCCACGGAAATCAGGACAACCACGGATCTAAGCTCAAGAATTTCCAGAATACCAACCCACCCGTTTTCACCAAGTCAGAAGAACCCCTAGATGCTGATGATTGGCTGCAAACCATGGAAAACAACCTAGAAGTCGCCGGAGTGGAAGCCAACGAGAAAGTCCTGTTCGCCACCCATTATCTAGCCGGAGATGCCAGGGCATGGTGGAATAGTGTTCGTGCAATGACCGGAGGCCAGATGATGACCTGGGAGGAATTCAAGGTCAAGTTTAGCAGAACCCATGTGCCACCAGGTTTGATCAAGAGAATGAGAGACGAGTTCAGAGAATTGAAACAAGGAAGGATGACTGTAGTGGAATACCGTGACAAATTTTTGTCATTAGCTAGGTATGCCCCGGACGAAATAGACACCAAAGCCAAGAAGAAAGAAAGATTCCTGAATGGTCTGTACGACGAGATGTAGACAGTGTTAGTCAATATCCCCTTTGTTGATATTGAAGCCCTTGTCGACTCTGCTATCCAGATGGAAGGAAAGATCAACCAGGCCAATGAGAACCGCAAGCGTCGCATGATGCATCAACCAGGAACCCATCAGACCCCAAAGTATCGCCCCAACCCATCTCCAGGATTTGCCCCAAGAACCAACAGACCCCCTATGACCCGTCCGACCTATCCCAACCGTGGAAACCCTAGACCCGGAGGAAATCACAAGAACCCCGGCAACTCTAGCAATTTCACCCGTGCCCCATCCAAGTTCAACACCGACAATGCTACCGCCAACCCCAACACTGCCCCGAGGACTGGAAGCAATGTTGTGCCTGTCGCAGCCAAGGACAAGTCACAAGTGACCTGTTATGACTGTGGAAATAAAGTCCACTATTCCAACGAGTGACCCAACAAGAAGAATGCTACAACCCCTAATACCAATGTCCCAGCTCGAAGAAGGCCGTGTCCACCGGTGAGAAGATTTGCCCTGTGGAATTCACTCAACCGCAATGGCCGCTTTTTCTCATGCATCTTTGAAGAAGCTCGAAGCGCAGACGTCGTCTTTGGTATGTTTTCTGTTAATTCAGTACTTGCAAGAGTGTTGTTTGATTCTGGTGCATCGCATTCATTTGTCACCAAAGAATTTGCCTGCACTAGTAGAATTCAACCAACCAAATTGAAGCATGTGATGATTGTACAAATTCCCGGATCAACCACCAAGGCTAGGCAAATTTGCAAGGCCGTCCCTATCCGAATCCATGGCATAGATTTTTATGCTAATCTAATAGTACTCGGAACTAAAGGTTTGGAAGTAGTACTAGGAATGGATTGGATGTCCAAACATAAAGGATTGATTGACTGTGCTAAGAAAGCCATCACCATGACCAGTACCACCGGAATATCAGTCGAGCATATATCTGAAACCTTACCTCGCCAATTCAAGTGTAACAAGAGTATAGCCCAACCTACCATTGACCAAGTCCGGATAGTCTGCGAATACCCCGATGTATTTCCAGATGTTTTGCCCGGTATGCCCCCGGATCGGGATATCGAGTTTATCATCGAACTAATCCCCGGAACCGGACCCATAGCCCAGAGACCCTATAGTATGAACCCGTCAGAACTAGAAGAACTAAAGAAGCAACTGGATTCCATGTTGGAAATCGGATTGATTCAACCAAGTGCGTCCCCATGGAGATCACCTGTCTTATTTGTGGACAAGAAGGATGGAGGTAACCGTTTGTGTACGGATTATCGGAAGTTGAATGATGTCACCATCAAGAACAAGTACCCCTTGCCTAAGATAGAAGATTTGTTTGATCAGTTGACCGGTGCCTAGGTGTTTTCTAAGATTGATCTTAGAACTGGCTATCATCAACTCAAGATTCGTGCAGAGGATATCCCAAAGACTGCCTTTACCACCAGATATGGATTGTATGCGTATACAGTCATGTCTTTTGGATTAACTAATGCCCCGCTTATTTCATGAACCTCATGAATAAGATTTTTGGACTTCTGGATAAGTTTGTCGTTGTTTTCATCGATGACATTCGATTTATTCCAAATCGAAGAAGAACATGAGCTACACCTAAGGACCATTCTTGGAACCCTTAGAGAGCATCACCGTGTAAAATTTAGCAAATGTGAATTCTGGTTAGAATTAGGATTCCTCGGTCACATTGTATCACCGGAGGAATTGCGTGACCGCCAAAGTGAAAGATGTAGAAGATTGGCAAGCCCCAACCACTCAAACCCAAGTTCATGCTTTTCTCGGATTGCGGGATATTACCGCAAATTTGTAGAAGGATTCTCTAGTATCGCGGACCATGACCCAATTGCTGAAGAAGGACAAGAAGTTTGAATGGACCGACAAATGTGAAGCGAGTTTTCAAGAACTCAAAAGGAGATTGATTTCAGCCCCAATCTTGATCATGCCGGATATCACGAAGCCCTTCGATGTGTATTGTGACGCATCCAAGATTGGTCTCGGATGTGTGCTAATGCAAGAAGGCAAAGTTATATCTTATCTATCGCGACAATTGAAGCAACATGAACAAAATTACCCAACCAATGACCTCGAACTCGCTGCCGTAGTTCTAGCCCTAAAGACATGGAGACATTACCTGATGGGAAACCATTGTGAGATTTATTCGGATCACAAGAGCCTAAAGTATATATTCACTCAGAAGGAGCTGAATATGAGGCAGAGAAGATGGATTGAGCTAATCAAGGATTACGACCTGGACATTCACTATCACCCTGGTAAAGCCAATGTGGTAGCCGATGCCCTTAGCAGATTGCCGTGCCGCTTGAACTCCATGATTTTAGAGGAGCAACCAAGTTTGCACAAAGAGATGGAAGATTTTCGAATAGAATTAGTAAGTGAAGGATTTTTGGCTAGCATAGAACTTCAGCCCACTTTGATCAGTCAGATTAAAGAGGCGCAGAAAGGAAATGCTAGTATCGACGGAATCAAGCGTCGTATCGGTACAGGCAAAGTACCCGGATTCACCGAGGACGAAGAAGGAGTTTTGTGGTACAAAGGACGCCTTTGTGTACCAGCAGATTCGGAGTTGAAAGAAGTTATCTTGAAGGAGGCTCATGATACTCTTTATTCTATCCATCCCGGAGGAGCTAAGATGTATCAAGACTTGAAAGAGCAATTTTGGTGGCATAAGATGAAGAGAGAAATCGGAAGCTATATCGCCAAGTGTGATATATGTCAGCGAGTCAAGGCCGGACATCAAAGACCCGCTGGATTGTTGCAACCTTTGCAAATTCCGAAATGGAAATGTGATTCTGTAGGAATGGACTTTATAACTGGACTACCTACTTCTAGTAGGGGAAATGACTCTATTTGGGTCATAGTGGAAAGATTGTCCAAAGTCGCCCATTTCTTGCCCGTCAAAACCACCTATCAGAGTTCGAAGCTAGCAGAGTTGTACATCGCTAGAATCGTTAGTTTGCATGGAGTCCCCAAGAACATAGTATCGGATCGAGGAACTCAGTTTACCTCGAGATTCTGGAAGAAAGTCCAAGAAGGTTTAGGAACCCGCCTAGATTTCAAGATCACAGATCACCCTCAGACCGATGGACAAACAGAGAGAGTAAATCAAATACTCGAAGATATGCTTAGAGCATGTGTGCTAGAATATGGATCCAAGTGGTATGACTGTCTGCCGTTTGCAGAATTTTCATACAACAACAGTTACCAAGCCAGTTTGCAAATGGCCCCATTTGAATTCATGTACGGAAGGAAGTGTCGCACCCCTTTGAACTGGTCGGAAGTAGGAGAGAGTCAGATTTTCGGACCCGACATCCTACGAGAAGCAGAAGAGAAGGTTCACAAGATTCGTGAGCACCTCAAGACAGCCCAATCCCGACAGAAGAGTTACGCCAACAAGATACGTCGAGACCTCGCCTTCAACATAGGAGATTTTGTTTATCTGAAAGTGTCGCCATTGAAGGGAATTCAGCGTTTCCAACTCAAGGGGAAGTTAGCCCCCAGATATATCGGACCTTTCAAAATTCTGAACCGTCGAGGAGAAGTATCGTATCAATTGGAACTACCAGAAGAGATGTCAGCTGTGCATAATGTGTTCCATATCTCGTTACTTCGCAAGTGTCTCGAAGTCCCTGAGAAGACCGAAGTGTTCAAGAATATCGATCACCAGACCATAGAGATCAACGATGACCTAACCTATCCTGAAGTACCCATCCGTATATTGGAAGAAGCCTTTCAAACTACCAGAACCCGAAGCATCAAGTTTCTCAAGATCTAGTGGAGCAACCACACAGAAGGGGAAGCTACCTAGGAACGCGAAGATCACATCAGGACGGAGTTTCCAGATCTCTTCAAATCCTAGGTAATCTTTTCGTCATTTTTCAAATCTCGGGACGAGATTTTGTTTAAGGGGGAAGGTTTGTAACATCCCAAAAATACCAAACTTAGATCATCAAACACTAATCATCAAGATTAGGGTTAACAAAAACTTTTCTAAATAAACTCATGAATGCATGCATATGTGTATGCATGGATTTTGAATTTCTTTAAAAACCACCTTTTTTGTGTGATCCATTGCTTGTAAAATGTTTCTTAGGTGAAATAAACATCATCTAAAACATTTCCCACACTTTTCCTAAAGACAAGTAAATCAAAACAAATATATTAAGTGAATGGTCATTTTGACCAATTTAAGTCCAATGCCTACTTTGGCTGTCCCAAACTTTCAAAACCTAACAGAAACATTTCTGGATCTTTGCACCCCTTGAATGTACTCATAACAAGGTATCAAGGCCCACTTTGTGATCATCCAGAAACTTTCAAATGCATAGCTTAAATGACAATTCAAAATTGAATCTTTATCATATGGGAAGATCCCACTTTTTCAAAAACCACTCAAATAAGCTCAACTTTCAAAACCCAAGCATCTGAAGACTCACCAGCACCAATCTAGCAAACCCACCAAAATTCATTTCAAAATTCAAAACTTGATTTCATGCGGCCATTTCATCAAACAGGTTACAGACACAAATCAAACAAAATATCAAACACTATAGTGTGTAGTGATTCTTGCCTAACTTGTTCCCTAGTTAGCTCACACACAACTCAGTAGATCATCTAGAAAGATTAGCCCAACACTAGCGCCCCTGTGAGCTTGCCATTGTCATCAATGGTGAACAGCCGAGCACCCCAATGTCACCCCATTGTGGACAGCAGGCTAGAGGAAGAACTAGCCGTGCCAACCTTGTCTGGGAGGCAGACCACCGTCCACCGCCACTCCCTGTCCCAGCCGTGAGCGTTGCCAAGCCCTGGACCACGCGCACAAGCCACGCCCAGACCATGCCGAGCGTGCGCCAGAGCGCCACCCTCGACCAGCGTCCATAGACCGCGTGCCGCCCTCACCGCATGCACACACGATCACCACCGACCCAGGAGACCGCCAGACATCCCCGTTTGCCGCCCCGTGCCATATAGCCACCGCCCGCCGTCGAAGACGCCGCCTCTGCTGCGCAGAGCACCGGCCGTTCCAGACCAAACCACGCCGCCCCATGCCTCGCGACCATGTCGTTGAGCATCGCCAGGAGACACAGCACCGTCCCCTACCCTTGCCCATGCCATTAGCCGCCTGTAACGTCGCCCCCGACAAGCTCACCGTGCGCCCCGACGGTCCCCTCGCTCGACTATAAATAGAGGCCACCCACGCACGATTTCTTCACACCATCTCACTCCCCTCTCCTCACTGACCGTGCCACACCGTCGTCAGAGCAAGGTGAGCACCACCTCGCCGGAATTTCACCGGAGCCCGCCGCCTCTGGAGAAGAAGGGAGCCAGCGATTGGAGCCGCCCCATGAGAAGCCACCGGTACCAGGAGGTTCGCCGTTGTCGACTTCGCCGCCTCGCCCGACCCTCGCACTCCGGTGAGCCCCAACACCCTCACCGGGCCGCGCTTAGGTTTCGTTCTCGCTAGAGTTGTCTCGCGACGATGACCCCACCGTTGGATTAGAACTAGATCGAGCGATCCACCTTGCCCCATACCGCCCGCCCAGCCCCGTGTCACCGACGAGTGGGACACCCACTTAAGCAGCGCTGGAGCATCAAGGCTTAGCAGGCCGCCCGTAGAATTTCCCGCAGCCAATGATTCAAATTAAATCTTTTTCTATTTCAATTCAAACACACTTCAGCACTCAACTTCAAAATCAACCCAGATCGATTCAGTGCACCAATTTGAATGAAACCAATTTTGTTGGAAAGGTTCAGAATGCTTAATCCAAGCCCGTTGGATTCAAGTCATTTGGATCTCTAGATCACCCCTAATAAAAATAACAAGGCAGAAGCTTTTCTGCATTCAAACATTTTTCAAATTTAAACCATAAAAGCTTTTGAGTTGATTCCAACTCTCAAAAATCACATTTAACCATACCTTTCAGAATATAAAAAAAATATATAGGTTATTTGCAGAAATACTATTCAAGTAATAAAAGAATGCTTCATAAGCATTTCTAGCCACTTTAATTAATTAAAATAAAAGGGTAAAACCTTATTAAATTGTGACACCACTTTAAATCACATTCCCATGGACTACAATATGTGGTGATGACATGTGTCAACATGATCCCATGTTTAGTTTGGAGAATATTAAATCTGAAGTAATTTTTCAATGAGTGGAAATTACTTTTCTAAAAATAAAAAAGATTTAAACCAAGCCTTAACCTTGTAATGTTAGATATGATGCTAGATCATCTATAGGTCCCTTGTGTGTGATGATTGCAAGTAGTTAAGTATTGTTTGGTGATTGTGTACCTCGTATTTATTCATAGACGCTAGTACCGACCAAGGATACGAGGAGGAAGGAGGATACTACGAAGAGGAAGCCGAGGAGAACTTTAACCACTGCTCTACACAAGGCAAGCTAACACTTGCAATATATTATACCTATGCAAGCTTATACTGATATTGATGCAAGCTAACCCTTGCCAGATACCCTACTGATGCCACAAACCCATACTTGTGATATGACTACTATATGCCTTAAGCATATGTGATCATACCCACTTGATAAACCGAATCCTAGTTTTATGTGCAAGATTCTTACTTTATTTCTTTATCAAAGCTTACTTAGAGTCTACCTAAGAGTTTGGTAGATACTAGACAGTTGTGCTGAAGGTTGCATAAAGAGCATAAAATTTGGCCTAATCTAGAAACCTTGATATCAGCCTAAGATATAAGGTTGGACTTAGTGAAACTCCACTAGTTACCACCCCTCATTAGTACTACACCCACCTGTAGATGCTAGTGCTAAGCATAAAACTTGATCAACTTTTAGATGGGAATACTTGGTGGAAAAATGGTTATGAAAACCTTGGAATGATGGATCATTCTATTGAAATGTTTTGGACATGTGTTTCCAAAAACTTGATGATTTTGGTGATGAAAATGTTGAGGCATGAGCCTTAGCCCTTTATAAAACTGATGGTTGTCTAGATGCGATACCATTCCAATTTTATCGTACAATCACAATACCCAAAGATTGGGTACGGCTTGACTGGAAACTTATATACCTTAGTATTAGTTCCCTCACGGCCAAGGTCTGAGCTGAGGCTACCTTGTGAAGATTGTCCACCTGTGCAGTACCCAAGATGACAGCTGGTCATGGTTGGGAGGCCAAACTCACAGGAGAGGTGCTTATACTAGGGCGTGTAATTGAAAGGTTAGGATTGATTATCCGCATACTGAGTATGGAGAATTCAGGATTTGTTCCTGACGGATGTATCGAATGTTGTGGTGAAAGTGTACAATCTCTATAGAGTGTCAAACTATTCGAATAGCCGTCATGATGTTATGGACAGTTGAGTGGCCATCTTGTTCCCCGTTAGACTTTTCAAAATGACTTGTGAAATGAATTGAGATCGTGACTTGACCACAACAGAGTTGTGACCTGAATTACAAGATCCCACTTAGGAGTTATAAAATTGTGACTAGCTTTGGAACTTAGTAGAGATAAACTGGCTTTTTGCAAAACAAACCTAGAGCCTAGTGTACTATTATCCAAAAACCCCTTACCTGTTAGTATTAGTTTGCGAGTACTTAAAGAGTACTCATGGCTTTGTCCCTGGCTATTCCCATGGCCAGACTATGAAGAGGAGTATCTGGAAGATGGACGCCAGGAAGGTTATGACAACTAGGATCATCTCCCATCGTCAGCATTGCCTGTGACCCCGAATATGGAGCTTCGCCTACGCTACCGTTATTATTACGTATTCCGCTGCTTGTTGTTGTATTAAGAACTGGATCATGAGATCCCCTTTTGTGTAAGAACTTATGTATCGTTTGTAATGGATGAAGTACTATGGTATCCAATTCTGTTATGTCTCGCAAAAATGGTAATCCTGGGATTGCGATGTATGGCATAACATGCATCTAGGATTAAAAAATCCGGGTGTTGACATCATGCCATGTTTTTTATCTAAGGAGAGCACCTCTAGTGAACTATGGACCCCGGTCCAATCTTTACCATTGATACATCTTCCACTGTTACTTGTTTACTTGCTGCAAACCATTACCTTCCACACCATACATTTAATTCTTTGTTACAGCAACCGGTGAGATTGACAACCTCACTGTTAGTTGGGGCAAAGTCTTGAGTGTGTGTTGTCCAGGTCTTCGCGTTGCTAGCAACACCTGTGTGACGTTTTCTTCCTCCTACGGGTTTGATAACCTCGGTTTTTTACTGAGGTAAAACTTGATGATGTGCTGCTGTACACCTTGCTCTTGGGGTTCCCAACATGCTCCACGTCAAGCACGTGCTAGCCATCATCAAGATTTTCTGGCGCCATTGTCGGGGAATAAATAAGAAGAAGCTCCCACTTCAACAAAGCGCCATCAATAAGGATTTATGGCGCCGTTGCCAGGGAGGCTAAGGACGTCTTCACAAGGGAAGTCCTCCACTTCCTTTCTCTCTACTTTGTTTTTAGTTTTCTTTGTTTGTTTTGCTTGGTTTTGTTTGCCTCTTTTCATAAAATCCAAAAAGATTAGTTTAGCTTGGTTTTCTTGCTTTATTCAAAAACACAAAAAAATTAGTTCCTGCTCTAGGTGCTGCTGCTGTTTTTGGCTTGTCCACCTTTGCCAAAATGAACTCTGCTGAGAACACCAAGTTGTGTGACTTCACTAGCACCAACAATAATGATTTTCTTAGCACTCCTATTGCTCCACCTGCTCCTGATGCTACCTTTTATGAAATTAAGCCTACTTTGTTGAATCTTGTGATGAGAGAGCAATTTTCTAGTACTAGTTCTGATGATCCTTCTTCCCATATCAATAGCTTTGTTGAACTTTGTGAGATGCAAAAGTATAAGGATGTAGATGGAGACATTACTAAGCTCAAGCTTTTTCCTTTCTCCTTGAGAGGAAAAGCTAAAGAATGGTTGCTTTCTTTGCCTAAAAATAGTATTGACTCTTGGACTAATTTCAAAGATGATTTTATTGGAAAGTACTATCCTCCTGCTAAGATTATATCTATGAGAAGTGACATTATGAAATTTAAACAACTTGATAATGAACATGTTGCTCAAGCTTGGGAAAGATGAAATCTTTGGTTAAGAATTGTCCCACTCATGGACTCACTTCTTGGGTGATTATCCAGACTTTTATGCAGGTTTGAACTTCTCCTCAAGAAACCTGTTGGATTCAGTTGCTGGAGGTACCTTTATGAGCATCACTTTGGGTGCTGCAACTAGACTCCTTGATAATATGATGGTTAACTACTCTGAATGGCACACTGAGAGAGCTCCACATGGTAAGAAGGTAAATTCTGTTGAGGAAACTTCCTCTTTGAGTGATAAGATTGATGTTATTATGGCTATGCTTGTTAATGAGAAATCTCCTTTAGATCCTAATAGTGTTCCCTTAGCCTCCTTGGTTGCTCAAGAAGAGCAAGTTGATGTGAACTTCATTAGAAACAACAATTTCAACAACAATGCCTATAGGAATAATTTTGGTGGTAACAACAATTTTATGCCATATCCTCCTAATAATGGCAATTCCTATGGAAGCTCTTACAACAATGCTAGAAGTTCCCCCTCTGAACTTGAATTCATGCTCAAAGACTTAATTAGTAAGAAAACCACTTTCAATAAGGCTATAGAGGAAAAGCTTTTAAATGTTGAGAAAAATATATCCTCTTTGTCTAAAGCTCAGTCCTCCTTGATTAATAAAATGGTTGCTAAACCTGAAACCATGGAAAATACCTTTGCTACTGCTCATGCCATACAAGCTACTATTGATGAAAATGTTAGGCTATTAGCTCAACTTCATGCTTGGTGGGAAAGTGAAGCTGAAATTGATAGAAACAATAGTGTGTGCACCATCACCACTAAACCACAAGTAGTCCATGTTCCTCCTCCTACTATGCCTAAGCCTCTTGAGCCTACTACTGGTGATGCTAAGTTTGATTTTTATATTGATGGTTGAAATATTTCTGAAGATATTATGTTCTTACAAAAGCTTGCTAGAAGTCCTGATGCTAGTGATATGCATGTTGCTTTCACCAAGCACATTACAGCTGCTCTTGTTAAGATTAAGGAAGCGAAGCTAAAACACAAAGCTTCTATTCCTAGGAAAGTAGAAGATAGTTGGGAACCCATTATTAATATGCAAGTGAATGACTCTGATCTCAAAGCTTCATGTGATCTTGGTTCTAGTGTCTCTATTATGCCTAGGAAGATTTATGAAATGCTTCATTTGCCACCATTGGAAGATTGTTATTTGGATGTCCCACTTAATGATAATGCTAAGAAGAAACTCATGGTGAGTATTAATGATGTTCTCATTATGGTTAATAATGCTTATGTCCCTATGGATTTCTATGTTTCGGATGTTGAATACAATGCTTCTTGTCCTATTACTTTGGGAAGACCTTTTCTTAGAACATTTGGTGCCATCATTGATATGAAATAATACACCATTAAATATCATTTGATGTTAATGCTTCTTCATTTGAAAATACTTGATTCTTCTTGCTTCTTGTGCCTAACTTAAAGGAGTTAAGGAAAAGTACTTGTTGGGAGATAACCCAAGAGTTTCCTTGAGTCTTGGAAGTTATTACTTCATCAGTGACCTCTCCTTATCCTTTTTTTTGCTTTTTGTGCCAAGAATGACCTGTAATGAGAGGGAAATAAGATTTGGGGAGTTGCTGTCCCGAAACAGATTTCTGTTCTCCACCAAAAGAATTTGTGAGAAGTCTCTGTAACTCGTATTCAGCTCAAAATTTACAAATAAATCCCCCAGTATGTTATATAACTTCCATTAGTTCAACACTTTTTGATTTGAGCAACAGAAGAGTTTAGAAAAAATCAGTTTCTACCTGCTGGTCTGTTTTGACAGATTTCTGCCATATTTTGCATTTGCTTCTTATTGATTCCTTTTTACTTATCTTTTGGGGAATTGAGCTTTTTGAAGGAGTTAATACAGTAGCTTGTGTTTTTAGTGAAAATACTTGTTGTTCCAAAGCTTTTCCAGAGGTCTAATATCTTTTCAACACACTAATGCTGCTAATGAAGATTGTGTGAAGTTTTGTATGAAGGAAAATTTTCAGGTGTAGAGAGAGAATGATGTAATGATATGAAGAATGGACAAAATCTCAAGCTTGGGGATGCCACCATGGTTTCACCCCAAGAAATATCCAAGAGGTACAAGCGTCAAAGCTTGGGGATGCCCAAGGCATCCCGTTCTTCATCACTAAAAAGCTCAGGTCTGTCTACACACTTCGTGTTTATTGTTTCATACACAGTTGTGTTGTTCTTGGAGCGTCTTAGTTTTCTTTTGCTTTGCTTAGGTTGTTTAGTTTGCTTGAATAAAGTAGTTTGTGTTGGAGATATGCCCTAGAGGCAATAATAAATATAGTTATTATTATATCTTTGTGTTTATGATAAATGTTTACATTCATGCTATACTAGTATTAACAAGGAAACATTAATACTTGTGTTATTTGTAAACTTAATTTGAAGTCCCAATTAAAGCCTCTATATAATACTAGCTTGTTGGTTAATAGATGATTGTGGTTTCCCTATCATGAACATTGAGATGTTATTAACAACAAGATCATATCGTTAGGAGAATGATATGGTGGACATACTCCTATAGATAAGCGTAGAATGATATGGTGTTCGCAAAGGGGTTTCGACAAATTCAAGGAGGTGACTACGATGAGACTTTCTCACCAGTAGCGAAGCTAAAGTCTGTGAGGATTATGTTAGCAATCGCTGCATATTATGATTATGAGATATGGCAGATGGATGTCAAAACAACATTCCTCAATGGAGACATTGATGAAGAGTTGTATATGATGCAACCCAAAGGTTTTGTCGATCCTAAAGATGCTAACAAGGTATGCAAACTTCAACGGTCCATCTATGGATTGAAGCAAGCATCCCGAAGTTGGAATCAACGTTTTGACAAGGTGATCAAAAGTTTTGGTTTTATACAAACTTATGGAGAAGCTTGTATTTACAAGAAAGTGAGTGGAGCTCAGAGCATTCTTAATACTATATGTAGATGACATATTGTTGATTGGGAATGATGTAGACCTTCTTAATAGTGTCAAGGAATATTTGAATAATAGTTTTTCAATGAAGTATCTTGGCGAAGCAGCTTACATATTAGGCATAAAGATTTATAGAGATAGATCGAAAAGCCAAATATCATTGTCACAAAGTACATATTTGGACAAAGTTCTAAAGAGGTTTGGAATGGAAGATAGCAAGAAAGGGTTCTTGCCCATGTTTCTAATACGACCTTGAGTAAAACTCAAAGTCCGACATCGCAGAAGATAGAGAAAGGATGAGTAAGACTCCTATGCCTCAGCCATGGGATCTCTAATGTATGCCATGCAATGTACTAGACCCGACATTGCATATGCCGTTAGTTTAACTAGCAGATATCAAAGTGATCCAGAGTGGATCATTGGACAATGTAAAAACATCCTTAAGTACTTGACAAGAACTAAGGATATGGTTCTTTCTTATGGAGGTGATGAACATCTCGTTGTTAATGGTTACATCGATGCTAGTTGGAACACCGATCCGGATGATTCTAAATCACAATCTGGATACGTATTTATTTTGAATGGTGCAGCAGTTAGCTGGAGGAGTGCAAAGGAAAGCGTTGTGGCGAGATCTTCAACTGAATCGAAATACATGGCTGCTTCGGAGGCTTCACAAGAAGCGATATGGATGAAAGAGTTTATTACAGAGCTGGGTGTGGTTCCTAGTGCGCTGGACCCAATGTCTATCTACTATGATAACATGGGTGCCATAGCCAATGCGCAAGAACCAAGGTCACACAAGAAGCTAAAGCACATCAAGCTACATTTTCATGCTATTCGAGAACATATCCAAGATGGGGATATAAATATTTGCGAAGTACACATAGATCTGATTGTGGCGGATCCGTTGACTAAACCTCTCCCGAGGGCAAAACATGACCAGCACCAAACTGCCATGGGTGTTCGGTATATTACCATGTAATCTAGATTAGATGACTCTAGTGCAAGTGGGAGACTGTTGGAGATATGCCCTAGAGGCAATAATAAATATAGTTATTATTATATCTCTGTGTTTACGATAAATGTTTACATTCATGCTATAATAGTATTAACAAGGAAACATTAATACTTGTGTGATTTGTAAACTTAATTTGAAGTCCCTAGTAAAGCCTCTATATAATACTAGCTTGTTGGTTAATAGCTGATTGTGGTTTCCCTATCATGAACATTGAGATGTTAATAACAACAAGATCATATCTTTAGGAGAATGATATGGTGGACATACTCCTATAGATAAGCGTAGCATAAAGATCAAGTCATTTTAATAGTTTAATTGCTATATGCTTTCTAATACATAGTAACCTAATTCCTTCTACCATGAGATCATGCATATCACCTTTATCGGATGGATGCTTCGATGACATCAAACACCACACCGTAACTGGGTGGCTATAAAGGTGGCATTGAGTGTTCGGAAAGTATTGGTTGAAACACATGGATCAAGACTGGGATTTGTCCATCCATATGACGGATAGATATACTCTAGGCCCTCTCGGTGAAATGTCATCCAATTGGCTTGCAAGCATGTGACTGGCTCACAAGGGATCACATATCACGGGAACGAGAAAAGAGTACTTATCGGTAACGAGGTTGAACTAGGTATGCAGAGATACCGACGATCATAACCTCGGATAAGTAAACTATCATGAGACAAAGGGAAATTGGTATCGTATGTAAGTGGTTCATTCGATCGCAAAGTAATCGTAGAAATATGTGGGAGCCATATGAATTTCCAGATTCCTCTATGGGTTATTGATCGGAGAAGTGTCTCGATCATGTCCGCATAATTCACGAACCGTAGGGAGACACACTTGAGGATTCGGCGTTGTTTGAGTAGTTATGGAATGATGAGAAAGAGTCCGAATGTTGTTCGGAGTCTCGAATGGGATTAGGGATATCACGAGGAGATCCGGAATGGTCCGGAGAATAAGATTCATATAAGGAATGTCCCGTTTCGGAGTTGGCGAATGGTTCCGGTGTTTTCATCGGGAATGTTCTAGAAGGTTCCGGAATGTCCGACACTTCGGAGGGGAAGGGTACATGAATGTGTTATATCAAGTTCGTATGATTGCATCATGTACTCGGTGTCATCGCTGAACAAAATAGAGGGTTTATTCAAATCCTAGTTTGAAAAGTCAAACGGCTATTTTTGGGAAGTGGGGAAGGAGGAGGAAACCGAGTTGGGGAGGAGTCCCTCCTCCACCGCCGGCCCACCTCCAAGCCGAGTTGGGGAGGGACTCCCCTCCCCTTGGCCGGCCGGCCCCTCCACCTATAAAAGGAGGGGAAGGGCTCTCCCCTCCTAGACACACAAGATCCCCGCCTCCAAAACCCTAAGCCGCCGGCGCCGCCACCTGCTGCTGCCGCCGCCGCCCTAGGTCAAGCCGCCGCCACCGCCTAGCAACCCTAGCCGCCGGCCAAGCTTCTTACTCGGCGTGTCTAAACCCTAGATCGTCGAGGGACTCTCTCATACTCCACCATACTCGCTCCGTCTTAAGGCGAATCCCTGCGAGATCTCCCCTCTACTTAGGTACGCCACAGTTGTCTTGCCGGAATCGCGAGGAGAGTTCTACAACCTGCGCTTCTTTGGAACAAGGGAGAGGAAGGTCTTCGTCCGAGTACCGTGTGACGATCATGGAGCGCTGCCGAACGCAATAGGAAGGATCGTCTACGCGATCTTGAGATCGAGAAGAGTACGACTACATCACCGACGAGAATCCGCTCTCGTTAAACACTTTGGAATCTTCAAGGGTGAGTTATTCTATCGACTCTTTTCTACAATCTAGTAGATAGATCTTGGCTTGTTTGTTTGTATGCGGTAGAAATTTTTTGTTTTCCATGCTACGAAACCCTACAGTTTGGACCCCCCGTTCTTGCTGTGTTGTTTTGCAAATAAGTTGCTTGGTGTTGGAAAGGAGTAGTAAGTTCTTGCTTGTAAGTGCAAGAGGAGCTTGCATTGACTATGACTTAGACTTTAGCATGCCATGCTAGGTGTTGTTTTGACTTTATGCTTAGTGATTATTGTTGTAGCATGTCTTGTTCCAAACAATTGGGATTGCTTAGTGTGCCTTGATAAATTATGCGTTGTTTTAGCATGCAAAAGCATAGTATTTTGGTATTATCCTTTGATGCTTTTCTTGGGTTGACTTGGCACATGCTCACACCATGTTATGACTATGACAAGTCACCATAGCCTCAATGATCATTTAGTCCTTGACTTGTAGTACCACTCTATGCTTAGATTAGTAATGTTTTGTCGCTCTGCATGATTATGGCCACTATTGCTCTCTTAGTTGGTTGCTCCTTGTCTTTTGCTAGACTCCACTTCTATGAGTAAGCTCTAATCATGCTTCCAACTCCCAAGAAACCAAGTTATTCCAAAGTGTCCACTATAAACTCCTATGCATGGAGTGTTACACCATTCCAAGTATATTCCTGTTTTTAGCTATCTTCCAATTAAAAACTATTTTGTTATGTGAAAACTTAGTGATTAAAGCCCTCACAAACTTGATGGCACACTTTATATTCTTTGCCCCTAATAAACTTAAACCATTGTGTCATCTATGTTGTATATGCTTGCACTTATATGTTGGAATTAGCAGAACCATGCTGTCATGGGGAACGTTTTCAACATTGCACTTCTACTTTGTACTCATTTGATATCATGCTCTTTTGTCTAAGGATGTCACCGGTGTGAAATAAAGAGGAGCTTGTAAGTCCATGGATTAAGTATTTTGTGTTAGAAAAACTCCTGGGCCGCTAGCCTAAGCCATGCTTAATCATGGTGGAAACTTGTAGCATCACCATAGTGAGCTATCTATGAAGCATAATCAATAAAAAGCTATGTATATAGTAAATAAAAAGATCGCTGAGATGCTCATTGTCTGCTTGGCTTGTCATTTTGGTTATAGGATAGCTCTTGTACCATGTGTAAGGGGTATCCCGTTGGCGGTTCTCTATGATATGCAAATACTTACAATGACAAGAACTTACAGGTGACTGAAGTTGAGTAGCATGAGGTGTGGCCCTCGTATTCAAGGGACTTGAGATTGCCAACTTATACTTTTTCAAGCATATAATCCATAGTTAGTTAACTTTAACCTTAATCACTTCAAGATGCTTATGATAGGGGCAATGAGGGCTGAAAGCTAACAAGTACCATAATTTTTGGAAGCTCTTTTTGAAACTTGAAATCCTTGATTGCTTTATAAAAGGCCTTTCTTCCACCATTATTGAGTCTCCACCTTCCACCTTTAGGCACCATTAAGAGAGCATAGTTGCCATTCTGTGTGCAGTGTCCCAAAACTTATTGATTGATGCATATTGTGATATTACTTGTTCTTGTGCAATTTGTTTCTAGTCACCCTTGTGAACTTTGAAAGTGTACTATGCATCTATTTGCTACTCCATGAGGGACAAGCTGATTGCCACTATGATATGTTTTCTGTATGCGAAACAAAAAAACATTTTTCAATGCATGTTATTCATGATCTTTGTTTGTAGCCTTTTATGTTGCATGCATAGTAACTATGTATTATTGTTAGAACTCCATCTTTCATGCACATGTTTAGAGTTTTTTGATCCCAGCTTGCAATGCTTGCAAATGGTTTGATCTTTATTATGAAGGTGCATGTCACCTCAAAAATTATTCTTTTATCACTTACCTACTTGAGGACGAGCAGGAGTTAAGCTTGGGGATGCTTGATACGTCTAAAACATATCTGTAATTTTTTATGTTCCATGCTTGTTTAGTATCTACTTTGCTTTGCTTTGTCTTTCTTTGAGGTGTTTTTATATCTTTTTTGGAAATAACCTATTAACAAGTTGCCACAGTGCCAGTTGCTTGTTTTCTTCTATTTTTGGTTCCAGGAAGGCAGAAAATCAATATTCTTGGAATTGGACGGGACAAAAGCCAAAGTCAATAACTTTGCGTGAGGGACACGAATCCAGAAGGAGAGACGGAGGGGAGCCACGGGGTGGCCGCACCCCCCCCCAAGGCGTGGCCAAGACTGGCCCACGCCTGGGCAGGGTGTGGGCCCCCCGGGAGCCCCCTGACCCACCTCTTCGCCTATAAGAAGACCTCGATGAAGAAACCCTAAGGACCCGATCAATATTCCACGAAACCTTCTGTAGCCACCGCCACCATCGTCCCAAGATCGGGGGGTCTGAAGTTCTTCCCGATACCCTGCCGGTGGGGAGATCATCCCGGAGGCCTTCTCTCCAGTATGATGCTTGAGTAGTTCCACCTTGGACTATGGGTCCATGTAGTAGCTAGATGGTTGTATCTCCTCCTTGTGCTTTCATGTGTAGATCTTGTGAGCTCCGTTCATGATCAAGATCTAATATATTTGTAATCATGCATGTTGTGTTTGCAGGGATCCGATGTATATTGAGATTATTATGTTGGATTGATTAATGGTTTTGTCTTTATGATTCTATCATGTCTGTGTTGTTTGTGATCTTGCATGCTCTCCGTTGTTAGTAGCTATCTTAGCCGAGTAGTTGCTAGTGACTCCAAGAGGGGGTATTTATGCTCGATAGTGGGTTCATGCCTCTAGTTTCCAAGGGAAGTGACAGAAATCTCTTCCGTTGTAGATGTGTTGTTGCTACTAGGGACAATGGTCTCTTGTTCATTTAACATGTGGACTGTTTAACTTACACACTTTGCTTAAAGCAGTTGTCTGTTGCTTGCAACTTAATACTGGAGGGGGTTCGGATGGTAAGCTGAAGGTAGACTTCTAGTCATAGATGCAGTTGGATGGCGGTCTATGTATCTTGTTGTATTGACCAATCGAATCTCATAGGATCTTTCTGACTAGTATTGCATTGTTATGCCATGCTCAGTTCCTGTCAATTGCCCTGCTGTAATTTTTTTACCCTTCATTCCATGTTTTTTATCTAAGGAGAGCACCTCTAGTGAACTATGGACCCCGGTCCAATCTTTACCATTGATACATCTTCCACTATTACTTGTTTACTTGCTGCAAACCATTACCTTCCACACCATACGTTTAATCCTTTGTTATAGCAACCGGTGAGATTGACAACCTCACTGTTAGTTGGGGAAAATTCTTGAGTTTGTGTTGTATAGGTCTCCGTGTTGCTAGCAACACCTGTGTGACGTTTCCTTCCTCCTACTAGTTCTCTAACCTTGGTTTCTTACTGAGGGAAAACTTGATGTTGTGCTGCTTCACACCTTGCTCTTTGGGTTCCCAACAGGCTCATGTTAGCCATCAGCGCATACATCATACGAAAGATTATACAGGGAAAACTTGATGTTGTGCTGCTTCACACCTTGCTCTTGGGATTCCCAAGTACATGTCCTCTAGACCGTCAAAAGAAAAAAAATCAAACGAATACATCATACGATGATCCAAAGCGTCACATAGTTCTTTCAGGGAAAAGAAGCATCATGGGAGTCGAGGACAAGACAGACATGTCAGAAGATCATAATAAGTTTGATGAAATTTTGACCTTCACGGTAAAAACTGACCCAAGCATCTCGTTAAGTAAGAAGATGCTCCATGGTTATGGCCGAACCGATCATAAGAAAGGGACATACACCAAGAAGTTCATGGCCTCATATTGTGTACCTCTTATTCAAATCTTGCCGGCCGGCCACATATTGTGAACCTAAATGCCACGAGACATGATAGCTCATTTTGTGAAGGATATTTTATGATGTTTGCAATTTTACAAGTTTAATATTTTTGATAAATGTGAAACTTTAATTCGGTTGTTGCATCACAAACTATATATGCCGCGATTCTAGCCATAACACCCGTCGCTGATCCATCAGAACGGTGGTGGCGGTGAAGACCGCGGGAGTAGCGGCGTCGTCATCCAAGAGCCCCCTCCCCGACACGTCGTGAATCCGAGGCTGGAGTGGCAGGTTCCCCCGGCATATGCTATGGTTGTGCTGAGGATCTAGACGTGTGCGCTGATGGCTAATGTGATCCTATTGGGAACCCCAAGAGCAGGGTGTAAAGCAGCACAGCAGCAAGTTTTCCCTCAGTAAGAAACCGAGGTTATCGAACCAGTAGGAGGAAGGAAACGATACACAGGTGTTGAAAGCAACGCGGAAACCTGCACAACACAGACTCAAGACTTTGCCCCAACGAATCAGTGAGGTTGTCAAGCTCACCGGTTTACAGTAACAAAGTATTAAACGTATGGCGTGGAAGGTAATGGTTTCCAGCAAGTAAACAAGTAACAGTGGAAGATGTATCAATGGTAAAGATTGGACCGGGGTCCATAGTTCACTAGAGGTGCTCTCCTTAGATAAACAACATGGCATGAAGGGTAAACAAATTACAGCAGGGCAATTGACAAGAACTGAGCATGGCATAACAATGCAATACTAGTCAGAAAGATCCTATGAGATTCGATTGGGCAATACAACAAGATACATAGACCGCCATCCAACTGCATCTACGACTAGAAGTCCACCTTCAGGTTATCATCTGAACCCCCTCCAGTATTAAGTTGCAAGCAACAGACTACTGCTTTAAGCAAAGTGTGTAAGGTAAACAGTCCACATGTTCCATGAACAAGAGACCATTGTTTTCTCCCTATTAGCAACAACACATCTACAACCGAAGAGATTTCTGTCACTTCCCTTGGAAACAAGAGGCATGAACCCACTATCGAGCATAAATACCCCCTCTTGGAGTCACTAGAAACTACTCGGCCAAGATAGCTACTAACAACGGAGAGCATGCAAGATCACAAACAACACAGACATGATAGAATCATAAAGACAAAACCATTAATCAATCTGACATAGTAATCTCAATATCCATCGGATCCCCGCAAACACAACATGCATGATTACAAATAGATTAGATCTTGATCATGAACGGATCTCACAAGATCTATACATGAAAGCTCAAGGAGATACAACCAGCTAGCTACTACATGGACCCATAGTCCAAGGTGGAACTATTCACGCATCATACCAGATAAGAAGGCCTCCGGAATGATCTCCCCTCTGGCAGGGTGCCGGGAAGAACTTCAGATCCCCCTAATTTAGGGACGATGGTGGCGGCGGCTACAGACGGTTTCGTGGAGTTTTGATCGGGTACCCAGGGTTTCTGTATCGGGGGCTTCTTATAGGCGAAGAGGCGAGGCTAGGAGGCGTCCAGGGCCCCCACACCCTACCCAGGCACGAGGTGGGCCCACCCGCGCCTAGAGGGGTCTGGCCTCCCTGGTTCGCTTTTCCGTCTCGTCTTCTGGATTCGTGTCCTCCATGGTAAAAAGAATAATTTTTGAGATGACATGCACCATCAAAACCAAGATCAAACCATTTTCAAGCATTGAAAGCTGGGATCAATGAACTCTAAACATGTGCATGAAAGATGGAGTTCTAACAATAAGACAAAGTAACTGTGCATGCAACATGAAAGGCTACAAACAAAGATCATGAATAACATGCATTGAAAAACGTTTGTTTGTTTCACATACAAAAAACATGGTATAGTGGAAATCATCTTGTCCCTCATAGAGTAGCAAATAGATGCATAGGACACCTTCAAAGTTCACAAGGGTGACTAGATACAGATAGCACAAGAACAAGTAATATCACAATATGCATCAATCAATAAGTTTTGGGACACTGCACACAGAATGGAAACTATGCTCTCTTAATGGTTCCTAAAGGTAGAAGGTGGAGACTCAATAATAGTGGAAGGAAGGCCCTTCATAAGGGAAGCAGGGATTTCAAGTTTCAAAAAGAGCTTCCAAAAATTATGGTACTTGTTAGCTTTCAGCCCTTATTGCCCCTATCATAAGCATCTTGAAGTGGTTAAGGTTAAAGTGAACAAACTATGGTGTATATGCTTGACAAAGTATAAGTTGGCAATCTCAAGTCCCTTGAATATGAGGGCCACACCTCATGGTACTCAACTTCAGTCACCTGTAAGTACTTTTCATTGTAAGTACATGCGTATCATAGAGAACCGCCAATGGGGTACCCCTTGCACATGGTACATGAGCTATCCCATAACCAAAATGACAAGGCAAGCAGACAATGAGCATCTCAACGATCTTTTTATTTACTGTGTGCATAGATTTTTATTGAGGATGCTTCATAGATAGCTCACTATGGTGATGCTGCAAGTTTCCACCATGATTAGGCATGGCTTAGGCTAGCGGCACATGCGTTTATCTAACACAAAATACAAAATCCATGGACTTACAAGCTCCCTATTTATTTCACACCGGTGTCATCCATAGACAAAACAACATGATATCAACCGAGTACAAAGTACAAGTGCAATGTTGGAAACGTTCCCCATGACAGCATGGTTCTGCTAATTTCAACGTATAAGTGCAAGCATATACAACATGGAAAACACAATGGTTCAAGTTTATTAGGGGCAAAGAATATAAAGTGTGCCATCAAGTTTGTGAGGGCTTTAATCACTAAGTTTTCACATAACGAAATAGTTTTTAATTGGAAGATAGATGAAAACAAGAATATACTTGGAATGGTGTAACACTCCATGTATAGGATTTTATAGTGGACACTTTGGAATAACTTGGTTTCTTGGGAGTTGGAAGCATGATTAGAGCTTACTCATACAAGTGGAGGCTAGCAAAAGACTGGGAGCAACCAACTAAGAGATCAATAGTGTCCATAATCATGCAGAGCGACAAAACATTACTAATAAAAGCATAGAGTGGTACTACAAGTCAAGGAATAAATGATCATATAGGCTATGGTGTCTTTTCATAGTCATAACATGGTGTGAGCATGTGCCAAGTCAACCCAAACAAAGCATCAAAGGAGAATACCACAATCCTATGCTTTTGTATGCCAAAACAACGCATAATTTCTTCAAGGCACACTAAGCAATCCCAATTGTTTGGAACAAGACATGCTACAACAATAATCACTAAGCATAAGGTCAAAACAACACCTAGCATGTCATTCTAAATTCTAAGTCATAGTCAATGCAAGCTCCTCTTGCACTTTCAAGCAGGAACTTCCTACTCCTTTCCAACACCAAGCAACTTATTTTAAGCAACACAACGAGAACAGGGGTCCAAACTACTTTATTCAAGCAAACTAAACAACCTAATAAAATCAAACGAAAACTAAGACGCTCCAAGAACAACACAACTGTGCATGAAACAATAAAAACGAAGTGTCTAGACAGACCTGAGCTTTTTATTGATGAAGAAGGGGATGCCTTGGGCATCCCCAAGATTTGACGCTTGTACCTCTTGGATATTTCTTGGGGTGACACCATGGTGGCATCCCCAAGCTTGAGCTTTTGTCCATTCTTCATCTCATTGCATCATTCTTTCTCTACACCTGAAATTTTTCCTTCATACAAAACTTCACACAATCTTCATGAGCAACATTAGTTTATTCAAAAGATATTAGACCTTAGGGAAAGCTTTGGAACATCAAGGCTTTTCACTAAAAACAGAAGATACTATAGAAACTCATTCAAAAATCTCAATTAACTCAAAAAGAAATCCATAAGAAGAAAATGCAAATAATGGTAGAAATCTGTCAAAACAGACCAGGAGTTAGAAACTGATTTTTTTTGAAAAATCTTATGTTGCTCAAATCAAAAAGTGTTGAACTAAATGAAGTTAGCTAACATACTGGGGTATTTATTCGTACATTTTCAGCTCAATATGAGTTATAGAGACTCCTCACGAATTTTTATGGTGGAGGACATAAATCTGTTTTGGGACAGCAACTCCCCAAATCTTACTTCCCTCTCATTAGAGGTCATTATTGGCACAAAAAGCAAACAAAAAGGATACGAAGAGGTCATTACTAAAGTAATAACTTCCAAGACTCAAGGAAATTCTTGGTTTATCTCCCAACAAGTACTTTTCTTTAACGCCTTTAAGTTAGGCACAAGAAGCAAGAAGAATCAAGTATTTTCAAATGAAGCAATCACCCTCTTGTTCTTTCCTTTCTTACCTTTATTCTTATCTTTAGGGAAAACATGGTTGCTTACTGGAGGAGCAAAATGCATAATGAATTTTCCCACATCTATTATTGCTCTAAGGTGTTTCAGTAGGGATCTTCCAAGTGTAATCTGTTCTTTGCCTACACATCCAATAACAAGATAATCAGTAGACACCATTTTCCCTGAGGTTTTTGTAAACACGCCTTCAGCTATTACAATTGGTAATAAAGTGGCATTATTAGTAATTGAGATTTCCTCTCCTCCTTTAGAAAGCCCCCAAAGACTCAAAGAATCATAAATATCTTTAGGCATGAGGCAAAATTCAGACATGATATCACAGCGAGCATCAAAAAGTGTAGTATTTATAGAGACTTTGATTGTGGAGAACCATTTTGAAGGCTTAGAGTTTATGGGAACATAATCATGTTAAGCCATAAGTGTGTGATAGCAACTATTCATAGCAGCAATACCGGTCTCAAGAGTGTTCAACCTGGCAAAAATATTTGTGAAAGAGGAATCAGACTTGCCAGGTGTACCATAAATCATAATCATTTTTTATGGCATCTAAAGCTTAATCCTCAGAACAAAGTAAAATATCTTTCTCAGCCACATCATCCAAAGCATATCTATAACGAAGAGCAATACCGTGGTATAAACTATTAATAACCAAGCTAATACTAATCTTAGGCTCAGTTTCCCTCTATAAAGCGGAGATTCTAGACCAAGCTTCTTTAAAACTCTCTTCACTTTTTTGCTTAAAAGTGGAGATTTCTTCCATAGGTGAAATAAAGATTGGTCCAAAACCAGACATGGTAGCAACTAAAGCAGGAACTAATTTTTTTGTGTTTTTGAATAAAGCAAGCAAACCAAACTAGGATGATTTTTTTGGGTTTTTTGAAAATAGGCAAACAAAACCAAGCACAAGAAACTAAGAAAACTAAAAACAAAGTAAAGAGAAAGGAAGTGAAGGACTCCCCTTGTGAAGACGTCCTTAGCCTCCCCGGCAACGGCGCCACAGAAGCTTGATGGCTACCGTGAGCCAGTTGGGAACCCCAAGAGCAGGGTGTAAAGCAGCACAGTAGTAAGTTTTCCCTCAGTAAGAAACCGAGGTTATCGAACCAGCAGGAGGAAGAATAACATCACATTGGTGTTGCAAGCAATGCGGAAACCTGCACAACACAGACTCAAGACTTTGCCCCAATGAATCAGTGAGGTTGTCAAGCTCATCAGTTTGCTGTAACAAAGGATTAAACGTATGGTGTGGAAGGTAATGGTTTGCAGCAAGTTAAAAAGTAACAGTGGAAGATGTATAAATGGTAAAGATTGGACCGGGGTCCATAATTCACTAGAGGTGCTCTCCTGAGATAAACAACATTGCATGAAGGGTAAAAAAATTATAGCAGGGCAATTGACAGGAACTAAGCAAGGCATAACAATGCAATACCAGACAAAAAGATCCTATGAGATTCGATTGGGAAATACAACAAGATATATAGACTGCCATCCAACTGCATCTATGACTAGAAGTCCACCTTCAGGTTATGATCCGAACCCCCTCCAGTATTAAGTTGCAAGCAACAAACAACTGCTTTAAGAAAAGTGTGTAAGGTAAACGATCCACTTGTTCCATGAACAAGAGACCGTTGTTTTCTCCCTAGTAGCAACAACACATCTACAACCGAAGAGATTTCTGTCACTTCCCTTGGAAACTAGAGGCATGAACCCACTATCGAGCATAAATACCCCCTCTTGGAGTCACTAGCAACTACTTGGCCAAGATAGCCACTAACAACAGAGAGCATGCAAGATCACAAACAACACAGACATGATAGAATAATAAAGACAAAACCATTAATCAATCTGACATAGTAATCTCAATATCCATCGGATCCCCATAAACACAACATGCATGATTACAAATAGATTAGATCTTGATCATGAACGGAGCTCACGAGATATATACATGAAAGCACAAGGAGGAGATACAACCAGCTAGCTACTACATGGACCCATAGTCCAAGGTGGAACTACTCACGCATCATACGGGAGAAGAAGGCCTCCATGACGATCTCTCCTCCGACAAGGTGCTGGGAAGAACTTCAGATCCCCCCAATCTAGGGACGATGGTGGCGGCGGATACAGACAGTTTCGTGGAGTTTTGATCGGGTACCCAGGTTTTCTGCATCGGGAGCTTCTTATAGGCGAAGAGGCGAGGCTGGGAGGCGGCCAGGACCCCCACACCCTACCAAGGCGCGGGGTGGGCTCACCCCGCCTAAAGGGGGGGTCTGGCCGCCCTGGTTCGCTTCTCCGTATCGTCTTCTGGATTCGTGTCCCCCGTGGTAAAATATTGACTTTGGCTTTTGTCCCGTCCAATTCCGAGAATATTGATTTTCTGCCTTCCTGGAACCAAAAATAGAAGAAAAAAGGCAACTGGCACTATGGAAACTTGTTAATAGGTTAGTTCTAGAAAATATATAAAAACACGTCAAAGTGTAGACAAAGCAAAGCAAAGTAGATACTAAACAAGAATGAAACATCAAAAATTATAGATACGTTTCTGACGTATCATGCGCCTAGCAACGACGATGACGAAGACAAATACGAAGACAAAGACAACCCTAAATATGGAAACCGGGACTAATGGTCCGTTTCCTACTATAACTTTCCCGAACTATGAAGATGTTGTTCCATTCTTGTGCCGGGAAGCTAACTAATTTCACATATTAGGGAGTGCCTCTATGACCAGCTTTTGGAGATGCCTGAGGACTGGATCCTTAGGCATCTCCATAGAGCTGGTCGTAGTGTTCTCCCTGCTCTCGCACACCATCTTGCAGTTTATAACTTCTCTAACTAGATCAATATGTCTAGGAGCTAACTAATTTCTCATATTAGGAAGTGCCTCTATGACTAGTAATGTGGAGATGCCTGAGGACTGGATCCTTAGGCATCTCCACAGAACTAGTCACAGTGTTGTCCCTGCTGTCGCAGACCATCTTGTTTGCACAGACTGGATGGCTATTTATTGATTAAGAAGAACGACATAGTGTAGACACTCACCCCTTTCATTAGTGTTGCCACCCACCATAATAGTGTAGTCACTCACTGGCATAGTGCCGCCACCCACCAAAATAGTGTCGTCACCCATGTTTAGTCTCGGTTGGTTCTCACCCATGTTTAGTCTCGGTTGGTTCTCCAACCGGGACTAAACATGAACCTTTAGTACCAGTTGGAGACACCATCCGGGACTAAACATGCTCACGCCGGCCCTAGCGTGCCACGACCCATTAAGTCCCGGTTGGTTTCTACAACCGGGACTAAACATGAACCTTTAGTCCTGGTTAGAGACACCATCCCAGCATAAGAAATTCAAAAATGGTCCGAACAATGTAAATACTTCACGTGGTGTTATATTATGTGACATAGTTGGAAGGAAAAATACCAAACTTCATATATTGATTATGTCTCCAAAAACCTTCACAAAATGACCTATCATGTTGGAGGTTTCATGGATTTCGGTCCAAATGACCAATGTTATGTGCATAATCGCGGCATAGTTTGTGATATTGCGCCCATATTATGCTTGCATGTGAAACTTGGGACGTCGAACAATGTTGCATGAGGAAGTTTTCCTTTTCGTCGCACGAAAAGCCATTTTTCCATTTTTGGGGCTCAAAAAACGAGTCATTTTGTGAAGCAACCACCAAAATGCCATTTCAAAATGCTACCACCCCATTTTTAGAAAATAATAGACCATCTTACATGGATTATCTCCCAACCAGGAGATGTCAAACCTTTCCGTCCTTCCCGAGTGAAAAAGAAAAATGTCTATCGAATTGGTCGAAAGTGGGTCCGATTTGAACTACAGGTACATGATCTAACGCCCGTGATTTTTTGAAAAAAAATCATTTTTAGACTCACAATATGTTTTTTGTTCAGAGATCCAATGCAAGTTCTAACGAGTCTCATCCCCTATCTTAATGCCCCTGTTTTAACCATAGTTCGAAACATGAAAAATTCGAAACAGGCATAAGAAATCCTTCACGTGGTGTCATATTATGTGACGTAGTTGCAAGGAAAAATATGAAACTTTGTATATTAATTATGTCTCAAAGAAACCTTCACAAAATGACCTATTATGTTCGAGGTTTCATGGCTTTCGGTCAAACGACCAATGTTATGTGCATAATCGCGGCATAGTTTGTGATACTTTTCCCATATTGTGCACACACGTGCATCTTGGGACGTCGAACAATGTTGCAGGAGGAAGTTTACCTTTTCGTCGCACGAAAAAGCTATTTTCCATTTTCCAGGCGCAAAAAAACGGGTCGTTTTGTGAAGCAACCACCAAAATGTTGTTTCAAAATGCTACCATCCCATTTTTTTAAAATACGATACCACCTTAAATAGACGATCTCCTAACCGGGAGATCTCAAACCTTTCCGTACTTCCTGGGTGAAAAAGACAAATGTCTGCCAAATTGATAGGAAGTGGGTCCGGTTTGAACTACAGGTACATGCTCTAACGCCCGTAATTTTTGAAAAAAATCATTTTTAGACTCATAATATGTTGTTTATTCAGAGATCCAATGCAAGTTCTAACGAGTCTCATCCCCTATCTTCGTGCCCGCCATTTTGACCATAGTTTGAAACGGAAAAATTCGAAACGGGCATATGAAATTAAAAAAAATAGTGTGAACAATGTTAATCCTTCGCGTGGTGTCATATTATGTGACATGTTTTCAAGGAAAAATACAAACATGGTATATTTATTATATCTCAAAAAAACTTCACAAAATAACCTATCATGTTCGAGGTTTCATGGCTTTGATCCAAATGACTAATGTTATGTGCAGAATCGTGGCATAGTTTGTGATACTGTTCCCATATTGTGCACACACGTGCATCTTGGGATGTCGAACAATATTACAGGAGGAATTTTCCCTTTCCGTCGCACGGAAAAGCCATTTTCCATTTTCTGAGCGAAAAAACGGGGCATTTTATGAAGCAACCACCAAAATGCTGTTTTAAAATGCTACGACACCATTTTTATAAAATACTATACCACCTTACATGGACGATCTCCCAACCGGGAGTTCTCAAAACTTCTCGTCCTTCCCGGGTGAAAAAGACAAATGTCTGCCGAATCGGTAGGAAGTGGGTCCAGTTTGAACTACAGTTACATGATCTAACGTCCGTGATTTTTTGAAAAAATCATTTTTAGACTCATAAGTTTCTTCAGAGATCCAATGCAAGTTATAACGAGGGTCATCCCCTATCTTCATCCTCGCCGTTTTGACCATAGTTTGAAACATGAAAAATGGTTAATAGCTTAAATAGTTACAATAATTATTTTAGAAAACATAAAATGGTTTTAAATTAGTTATTCAAATTCAAACACTTTTTATGTTTAAAGTTTTTTAAGATTCCAAAATATGCAAAAATATTAGTTAATTCATTTTTAATTGAAAATGGTTAATAGTTTAAATACTTAAAATAATTATTTTAGAAAACATAAAATGGTTTTGAATTAGTTATTCAAATTCAAACACTTTTTATGTTTAAAGTTTTTTAAGATTCCAAAATATGCAAAAAATATTAGTTAATTCATTTTCAATTGAAAATGGTTAATAGTTTAAATAGTTTTTTTAAAGGAATGCACTAGGGAAAGCCCCTAGAGCGAGTTTGTTTTCAAAATAATAAGAACCCAAATATGCATCCGTGGGGACTTGAACCTGGGTGGCTGGGTTGTACATCCACTTCCCTAACCAAGTGACCTAGGCTCACTTCATATAGTTTAAATAGTTATAATAATTATTTAGAAATAGAAAATGGTTTTGAATTAGTTATTCTAATTTAAACACTATTCATGTTTGAAGTTTTTTAAGATTCCAAAATATGCAAAAAAAATAGATAATTCATTTTTAATTGAAAATGGTTAATAGTTTAAATAGTTACAATAATTATTCTAGAAAAGAGAAAATAGTTTTGAATTAGTTATTCAAATTCAAACACTATTCATGTTTAAAGTTTTTTAAGATTCCAAAATATGCAAAATATATTAGTTAATTCATTTTTAATTAAAATGGTTAATAGTTTAAATAGTTACAACAATTATTTAAGAAAACATAAAATGTTTTTGAATTATATATTCAAATTAAAATACTATTTATGTTTAAAGTTTTCTTAGATTCCAAATGAATTACCAATAAAAACCATTACAAATTTAAACTCCTAAATAAAAAATATGGCGGGAACCTATATAGAAAAATTGATTTTTTTCGAAAACACGCCCTTTAGTCCCGGTTGGAGATTCCAACCGGGACGAATATGCTCTACGCAGGCCGCTTAGGGCCAACCCCAAATTGGCTCTTAAATCCCGGTTGGTGGCTCCAACCGGGACAAAAGGGTGGAGCATTTGTCCCGATTGGTGGCACCAACCGGGACGTATGACCTTTTAGTCTCGGTTGGAGCCACCAATCGGCATGATTGCCCCTTCATTTATAACCACGTGCCCCTTTCCCTTTTCATTCTTCTTTGTTCAACCGATCAAAGAACAGAGCATCCGCCGACCTCCACGCGTCGTTGTTAGGCTGCCGAACCGCCGCCCCGCTGCCAGCCTCCACTCACTGCAGCCGGCCTCCACGCGCGTCGGAGCTCGCCGCCCGCTCACCAGAGCTCGCCACCCGCACCGCCGCTGATCTCCCCTGCACAAGACTGGCCTCATGCGCTTGTCATATCACACGCCACACATGTACAAACGCACACACACTGTACATTTTTTTAGTTTTTTTGTGGATTTATTTCATTTTAGTTGTAAATATTATGTATTTATTTGATTTTAGTTGTAAATATTGTATATGTAAATATTGATTTAGTTATAAAAATTGTAAATATTGATTTTAGTCGATTTAGTTGATTTTAGTTGGAAATATTGTAAATATTGTGTATGTAAATATTTATTTAGTTGTATATATTGTAAATATTGAATTTAGTAAATTGAGTTGATTTTAGTTGTAAATATTGATTTAGTTATAACAATTGTAAATATTGATTTTAGTGGATTTAGTTGATTTTAGTTGGAAATATTGTAAATATTGTGTATGTAAATATTGATTTAGTTGTAAATATTGATTTTAGTGGATTTAGTTGATTTTAATTGTATATGTTCATTTTATTATGAATAAAGATCAATTGATGAGCATTTTTATTATTGTGTATGTACATATTAGGTTTTCTCCGAATTAGGGTTTATATCTCTTGGCACCCGGCTCTATCCCCCCAAATATCGCCTACCTAACCTTCTCCCTTAGCCGTTTTGACTTATCCGCTTTTCCACCTTTGCAGAAAATATGGAACCACGCGGCAAATACGAAGAAAAAGAAGAGTTGATCCATGATGTGATCCGCGGGGAAGAAATGGATGTATCGACGTTTTTGAACAACTCTAGTGAGGGTGATCCTCTTTTCGCCGGAACAGACGACTTTAGTGTGGGAAAAGGCGATGGCTTTCGTGAGGGAGAAGGCAACGACTCTGATGGAATATTAAATATTACAAACTCCGGAGAGGTGCATATATATATTAATTAATTAATCCTATGCAATCTATATACATATATTAACGCTCTTTCTTCTTTTAACCCTCTAGATCAAGAAAATCTTCTGCAAAGAGCAAACGAAGCCCAGCCAAAAAGTTGGAAAACCATGAAAGGTATATGATCGATGAAGTCGTTGCCGATGGCGAACCAACGGCTCCCCTTCATGTCAAAAACAAATTTGTAGCGCAATGCGGAGTAATTGTTAGGGACTTTGTCCCGATCACCATTCGAGATTATAATAAGCCAAAGGAGGAAGGAGTTACATATACATATATCCCGGACAAAGCCAAAGATTTAATTTGGAGGAGTCTCATGATTAATTTCACCCTACCGAAGGTACAGCTAGGTCCAAATGCAAAGAATCCAGATGAGGAGGCCAAGCAACATGCCGCTGCCATGAAGGAAAGGGTCAAGGAGTGGGATCTTAAGAAGATGGCCCAGCAATTCACCATCTAGAAGAAAATATTGCACCTAGACTTTATCATGAAAAAGAAGATTCCGGATTTCAAGAGAGCGTATGAGAAGATAAAAGACCACTGGGATGAGTTTGTGGAGTACAAGAAATCAGATGTAGCTCAGAAAAGGTCTAAAACAAATAAGAAAAATGCTGCTAACAAGAAGTATCACCATACTATGGGGCAAGGTGGCTACATGGATGGCATTCTTAAGTGGAAGAAACTTGAGGACGACCTGCATGCTAAAGGGGTCTTTCCAGGGACAACCGATTGGCTCGAACGCGCCAAGAATTTGTTTTACAGGCATGTGGACACGTTGGACTCAGAAGGTATGAAGAAAACCCCTTACCCATCGAAGACATTAGAAATACAGTAAAGGATGTTGAAGAGGGGAGGTTTGTTTCTGATAGAGAGAATGACGAGCTCACACTCGCCCTTGGTAATCCAGAACACAAAGGACGAACATGAGGCACAATAGGCTCCAAACCATGGAACATTGGGTTTCCCGTAGAGATGAAGAATATCCTGATAGAAGCCATAAGAGGAGAAAGGACAAGGAGGAAATTGAAGAAAATATTCAGGCAGACTAGATGCATAACATTGAAGAACAATTAAAGCGGCAACAATTCAAATTGACGCATTTAGCCAGCAAGGTACTACTGGCCCATCTCAGCGGCACATGGTAGAACCAGCATTCGATGCTACCGGTCTATCTAATAATCGTAAAAGCAGCGTGGCTTCCACGAAGGTCTCGGGTGATGATGATGGTGCACCGACGATGTCTCATCTTGGCTACCCGTTGGATGATATCATGGAGATGACACATTGTGAGCTACATGTCAAATTTGTGAACATCACAATGAAGGTGGCGGTCGGCTATGCCTTACCAATTGGACCTGAACCAACTTACCATTGTCGTCCGGTTTTGCAGGGCTACGCTATTGTCGGGGTGGATGAAGTAATGCACGAATTTCACCAGCTGAAGCTTGACTACCCTGGAAGTGACGGGGATAACCATTCTATGGCGAAAAGAATACATCATCCTGCCAAATCAAACGCCAAGGCCATCGATTTCTTAGACCACTCCATCTTCGCCGCCGCCTCACCTGTATCCAGCGCAACAGTCGTCTCCGCTGCCTCACCCGTCTCCAATGCAACAGCCGTCTCCAGCGCACCCATCGCCGCCGCGCCAGCCGTCGCCACCGCGTCAACCGACTCAGGACAAAAATCATAAGAGTACCACCGCTAATCTGCGGAGTGGTAAGCGATCACCTAGATGTAAACAGGAGACCCTGCCAAAAGTACTAAAGGTTCCTCCCAATAGACCTTACGACTATGCTCCAGAGAAGACTGCGGTGATCGTATAGGCAGAAACGACAGAGTTCTTTTGCTAAACTGAAGCGGACGATAGAGCTAGAGTTCCCTAGCACCAAAGAAGATAAAGACCGAGTGCTCAAAATGCTGAAGACCCTTCACCAACCCGAGCCAGGCTGTCATCAGACTATGAGCACTCTATTCTCAAATCACATGCGGCACAAAAACGGTCGAAGAGTAGTAGTGCAGGCGGGAAATTAGTTCCCTAGCTTGGTGAACAAAAAAACAATCGTACCCCCGCTCAAGGTGATTTCCCATACCAATGTGGGGTCGAGCAAATGTGCGGTCGAAGAGTAGTATGATCCAGAGTTAGTTGAACTCTATGGAGAAGCGGCCACTACTCAAGGTATGAGTATTGCTAAGTACTTATCTCAGTTACAGTACTTCCCCAAGGCTGAAGAAGCATATAAATACCAGTACGTGAATCCTCTCATCAAACCTGAGGAGTTCAAGAATCTAGCAACAAAAAATGCGAAGATTGCATAACTGGTACATGGATGCCTTAAAGGTTGGGAAAAACTGGATAATACTGGGAGTTAAAAAAGAGCATTACGAGAAAGGAGATGACGTGGTAATGATTGAATTTTACAAACTATTTCAGTTATTCAATCAAGACTCCATCGACAAATTGATCGTCAGTGCCTATTGTCCTAAGTAATAATTCTATAATTAAATATCTAGCTAGCTCACCTCTTTTATTGCATGTATAATCATACTCACTATATTATCCAGAATGAAGGTTCTCGAATGCAAAAGAGGACGCATCTATGACATTGGGTTCATTGACCCATATTTTGTTCATGAATGTAATCTCAAAGAAAGACCCAAGGAAACAGAGGATAATATTGTACACTCGTTAAGATTTTAAGGAATTAGAAGGGAAATACTATTTCCTTACAACTTTGAGTGAGTGTTATTGTCTTGTACACATTCTTTTTCACTTACTCGATGTTAAGTGTATAATAGATGAGTTATGCATGCGCAGCTTCCACTATGTTCTGCTAATCTTTCAACCTGACAAAGGGCGGGTACAAGCATAAACCCCTTGAATAGTGGGTGGACATGCAGATGATGCTCCAGCGGTAATTTCAATCATTATGGCACCATATCGGCAACTTTCGTGAATTTCCTGTTATCAAGTAATTAATAAATTATTTTATTCGTTTTCTTCATCGGACATTGCTTAGAAACGATTCACCACCAAGGCTAGGGGTGCTTGAAAAGAGGAGCTTACATTTGAACCACTGGATGTAAGAACTACTAGAAAGATCTGCGCATCTCTTTGATTCTAGTTTTGATACCATTATCATTCTTGATTATTAATTTGATTGAACTCTGTTCTTGTAAAGTGCCTGACGCAGGGACCCGGGAATAATTTATGTGGATACTATGTTTACGAGTTCATTTGCCAGACGTGCTGTGAGAAAGGCAAAAATTTAGAGCAACTTCACATACGTAAACAGTTTTCACAGTTTTCTATTACCATCAATTGTGTTTAATTTTATTAATATATGTTGACTCCTTTATACCAAATCAAACGACGCGGGACGGTTTTCTGCCAAAGGATCGCGTACGAGAAATTTAGGAGGAATTGGCAGGATTCTTAGATGAAGTGGTCCTAAAACAAAAGAAGAATACCATATGGAGTTCAATTTATAAGGCAATAGAAACCATAAAAAGAGATTATTTTGTATATATATGCATGAAACTCGTGTATCGAATGTAATATGTTTGACACTTCGATCTATATATTCATAATGATATTGTGTAATTTAATGGTTCCTTTGTTGCTGAGTATAAAACACAAAATAAAAAGGAACACAATAAATAGAAAAATACAAAATGAATTCTGTGCCGCTGCACAAAAAGTGGCCAAAATGAATTCTCTGTCGCGGCAAAGAAAAGTGGCCAAATTGTTGCCACGGCAGAGAATTATCTATCCCGGTTTGTAAGCAGAGAATTATCTATCCCGGTTTGTATTACAAACCGGGACGCATGATTCTCCCCTCGCAACCGAGAACGGTACATGGAACCCTTTTAGTCCCGGTTCGTAGTTCAATCGAGACTAAAGGGTGGGATCTTTAGTTTCAATTGCCTCGTCACGATTGCGCAACCAGGACTAAAATCCCCTACGAACCGGAACGAAAGGCCTAGTTTCCACTAGTGCAGGAACACAAAGAGGGCCGCAGTTATGGAAGGACACTAGTGGAAACAGGGCCTCTAGTTCCAGACCGTAAGGTCCTTTAGTCCCGGCTTTGAACCGGGACTAATCAGGCGGGACTAGAGGCCCACCACTACTCCCGGCCCAGTTACCAGCCGGGACTAGTGGCTATCCATGTGGCTGACCCTGCGCGCTCAGGGTAAGCATCGGGACTAGTGGGTCTCTGCCGCGACAGCATTTTGCACATTTTCTCTGTCGCAGCAGAGTATTATCTTGGACTAGTGATTTCTCTGCCACGGCAGAGATTTTATTTTGTATTGTTTTATTTATTTATTTTTCATTTCAAAATGGTTTTTGAATATTTGTACACCATCACATATCGTACACGTTCGTGCATATATAAAAGATAACTTGTATTATGATATCGAGCATATAAATATATACAATTTACATAGTTACATGAAGATCAAAAAATCTTGGGACTAGAGCACGTATGTTCGATTACATGGAGATCGGTAGCGCCTATTCACACTAAATTCTCTGGCATCATGTATGATCTCTTTGACAATAAATCCCGCCAGCTCCTTCGCAATTGCTAGTACGCGTTGCTCTGGTAGTAGTTGCTCCCGCATTCTCTCGAACTATATATAAGAAAAAGGATATCAATATGAATATCTATGAAGATAACAAAAGGTGACGGCAATAAAATGATAGCGTGAATGAATTGCTTACGTCAACTCTATAATCCTTGTGTTCGGTGGTAAACGTGCGAATGAACTCGCCTACGTAGAATTCACATAGATTCGACCCCTGTGGCTTCCTCGCACACTCTAAGAGAATAGAATTCAATCAAAATAATAATTTAGCATCATTATTGTATTGAAACTAGAAGTAAAGAGATGCGCGGACATATCACGTGCTACTTACCGAGACCGCCCTAAACGTCAGCTTCTCACTAAATACACTGGTAGCCTCGCGCTTGAACCGGATACAAACCCTGACCGACGAAGAAAATGAATGAATGAGTTATTTATTCCCTAATATCTCAAGAAATCAATGAAAGAGACCGATATAGCGTGAAACATACTTCTGGAGCATGTCCTGCATGCTGAGGAAATCTTCTAGGTTTCTCTTTGATGGGTCCATGACATCAACTATTCCCTTACCAAGTTGAATGTCTAGAAGAACCCAGTGGAATCTGCAAACATTTATATATACATCAGTAACTCATTAGTTACACATATTAGCATCGACTAATCAAAAGTGAATGTGTACAACAGAGTAAGACCCTCACCTGAAATTGTAAGGAAATAGTATGTGGTCAGAGAAATTTTGCTCCATTAGAAACCTTAGAATGTTTTCCTCCGTCTCCTCGGGGTTATCCGTTAGCGTGGCTATATGCACTTTATCTGGGTCAATGAACCCAATATTGTAGATTCTTTTTATTTTACATTCCAGGATCTTCATTCTGCATAATAAGGATAATTACATGTTTTGAACTAAACAACTAAAAAACTGAACATGTAGGCAATGAATTCAACAACTTATAGACAATAGCAGCTGAGGATGGATTTGTCCAGGGCATCGAGATGGTACAACTGGAATAGTTCTGGAAACTCAATATGGACCTCTTCAGGTCTGAAGTAGTACTCGGGTGGTACATTGGCTACGATCATTATTCTCCCCTGCTTCATGACCGTCGAGTACCATTGATGGAGATTCCGCATTTGTGTTGGCAGTTCTTTCAGCCTCTCTTTGCTGATCAAATCCTCACCTGCGACATATTTAGGGGCTATTGACATCTTGGGTAGAAGGTCGAGTTGAGGGCCTAACAGTTCATCAAGACTAATTTCCATGCTGGCCGCCAACTCCGCAGCTATTGACATATCTACTGGCTGTTGTGCGAGGAGTGGAACGTTTTGTGAAACCACCTTGAGGGGTGCGATCGTTCGTTTGGCCTGTTGTCTGAGAAGGGGAACTTCTGATTTTTTACGGATTGCAGTTTTGGTCCCGCTTGCACCTATGCTTGCTGATTTTTTACCACTTGCACTTGATTTGCTTGATTTTCTTGATTTTCTCTTTGCCACTTCTTTCTGAAGTGTGCGTAGATAGTCATCTGGCTTATGGTGCAACTCATATTGCGATTTTGTGTTCAGAAAATCAAGTGCATATTCCTTTTACTTCTCGGTGTATACCGGAGCAGGCTCAGGTTTCTTCTTCTCAAAATGCGCCGCCACTTCGGCCTTTGCTATCGCTGCATATTCCACATCATTATGATCGTAAGGTCCGATGGGAAGATTCTTATGACACACTGTTGAGAGGGGCGACATTTTCTGTTTTGGGCTGCCGCGTCCTTTAGTACTCACTGACGGAGCACGCTTCCGCTTATTGTCCTTAGCGGACGGCGAAGACTACTGAACCTGCGGCGGAGATCGAGATGGACTCGGGATGTGGTGGTCGTAGTAATCATGGGGTGGGCTTCTTGGAGGTGATGGAGGTGGAGGTGGAGGTGAAGGAGACCTGCAATGACTCAGAGGCGGTAGTGTTATCCTTGGGGCCGAGCCTGGAAACCGTATGTTGTTCTTGTCCCATAGAATGATCCCACCAAGTACTTCTCCAAGTGTGATCTCACCTTCAGGTCCAGGGATGTCAAGCTCCATTGACTCCCACTCCTTTATGATTTGATCCACCCCCACTTTAGCATAGCCAGGTGGAATCTCACGGCCATGCCAACGTGCGTCAGGCGGACAAGGCAAAGCCGATCCGACCGCCACCTTCACATATATGTTCTTCAATTTATTATGGAGCTCACAAGGTATCTGCTCCTTAATTCCATCCACGGGGTAGCCGGGACCGCCATATGTATAGGATGCATTGTTAGACGGGACCTCCGATTCACCCACGTTGCTTTTCCGCTGAGATGGGTTGGCAGTAATATCGAGTGGAGGATTTTGCAAGAGCACTATTCCTCTAAGTTCGTCGATATGCTGCTGCTGCTTGTCAAGTCTTGCTAGCAGCTGGTTGAACTTGTCTGCCTCCTCCTCCTCCCTTCACTGCTTTGCTCTTTCTCGGCTTCTATAGGTACCTTGGTACTTAGGAATCCCAGTCTCCCATGTGAAACTCCCGTCAAGGCCGCGGACTCGTCCTGTATGTTCACGATTCCCGAGGACCAGGGTTAGCAAAGTCATTCTCTCTATTGGGATGAAACAATTTTATTCCATCTTTAATATCTTTCACCACTTTTATCCATGCACTCCTGGGTACCTTTATCCCGTCACTGCAAACAAGGTCCCCTGTAAGTTCGTCATATGTACTCTCATGCCCAAGGAACCAATTTCTTGCCCTCAAATCCCATTCTTCATGAATTGGTTCTGGAATGATCCCTTTAGCATGAAGCTCTTTCTATTTTGCATCCCACTTAGGCATGGCAGCCCCGTAGCCCCCTGGCCCCATGTTATGGTGATATTTCTTCTTCGTAGCATTTATCTTATTTTTTTCATACTTTTCCTCTGCATGTCTTGACCCCCTATACTCCACAAATGCATCCTAGTAAGGTTGCTGCTTCGCTAGATAGCCTTCGAATAATGGGGTTTTCTTGTCTTTCTAATATTGTTGCCATAATGACTTCTTCCAGTTCTTGAATAGTTCGGCCATCTTCTTTAGTGCAAACTGCTTGACTTTCTTTCTCATTTTATCCGTCTCGTCATCAGTGTCACATTCTGGCAGCTTGAAATGTGCCATTAGGTCAGTAAATAATTGCTCTTTGAATCTATCGTCGATATACACATCACTCCATTCAGCCTCTTTGGGCTTATTCCACTCTCGAACAGTGATTGGGGTGCGATCTCTAGCAACAGCTCCGCATTGTTGTACAAATATTTGTTTTGTTTTTTCGGTTCCAATGGTTCGCCCTCTCCTAAAACCTCTGTAATTTCATAAACAGTACCCTGGGGCAACTTTTTGGCTAGGCCGTGCTTGGTTTTCTTGCTCGATGTAGAGGCCTAAGAGAAGAAACATTCGTCAACATAATATATATACAACTAGGTACATCTAGTGATGATCATCGGACATCATATATATACCTCTTAGTTATGTGTTACGCGTGCATGGGCTTCTTCCTCTTGTTTGTTGGTCTCCTCTCCCTCACCGGATGAGTTCAGATGCCTCGAGAGAGATCCCTCATCGGCATCGTGAATCATATCCTCGAGCAAGTGTTCCGAATCTAGGTCTCTCTGGATTGGATTAGGTGGATCCATAGTTCCTGCAAAATGCACACCATATTTATATGAACTTAACAAATAAACCCTAAACCCTAAACCCGGAGGTGCGGTGGCGGTGGCCGATGATGGTCGCCGCGGGAGAGGCGGGAGAATAAGCGGCTTCCCGCGAGAACCACCACCCTAACCCTAACTCCGGTCACCACCGATCACCAACACCCTAACCCTAACCCTAACTCCGGTTACAAAGAGGGTCTTAAAATAAAAATACTATATTCACTATCATATTACAATAAAAAACCCTATTATAAACATAACTTACAAAATCCTAAATTAAGAACCCTAAGTACTAATCCTAAATTAAACATAACTATATACATTAAACTAAAAAATACTATATTACACTATTATATTACAATAAAAAACCCTATTATAAACATAACTTACAAAATCCTAAATTAAAATCCTAAGTACTAATCCTAAATTAAACATAACTATATACATTAAACTAAAAAATACTATATTACACTATTATATTACAATAAAAAACCCTATTGTAAATATAGCTTACAAAATCCTAAATTAAAAATCCTAAGTACTAATCCTAAATTAAACATAACTATATACATTAAACTAAAAATACTATATTGCACTATTATATTACAATAAAAACCCTATTATAAACATAACTTACAAAATCATAAATTAAAAATCCTAAGTATTAATCCTAAATTAAACATAACTATATACATTAAACTAAAAAATCCTAAGTACTAATCCTAACCCTAACACGGTGGCGCTGGCGGCAAGCACGGGCGCGGGAGGTGGCGGCGGGGAGCCTCGCGGCCGGCGCTTTGTCGGAATGGTGGCGATGGCGCGGCGAGCTCGGGGGTGGGCAGGCGCGGGGCGCAGGCGCGGGCGCGTGGGCAGCCGGCGGAGAGGAGGCGGCGGGCGTGGAGGTTATCCTCATCGGAGTTCGCGGGGGCAACCTGGTGGCATCTGTCGGCTGATGTCCTCCACTTCTCCCGGTGCATGGAACGCATCGGGGGAGAAGGGCCACTTTTATACCCCCTCTAGTACCGGTGCGTGGCACCAGTCGGGACTAAAGGGGGTCTCTAGTCCCGGCTGGTGCCACGCACCGGGACTAGAGGGGGGGCGTTTCATTTCGTGCGCTGGGCCAGACCCTTTAGTCCCGGCTGGTAACCTGGGCTGGGACTAAAGGCCCAAATTTGTGCGCGCTGAGCCAAAACCCCCAGCACGCTGCTTTTTTCAAATTTTTGAATATATCATTTAAAATATTTAAATTATACTTTTTTGCATACTGATGAATTTGAGAAAACTTTCAACATGAAAAGTTCTTGAATTTGAATAAATTAATCCAAATCCATTTTCTGTTTTATAAAATAATTATTTTAAATAGTCAAATTATTAACCATTTTGCCATTATTAATTTAAAAATGCATTAACTATTATTTTTGCATATTTTTGAATGTCACTAAACTTTTAACATGAAAAGTTCTGGAATTTGAATAATTAATCCAAATCCATTTTCTGTTTTATAAAATAATTATTTTAAATAGTCAAATTATTAACCATTTTTCCATTATCAAATTAAAAATGCATTAACTATTTTTTTGCATATTTTTGAATCTCACTAAACTTTCAACATGAAAAGTTCTTGAATTTGAATAATTAATCCAAATCCATTTTCTGAATAAGCTTTAGTCCCGGTTGTAGACACTAACAGGGACTAAAGATATTTCCCGCCATTTCTCACCGCTTCCCGCCAAGTTTTTCCGCCCTTTCCTCTGAACCGAGCTTTTAGTCCCGGTTGTAGCCACTAATAGGGACTAAAGATATTCCCGCCATTTCACACCGCTTCCCGCCATGTTTTCCCACCCTTTCCATCTATATATAGGCCGACCGCGCCATGGTTATGCACACATCCACACCTTCCTCTCTCACAGAAATGGACAACGCCTACTGGGCCATTCTGACCCTCGGGGAGACCGATGTGCTGTGCGCCTCAAGCTACCCTTGCCTACCAGGCTACCGGCCGCCCGCCGGCTGGATGCTGAGCGCCGGAGGGGTCCTGTCCCTCTTGTCCCTCAAGGCTCCGCCCGACAGGCAGCCATCACGAACCACTTCTACCACGAGCTCACAACAGAGCAGCGGATGGATCCCTAGTGGGATATCGACAACTACGACACCTAGAATGCCTTCTTCGCTAATTGGCGGGAAAGGGAGATCGCCAGGTACGAGGGTGATGGCCCGCCCCGGTGAACCACCACGAAGCCGGCCGCCGTCTGTGGTGAGCGAACCGTACTATCATCGACGTGATGTGCTACATCACCGGGGGAGACCATCCTCGCCTGCGGTGCCGACAATTCCACCCGCCACAGAGCCACAAGAAGGCCCCTCCCCCGCCCGTCATGAATCTGAGGCCGGAGTGGAAGGTGCCCCCGGTATATGCCATGGCTGGGCTGAGGATCCCCGGACTGGCAGGTGACGATGACGATGATGATGACAATGACAAATAAGACCCTGAAGTTGCGTACTATAGGACTAGGCATGATTATGACTAAAGGGTTTTTTAATACTAATAAATATATTGAGTGTTAGTCCCGGTTTGTTGCTGGACCGGGACTAAAGGGGGCCTTTAGTCCCGATTCCGTAGTCTCAGTTTTTAAATATTAATAAATGTCTTGAGTGTTAGTCATGTTTTGTGGTTGGACCGGGACTAAAGGGGGTCCTTTAGTTCCGATTCGTACTACGACTTTCCCAAACTATGAATATGGTGTCCCGATTCATACTTACCATGGAGATCTGATCTCCAAACACGTGTGGTCACATATTAGGGAGTGCCTCTATGACCAGTTTCTTGGAGATGCCGAAGGACTAGGCTCCAGCGGCATCTCCCTGAAACTGGCCGTAGTGGTGTCCCTGCTTTCGCACACCATCTTCCAGCTTGTAACTTCTCTAACTAGATCAATACGTCTGGGAGCTAACTAGCTACTTTCACATATTAGGGAGTGCCTCTATGGCCAGCTTGTTGGATATGCAGGAGGACTGGGCTCCGGCGGCATCTCCCTCAAGATGGCCGTAGTGGTGTCCCTGCTCTCGCAAACCATCGATCTTGGAGATGCCTTAAACTTGCTAGAGGACTGGCCTATTTATAGTACAAGCAGCTCGGCATAGTGTCGACACTCACGACATAATATCGACACTCACCCCTATTATTAGTGCTCACTCGTGTTTTGTCCCGGTTGGTGTCTCCAACCGGGACTAAATATTCATCTTTAGTCCCGGTTGGCGACACCATCCAAGACAAGGTACAAGACGCACGACATAATGTCGACACTCACCCGTATCATTAGTGCTGTCTGGCCCAGCCTGCCGCAATCCCTTCACTCGCGGTTGGTTTCTCCAACCGGGACTAAATATGAACCCTCTATTTATAGGCTTGACCTCCCTTTCTCTTTATTTATAGTGTGACCGTCATGGCTGGCCACCGAGGAGATGGTACGTCATCGTGTCAGGGAGGAGGATGAGCACGTCCGTCGCTCTATGGCTGCGTTGGATACCAGGGTCGACGATACCTTGCAAATTCTTCAGGGATCTCACCCGAGCTATGCTCGTGTGATGGTTTCGTCTCTTTTGGTATTCACCTCTCGCGGCTTAGGCACTCGAAGTCGTCGTCCAGTTGGATTGAGCAAGATGACCAATGTTGCATGCATGTGGATCTAGGTAAAATTTTTGACTCACAATATGATTCACAATATGATTACATAAAAGGTTTAATATATTACACAGATCACCAACATCCCTATCTAGTGTTGTTGTTTTCTTCTACGCCGTAGCCATAGAGAATCTTCATCATTTAACAGGAGGCTTGGGTCAGTTTTCACTTTGCAGGGCGGGATTTCATGAAACTTATTATAATCTTCTGACATATCTGTCTTCTCATCCACTCCCACGATGTTTATTTTCCCTGAAAGAACTATGTGGTGCTTTGGCTCATCGGACGATGTATTCTTTTGCTGATTTCTTTTTCTTGGTTTCGTAGACATGTCCTTCACATAGAAAACCTGAGCCACATCGTTGGCTAGGACAAATGGTTCGTCCATGTATGCAAGATTTTTGAGATCCACTTTTGTCATGCCATACTGTTCGTCTACATGTACCCCGCCTCCTGTCATCTTGACGCATTTGCACCAAAACAAAGGGACCTTAAAAGTAGGTCCATACTCAAGTTCCCATATCTCCTCTATGTACCCATAATATGTGTCCTTCTTCCCATTGTCATATGTTGCATCAAAGCGGACACCACTTTTTTGATTGGTGCTCTTTTTATCTTGGTGATCGTGTAAAATGTATTACCATTTATCTCGTACCCTTGTAAAGTACATATAGTCGAAGATGGTAACCGTGCCAACAAGTACAACAGATATTCAACAGTGTTGTTATTCATGAGATGTTTCTGCAACCAACTACCGAAAGTGTCCTCGTGTTCCACTTTAATCGAGGAGTCAGGCTTCCCCGGGTTTTCTGAGCGTATAATAATCTTGTGTTTCTCTATATACAGAGCCACCAAGATGGAATTTTGTAGAACTGTGTAGTGTGCTTTATTCAAAGAATCCCTGTCCATACATACCATTTTTTCCTTCCTAGTGTGCCTTTTCCAGTCAGCCTCCCCTCATACCGAGATTCAGGAACACCAATCGGCTTAAGGTCAGAAGAAAGTCAACACAAAAATCAATGACCTCCTCTGTTCCATAGCCCTTGGAGATGCTTCCTTCTGGCCTAGCACGGTTATTAACATATTTCTTTAAGACTACCATGAACCTTTCAAAGGGGAACATATTGTGTAGAAACACAGGACCGAGAATTCTAATCTCTTTGACTAGGTGAACTAGGAGGTGCGTCATAATATTGAAGAAAGATGGAGGGTACAACAACTCGAAGCTGACCAAACATTGGACCATATCAATCTGTAACCCTGATAGACTTTCTAGATCAATTACCTTCTGGGAAATTGCAATTGAGGAATGCACATACCTTCACAATGGCCAGCTGAACATTTTTTGGTAGAATCCCTCTCAATGCAACCGGAAGCAATTGTGTCATAAGCACGTGGAAATCATGGGACTTTAGGTTTTAGATTTTTTTCTCTTTCATATTTACTATTCCCTTTATGTTAGACGAGAAGCCAGACGGGACCTTGATACTGAAAAGGACTTCAAAAAAGATTTCCTTCTCTTCCTTGGTAAGAGCGTAGCTGGAAGGCCCTTGAAACTGTCCTGGATGCTTGTCGTCTCGTCCTTTATGACATTGCTGGTCCTCGCGTGCTTCTGGTGTATCTTTTGACTTCCCATACAAGCCTAAGAAGCCTAGAATATTCACGTAAAGATTCTTCGTCAGGTGCATGACGTTGATTGCAGAGCGGATCTCATGGACTTTCCAGTAGGGTAGCTCCCAAAATATAGATTTCTTCTTCCACATGGGTGCGCGTCTATCGAAGTCTTTCGGTTGTCCTCCGAGACCCTTTCCAAATATCACATTTAAATCCTTGACCATACCAAATACATCAGCACCAGTACGGGGGGAAGGCTTCTTCCGGTGATCTGCCTCGCCATTGAAATGCTTGCCTTTTTTCCTTAAAGGATGTATGGGCAGAAGAAAACGACGATTGTACGGGTACACATTCTTTCTAGATTTATCCAGATATATACTTTTAGTCTCAGCTAAACAGTGTGTGCATGCATTATATCCCTTGTTCGTCTGTCCTGAGATGTTACTAAGAGCAGGCCAATCATTGATGGTTACGAACAGCAACGCTCGTAGGTCGAATGGCTCTTGTTTGTGCTCATCCCACACACATAAACCTGGTTCGGCCCACAACTATAAAAGTTCATCAACTAATGGCCTTAGGTACACATCAATGTCGTTATCGGTTGCTTCGGGCCTTGGATGAGCACTGGCATCATAATGAACTTCTGCTTCATGCACAACCAAGGAGGAAGGTTGTAAATACATAGAGTGACGGTCTAGGTGATGTTACTGCAGCTCTGCTCCCCAAAAGGATTCATGACATCTGTACTTAGACCAAACCATAAGTTTCTTGCGTCACCAGCAAAGTCCGGGAAGTCTCTCTCGATTTTTCTCCACTGTCGACCATCAGTGGGGTGCCTCAACATCCTGTCTTTCTTATGTTCTTCCATGTGCCATCGCAACAACTTGGCATGCTCTTTGTTTCTGAACAAACGTTTCAATCGTGGTATTATAGGACCATACCACATCACCTTGGCAGGAACCCTCTTCCTGGGTGGCTCGCCATCAACATCACCAGGATCATATTTTCTAATCTTATACCGCAATGCAGTGCATACTGGGCATTTATCCAAATTATCGTACTTATCACCGCGGTAGAGGATGCAGTCATTAGGGCACGCATGTATCTTCTGCACATCTAATCCTAGAGGGTAGATGAGCTTCTTTGCTTTGTATGTACTAGCGGGCAATTCGTTATTTCTTGGAAGCAACCTCTTCATGAGTACCAGCAACTTCTCAAATCCCGATTCAGTCACACTGGTCTCTGCTTTCCACTTCAGAAATTCCAGTGTGCTACCCAGCTTCTTCTGGCCATCTTCACAAGTTGGGTACAACAATTTGTTGCGGTCCCGTAACATCTGCTCAAACTGCAACCTCTCCTTTTCTGTGTCGCAGTCTCACTTTGCATCAGAAATGACCCGACCAAGATCATCAGCGGGCCGGTCTGGTTCCCGTTCTTCACCTCCTTCTTCTTCATTCTCTTCCATTGCGGTATCAGCGTATTCAGGGAACATAGATCGGTAGTTGTCATCATCATTCTCTTCTTCATCGCCGTCTTCCATCACAACCCCTCTTTCTCCGTGTTTGGTCCAAACATTATAGCCAGACATAAAACCAGACCGAAGCAGGTGGCTCTGAATGACTCTTGTGGTGTGAGCCTTCTCATTCCTACAGTCAACACATGGACAACACATAAAACCATCCCGCTTCTTGTTCTCCTCGGCCACAACTCGAAAAGAACGCACGCCTTCTCTGAAAGCTGCAGAGCGCCGGTCACCGTACATCTATGGATGGCTCATCTGTATCATACAAATATATGTCAAACGCAATCACTATGCTAAAATTAGTACCGCATAGTCTAAACGAGAAAATAGTTGCTAACCTTTTATTACACTTGGAAACAAAGATGAGAAAACTTAAGTGTGGCTCGGGAACCTCATATCATGTCTTTCTTGTGTGACCTAAACTCGCATCGCTCTAATGGACATTTCACCGAACACCTCTAGTGCATATGAACAAAAAAAATAGCACAACAACACCACCCCTCCCACCAGGAAAAACACAGTTGGGAGGGGGAGGAGGCTGTGCATATATATAGGTCCAGACCACTAGTCCCCGTTTGATATACAAACCGGGACTAAAGGGTGTTCCCGCAGCGAGCGGAAGGGCCAGGGCCCTTTAGTCCCGGTTTGTGTCTCAGACTGGGACTAATGGAGTCTAACGGGTCGGGACCTATGGGTTGGGGTGACTCGGGCCGTCCGGCGTGGGCCATTAGTCCCGGCCCCAGCTACAGCCTGGACTAATGGCCTGGACGAAAGGCATGTTTTCTACTAGTGGGACTTTTACATAGCATTCTCTAAAAAAACGTAGCATTCTCTAGTGGTACATTACCTAACAACTCCCAGTTAAATCTTCTTTGCCCGTACTGATGAGTTGTTTCCATTCAGCGCGAGCAATCACGAGCATAGATTAGCCCGAGATACGCACTGAATTGTTTCCAGCACTAGTAGAAACTGCCCTATGTGTCCTGGTTGGTAAGGGGCTTTAGTCCCGGTTCCCCAACCGGGACGGGGCAATCGGGACTAAAGACCCAACCTTTAGTCCCGGTTGCCCCACCAACCGGGACAAAAGGGCGTACACGTGGCCACTGCTGAGTGCGAGGGGGGAGTAGCAACCGTCCCGGTTCGTAACACGAACCGGGACAAATAACCCTCTGTCGCGGCAGAGATTTGTCACATTTCTCTGCTGCGGCAGAGAATTCATTTTGGCAACCTTTTTTTTCCACGACAGTATTTTGGCCACTTTTTGTGCCGAGGCAGAGAATTCGTTTATGTTGTTTTATTTTTTATTTAGTGTTTTGCACTCATCAATGAAGGAACCATTATATTATATAAGATCATCATGACAATATAGATCCAAGTGTCGAACATATTACATTCGATATACGGAGTTTATGCACTACATATATACAAAATAAGCTCTTTGTACAATCCCTATTGTATATACACACCCGGATAATATTCTCCTTTTGGGTTTAGGACTTCTGCATCCGATAATCCCGCCAATTCCTTCTGAATTGCTCGTACGCGATCCTTTGGCAGAATACCGTCCCGTAGACGTTCGATCTGATTTAAAAAAGGAGTCAGCCTATATGAATGAAACTAAACACAATTTGATGGTAATTAAAACTATAGAAATTGTTTACGTACGTGCAGTTTCTCTAAATTTCTGCCCTTCTCACAGCACGTCTGACGGATGAACTCGCAAACATAGTATCCACATAAATTGTTCCCTGGTCCCTGCGTCAGGCACTTTACGAGAACAGAGTTCAATAAAAAATAATCAAGCATGATAATAACGGTATCAAAACTAGAATCAAAGAGATGCGCGGATATAGCTAGTGGTGCTTACATCTAGTGGTTGAAATGTAAGCTCCTCTTTCTAAACACCCCTAGCCTTGTTGGTGAACCGTTTCCAAGCGCTGCCCGGCGAAGAAAACGAATAAAAGAAGTTATTAATTACTTGATATCATAAAATTCATGAACGTTGCCGATATAGTGTCGTAATGATTATAATTACCGCTGGAGAATCATCTACATGTCCTTCCACGACTCAAAGGGTTTAGGTTTCGAGTCCATGACTAGTACACACCCTTTGTCAGGTTGAATGATTAACAGAATATAGTGAAAGATGCGCATGCATAACTAATCAATTATATACTTAACTTCGAGTAAGCAAAATAGAAGTGTATACAAGAAAATAACACTCACTCTAAGTTGTAAGGAAATAGTATTTCCCTTCTGGTTTCTTGAAACCTTAACGCGTGTACGATATTATCCTCCGTATCCTGGGGGTTTGTTTGGAGATTAGCTTGATGAACCCAATATGGGTCAATGAACCTAATGTCATAGATTTGTCCTCTGTTGCATTCGAGAATCTTCATTCTGCATATTATAGTATGATTATATACATGCAATAAACGAGATGAGATAGCTAGATACTAAATTAATTACAGAATTAGTACTTACATACAATAGGCACTGATGATCGATTTCTCCAAGGCGTCTTGATTGAATAATTGAAATAGTTCAACAAATTCAATGGATATCATGTCATCTATTTCTTTCCCATAATGATTTTTTGTAACCCTCAGCATTTTCCAGTTAGCCCCGGCCTTAGTGGCATGCATGTACCAGTTATGCAATCTTCGCATTTTTGTTGGAAGATTATTTACCTCCTCAGGTTTCACGAGAGGTTTGCCGTACTGGTATTTGTATGCTACTTCACACACGGGGAAGTACTATAACTGGGATAAGTAGTGGGCAATACTCATACCTTGAGCAGCGGAAGCTTCTCCATATTGTGCAACTACATCTGGATCATACTGCTCTTCGGCCGCATATTTGCTTGACCCCACATTGGTATGGGAAATCACCTTGAGAGGGGCGCAAGACTGTTTTGCTTGTTCTCTGAGTTGGGCAACAGATTTCGTGCTTGCATCAGTACTGCTCTTCCAGGCTTGTTGTGCCGCATGTGACTTGAGAATAGAACGCTCATAGTCTGATGACAACTTTGGCTCGGGTTGATGAAGAGTATTTAGCATTTTGAACACTCTGGATTTTTCTTCTTTGGTGCTGGGGAACTCTGGCTCTGTCGGCCGCCTCAGCTTAGCGAAAAACGCTGTCGTTTCCGCATCAACGATAGCCGTAGTCTCTTCTTCAGTACAGTCATAAGCTCTCTTGGGAGGAACCTTTGGTACTTTTGGAAGAGGCTCTTGTTTATGTTTCGGCGATCGCTTACCACTACGCAGAGTAGCGGTGGTACGCTTACGCTTTTTATCCTGAGGTGTCGGCGATGGCTGCACCAGATATTGGTGAGGCGATGGAGACGGGTGAGGCGACGGAGCCGGGTGCCGCGGCGGCGACGACCTCGCTGGAGATGGGTGAGGCGGCGGCGAAGATGGCCTTGGCGTGTGATTTGGAAGCACGATACATTCCTTTGGCCATAGAATGGTGACGTTTGTTGCTTCTCCCAGTTCAGTCACATCCCCTTTACCTGTAGGGTAGTCAAGCTTCAAACCTTCAAAGTGGGCATGATTTCATCCACCCCGACAACAGCAAAGCCCTATGGAACCGGACGACAGTGGTAAGTTGGTGTGGGTCCAATTGGTAAGGCATAGCCGACCGTCACCTTCATTGATATGTTCACAACTTTGACATGTAGCTCGCAGTGTGTCATCTGTGTGATATCATCCACTGGGTAGCCAACAGGAGCCATCGTCGGTGCACCATCGTCATCGTCATCGTCATTGTCATCACCCGAGACCTTGGTGGAAGTCACAGTGCTTTTTTGATTATTCGATAGGCCGGTAACATCGAATGCAAGTTCTATCACTATGTGTTGTTGAGATTGGCCGGTAGTACCTTGCTGGCTAAGTGCGTTAATTTGATCTTGTTGTTGCTTTATTCTTTCTTCAATTATACGCATTCGCTCTTTCTGAATATCTGCTTCAACTGCCGCCTTGTCCTTTCTCCTCTTACGGCTTCTATCAGAATATTTCTTCCTCTCTTCGGGAAACCCAGTGCTCCATGGTTTGGAGCCTATTGTGCCTCGTGTTCGTCCATCATGTTCCTTATTTCCAAGGGCGAGTGTGAGCTCATCATTCTCTCTATCGGGAATGAAGTCCCCATCTTTAACAGCCTTTAATACTTTTCTCATCTTCTCGATTGACAAGGGGTCTTCTTTATGTCGTATGTTATATATACACTTCCCTTCCGAGTCCAACGTGTCCCCATGCCCGTAAAACCAATTCTTTGCACGTTCGATCCAATCGTCTGTCTCTGGAATGATATTTTTAGAATGCAGTTCATCCTCAAGTTTCTTCCACTTAGGAATGCCAGCCCTGTAGCCACCTTGCCCCATAGTATGGTGACACTTCTTGTTAGCAGCATTCAGCTTATTCGTTGCAGACATTTTCTTAGCTTTTTCTGATGTCTTGTAATTCACAAACTCAGCCCAGAATGGTTTTATCTTCTGAAACTGAATCTTCACGAAATCCAGAGTCTTGTCTTTCACGACATAGTCAAGGTGCAATCTTTTCTTCCAGTTGGTGAAACACTGGGCCATCTTCTCCATAGCCCACTCCCTGACCTTCATCTCCATGGATCGCGCATGTTCTAAGGCGTCCTCAACTGGATCCTCCGCATTTGGATCCAACTCTATCTTCGGTAGTTTGAAATTAACCATGAGACTCTTCCATAGTAAATATTTGGCCACGGTAGGGAGAAATAAAGACGTTCCCTCTTCTTCCGCATCAGCAGGCCTATTCCAATTTCGAATGGTGATCGGGATGAAGTCCCTAACGATTACTCCGCATTGTGCCACAAATTTTTTTGCGACAACTTCGGGAGCAATCGGTTTACCGTCTTCACCGATATCTTCGATCCTGAACCTCTCATGGTCTTCCAACTTTTTGGTTGGGCCTCGTCCGCTCTTTTCAGTAGATTTCTTCGATCCGGAGGGCTAAAAGAAGAAATATCATCGTTACTATTTCTATATAGATAACAGATGATTAATTAATAAATTAATTATATTACATGCACCTCGCTGGAGCGGTCGTCTTCTCGATCACACAAGGCATCGCCTTCTCCCTCGCGGAAGGCACCACCTTCAACCTCAAACAAGTCGTCTCTTCTGGCAAAAAGAGGATCACCCTCACCGGAGTTGTTCAGAAACGTCGATACATCTAAATTTTCTTCCTCGCGGATCACACCTTGGATAAACTCTTCCTTTTCTTCGTCTTTGTCGTGTGGGTCCATATTTTCTGCATAGGTGGAAAAACGGATAAGTCAAAGCGGCCAAGGGAGAATGTTAGGTACGGTGTTGAGAGATATAAACCCTAATTCGGAGAAACCCTAATATATACATACAAAATAATAAAAATGAATTTACAATATCAGAAACCCTAATTCGGAGAAACCATCGGGCTCGGATCCTATCGCGAAGAACCAATACCGGAAAGAAAGGCGGCAATCAATACATGGCATAATACAATGCGCAATCAATATGTATGACATGTAAGATTTAGAGATCCTACACTAGCCCTAGGTGCAACATCGATTTAAAAGGGTTCAGGATGCCCTAGCAAGGACACACCGGCGAACCCACATGTACATAAGGGGTGTTGATGTTTCTTTAATTAAACTAGGGTTTAAAGTTGCTTGACAATGTATTATGATTGCTTAGACACATAGCTATGCATGGCTAAGCAGGACACAGCTATAAGGTTTAGCAGTGCACACAAGCCAAACCTAGTTATGCTAGGAGCAGTGGATCAGGTAATATAAGCTCAAAGGGAGTAATGCAACAAATAGGACACTCTATCTATCGATAAAAGACCACGGTAGAATTGTATGCATCATGGCAAGAATTGAAATGCTTTCAAAATCATAGGATTATATCATGGTGGGGCTATGCTTGCCTTTGCCTGGTGATAGCCGAAAGCAGAGCTTCAGGATCCTTGTACTTGACTTTATTATAGTTGGTCAAGTATTTGTCTTCGAGCTTCTACGGCGTTGATCTCTGGCTTCGATCTCGATCTCGATATCGTATTCTACCGGGAAGAACCAAACACCAGAAAGAAAGGGAAACAATCAACACATGGCATCGATGCAATGCTCAAGCAAGTATGATGATATGACAAGTTTAATTGCATTGAAATGTAACCCTAAAGCATGCTCGACAATTAATCGGGGTTCCGAGGGGTGAAAACCCTAACTCGGAGAAACTCCGTAATCACCTATGAGGGGTTACTATGTTCTTCTAATTAAACTTGTTATGAAAGTAGTTGAACAATGCATGATTATATTATGAAAGATAGTTCTCACTTTTCTGAACATTTTGATATATTTATACATATTTTTCTGAGTTATAATGAATTACTTATTGAATTTACAAGATTATTACATTTTCTGGAATTGTTTAATCAATTTAAATGGAATTATTGCATCACTGTGACATCAACACAGGGGTGAGGGTCATTTGTCACCGGGGCAGAGGCTACCCACTACGGCTGACAGGTGGGGATGAGGCCACGTCGTCAGCCACGCAAGAGAATGGGGCCGGGGAGGGGGTGGTTTGACCGGACTGACCCATAGGCTAGCGTCACGGTGACGTCAGCCTGACATCACCCGACGGTGAACCTCTCAGGCGATGCACGGGGACAGCGAAGGAGGGATCGGAGGACTACGCGGGTAGACGGGTTGGATAGTGCGCAGCATGGCGACCATATGGTGGTGGTGCCGCCCTGTTTTGGCAGCCGAATCTATGCCAGCAAGCATGAACTGCTGCGGCGGAAAGCGACGCTCGACGGGGGCTCGAAACAGAGCGAGAGGGAGGACGGGAGAGGGTCCAGGAGGACGGAGAGCTCACCACGAGCATGATGGGGTGGTTGGGGAAGCACGGCGTGGCCGGGAGCAGTAGTATTTGGCGGTGACGTCCGTCGGAGCAGGAGATCTTCAGGCTCGATTCTGGCAAGAAGGAGGCGCCCCTGCTTGCGTGTGTTGGCTAGAAGGACGAGGGTGACAGTGCGCGGACAGGACGGAGGCGGCGAGCTCGGGCAGCCTGCCGGCGTCACGGGCGGTTCCTGTGCGCGCGTCGGTGAGAAGCACGGAAATGATATAGGGAAGAAGAAGAACAGGCGAGCAAGTTATAAACAAAGGGCCTTTAGTCCCGGTTAGTGGCTATAACCGGGACTAAAGGGTCTTACGTCCCGGTTGGAGCCACCAATCGGGACGTATACTCCACGTTTTTTCATCAGCCCAAGGGGCGCACGCAGGGGTCTTTAGTCCCGGTTGGTGGCTCCAACCGGGAGGTATGACCGTGTTTTCAATTTTTTTTAGGAATTTTCTCTCTGTTCCCGCCTTATTTTTTATTTTGGGGTTTAAATTTGTAATGTTTTTTAAATGATAATTACTTTGGAATTTAGAAAAACATTAAACATAAAAAGTGTTTGAATTTGAATAACTAATTCAAAACCATTTTCTGTTTTAAAAAATAATTAATGTAACCATTTTAACTATGAACCATTTAAAATTAAAAATGAATTAACTTATATTTTTGAATATTAATTTGGAATTTATAAAAGCTTTAAACATAAAAAGTGTTTGGATTAGAATAACTAATTCAAAACCATTTTATGTTTTTAAAAATAATTAATGTAACCATTTAAAATTAAAAATGAATTAACTTATATTTTTTGAATATTAATTTGGAATTTAAAAAAACTTTAAACATAAAAAGTGTTTGGATTTTAATAACTAATTCAAAACCATTTTCTGTTTTTAAAAATAATTAATGTAAAATTCAAAATTAAAAATGAATTAACTTATATTTTTTAAATATTAATTTGGAGTTTAGAAAAACTTTAAACATAAAAAGTGTTTGGATTTCAATAACTAATTCAAAACCATTTTCTGTTTTTAAAAATAATTAATGTAACCATTTACAATTAAAAATGAATTAACTTATCTTTTTTGAATATTAATTTGGAATTTAGAAAAACTTTAAACATAAAAAGTGTTTGGATTTGAATAACTAATTCAAAATCGTTTTCTGTTTTTAAAAATAATTAATGTAACCATTTAAAATTAAAAATGAATTAACTTATATTTTTTGAATATTAATTTGGAATTTAGAAAAACTTTAAACATAAAAAGTTTTTGGATTTGAATAATTAATTCAAAACCATTTTCTGTTTTTAATTTGGATTTGAATTAACTTATATTTTTTATATATTAATGGGCAGGAAAAAGGACGGGAAATAATGGGCGGGAAGAAAATTTTATTACGATAGAACTAGAATTCAAGTACATAACGCAACTAACACTAAGTTACATAAAGCATGACTAAAGATTAAGATACATAGAAGAACTGAAAATTAAGATACATGGCCAGATTAAGTCATAATCGGCCAAACTTATTTTGCAATGTTGGAGTGATTCAGTCATGCTCCTGCCTACACTTGTAATACTCGCCCTTTGTAGTAAATGCATGCTACTTGCCATCGTCGTTGTCGTCGTCGGGGTCGCCGTAGTTGAACCTTGAAGGCTGAGTACGAGTGGGCTGGACTTGAGGGTAGCGCAGGCGGGGGTTAGAGTCGGCGCCCGTGTCGTAGGCCATGACGTTCTGGAGAGTCCGGCCGCGCCACCACAGCCGACGACCAGCCTCGTTGAAGTTCGGAGGAGGTGGGCCGTCCTCCTCATGCCTGGAGAGCTCCCTCTCACGCCGATCCCCGAAGAAGGCTTCCCAAGTCGGGAAATAGTCGGGATGCCAGTTGGGATTCCTCCGCTGCTCCGGCGTGAGATCGAAGTAGTAGTGGTTCGTGATGACCATCCGGCGCGCCACACCTAGAGGGACAGGAATAATCGGCACGCCTCCGGCGCTCAGCATCCAGCCGACGGGGACGCAGTAGCCCGGCGGGCAGGGGTAGTTCGAGGCGCAAAGCGCCTCCGCCTCGCTGGGGGTTAGTCGTATGGTGGAAGCCATGGGAAAGAGTGATGAGGTTGCAGATATGAGTCTAGAGATGTGCAATGACAATGGAGGCCAATCCTACATTTATGTACTGAGAAATGGCAGGAAGAAAACTATGGGAAGAAATGCGGGAAAAAAACTGCGGGAAGAAATGGCGGGAAGAAAAATGGCGGGAAGAAACTTGGGTTTAGGGTTTAGGGTTTTGTGAAGGTTTTTTTGAGTATTGTTAGAACTTGCATTGAATCTCTGAAGAAACCACATATTGCGAGTCCAAAAATAATTTTTTGAAAAAATCACGGGCGTTAGATCATGTACCTGTAGTACAAACCGGACCCACTTCCTACCGAATCAGCAGACATTTGTCCTTTTTACCCGGGATGGACGAAAAGGTTTGAGATGTCCCGGTTGGGAGATAGTTCATGTAAGGTGGTATAGTATTTTAGAAAAATGGGAAGCTAGTATTCTGAAACAGCATTTTGGTGGTTACTTCACAAAATGACCCGTTTTTTGCGCTCGAAAAATGAAAAATGGCTTTTCCGTGCGACGAAAAGGAAAACTTCCTCCTGCAACATTGTTCTCCATACCAATGTCCACATGTATGCATAATATGGGCACAGCATCACAAACTATGCCGTGATTCAGCATATAACATCGGTCATTTGGACCGAAAGCCATGAAACCTCGAACATGATAGGTCATTTTGTGAAGGTTTTTTCGAGACATGATCAATATACCAAGTATGGTATTTTTCCTTTCAACTATGTCACATAATATGACACCACGCGAAGGATTTACATTGTTCAGTTTTTTTTTTGAATTTCTTATGCCCCTTTGGAATTTTTTGAATTTCTAACTATGGTCGAATCGGCGTGCATGAAGATAGGGGACGAGCATCGTTAGAACTTGCATTGGATCTCTAAAGAAACCACATATTGCGAGTCTAAAAATGATTTTTTGAAAAAAATCACGGGCGTTAGATCATGTACCTGTAGTACAAACCGGACCCACTTCCTACCGATTTGGCAGACGTTTGTCCTTTTTACCCGAGATGGACGAAAAGGTTTGAGATGTCCTGGTTGGGAGATAGTCCATGTAAGGTGGTCTAGTATTTAATAAAAATGGGACGATAACATTCTGAAATAGCATTTTGGTGGTTACTTCACAAAACGACCCGTTTTTTGCCCTCGAAAATGAAAAATGGCTTTTCTGTGCGACGAAAAGGAAAACTTCCTCCTGCAACATTGTTCTCCATACCAATGTCCACATGCATGCATAATATAGACACAACATCACAAACTATGCCGTGATTAAACACATAACATCAGTCATTTGGACCGAAAGCCATGAAACCTTGAACATGATAGGTCATTTTATGAAGGTTTTGTCGAGACATGATCAATATACCAAGTCTGGTATTTTTCCTTGCAACTATGTCACATAATATGACACCACGCGAAGGATTTACATTGTTCGGATTTTTTTTGAATATCTTATGCAAGTTTTGAATTTTTTAAATTTCTAACTATGGTCGAACAGGCGTGCATGAAGATAGGGGAGTGTGTCATCGTTAGAACTTGCATTGGATCTCTGAAGAAACCACATATTGCGAGTTTAAAAATGATTTTTCCAAAAAATCACGGGCGTTAGATCATGTAACTGTAGTACAAACCAGACCCACTTCCTACCGATTCGGTAGACATTTGTCCTTTTTACCCGGGATGGACGAAAAGGTTTGAGATGTCCTGGTTGGGAGATAGTCCATGTAAGGTGGTCTAGTATTTTATAAAAATGGGACGGTAGCATTCTGAAACAGCATTTTGGTGGTTACTTCACAAAACGACCCGTTTTTTGCGCTTAGAAAATGGAAAATGGCTTTTCCGTGCGACGAAAAGGAAAACTTCCTCCTGCAACATTGTTCTCCATACCAATTTCCACATGCATGCATAATATGGGCACAACATCACAAACTATGCCATGATTCAGCACATAACATCGGTCATTTGGACCAAAAACCATGAAACCTCGAACATGATAGGTCATTTTGTGAAGGTTTTGTCGAGACATGATCAATATACCAAGTCTGGTATTTTTCCTTCCAACTATGTCACATAATATGACACCACGCGAAGGATTTACATTGTTCGGATTTTTTTTGAATTTCTTATGCCCGTTTTGAATTTTTTAAATTTCTAACTATGGTCGAACCGGTGTGCATGAAGATAGGGGAGTGTGTCATCGTTATAACTTGCATTGGATCTCTGAAGAAACCACATATTGTGAGTCTAAAAATGATTTTTTCAAAAAAACACGGGCGCTAGATCATGTACATGTAGTACAAACCGGACCCACTTCCTACCGATTCGGTAGACATTTGTCCTTTTTATCCGGGATGGACGAAAAGGTTTGAGATGTCCCGGTTGGGAGATAGTCCATGTAAGGTGGTCTAGTATTTTAGAAAAATGGGACGGTAGCATTCTGAAATAGCATTTTGGTGGTTACTTCACAAAACGACCCGTTTTTTGCGCTCGGAAAATGGAAAATGGCTTTTCCGTGCGACGAAAAGGAAAACTTCCTCCTGCAACATTGTTCTCCATACCAATGTCCACATGCATGCATAATATGGGAACAGCATCACAAACTATGCCGTGATTCAGCACATAACATCGGTCATTTGGACCGAAAGCCATGAAACCTCGAACATGATAGGTCATTTTGTGAAGGTTTTTTCGACACATGATCAATATACCAAGTATTGTATTTTTCCTTGCAACTATGTCACATAATAAGACACCACGCTATGGATTTACATTGTTCGGATTTTTTTGAATTTCTTGTGCCCGTTTTGAATTTTTTGAATTTCTAACTACGAACCGGCGTGCATGAAGATAGGGGACGAGCATCGTTAGAAATTGCATTGGATCACTGAAGAAACCACATATTGTGAGTCTAAAAATGTTTCTTTCAAAAAATCATGGGCGTTAGATCATGTAACTGTAGTACAAACCGGACCCACTTCCTACCGATTTGGCAGACATTTGTCCTTTTTACCCAGGATGGACGAAAAGGTTTGAGATGTCCCGGTTGGGAGATAGTCCATGTAAGGTGGTCTAGTATTTTAGAAAAATGGGACGGTAGCATTCTGAAACAACATTTTGGTGGTTACTGTTGGAGATATGCCCTAGAGGCAATAATAAATGTAGTTATTATTATATCTTTGTGTTTATGATAAATGTTTACATTCATGCTATAATAGTATTAACAAGGAAACATTGATACTTGTGTGATTTGTAAACTTAATTTGAAGTCCCTAGTAAAGCCTCTATATAATACTAGCTTGTTGATTAATAGATGATTGTGGTTTCCCTATCATGAACATTGAGATGTTATTAACAACAAGATCATATCGTTAGGAGAATGATATGGTGGACATACTCCTATAGATAAGCGTAGCATAAATATCAAGTCATTTTAATAGTTCAATTGCTATATGCTTTCTGATACATAGTAATCTAATTCCTTCGACCATGAGATCATGCATATCACCTTTACCGGATGGATGCTTTGATGACATCAAACACCACACCGAATCGGGTGGCTATAAAGGTGGCATTGAGTGTTCGGAAAGTATTGGTTGAAACACATGGATCAAGAGTGGGATTTGTCCATCCATATGACGGATAGATATACTCTGGGCCCTCTCGGTGAAATGTCATCCAATTAGCTTGCAAGCATGTGACTGGCTCACAAGGGATCACATATCACGGTAACGAGAAAAGAGTACTTATCGGTAACGAGGTTGAACTAGGTATGCAGAGATACTGACGATCATAACCTCGGATAAGTAAACTATCGTGAGACAAAGGGAAATTGATATCGTATGTAAGTGGTTCATTCGATCGCAAAGTAATCGTAGAAATATGTGGGAACCATATGAATTTCCAGATTCCTCTATTGGTTATTGTTCGGAGAAGTGTCTCGATCATGTCCGCATAATTCACGAACCGTAGGGAGACACACTTAAGGATTCAACGTTGTTTGAGTAGTTATGGAATGATGAGAAAGAGACCGAATGTTGTTTGGAGTCTCGAATGGGATTCGGGATATCACGAGGAGATCCGGAATGGTCCGGAGAATAAGATTCATATAAGGAAAGTCTCGTTTCGGAGTTGGGGAATGGTTCCGGTGTTTTCATCGGGAATATTCTAGAAGGTTCCGGAATGTCCGGCACTCTGGGGGGAAGAGTACATGAATGTGTCATTGCAAGTTGGAATGATTGCATCATGTACTAGGTGTCATCGCTGTCCAAAATAAAGGGTTTATTCAAATCCTAGTTTGAAAAGTCAAACGGCAAGTTTTGGAAAGAGGAGGAGGAGTGGGAAACCGAGTTGGGGAGGAGTTCCCTCCTCCAACCGCCGGCCCACCTCCAAGCCGAGTTGGGGAGGGACTACCCTCACCTTGGTCGTGCCTCCCACCTATAAAGGGAGGGGCAGGGCTGCCCCTCCTAGCACACAAGTCCCTTGCCCCGAAAACCCTAACCCTAGCCGCCGCCGCCCTCCAAGCCGTCGCCGCCTAGGGATCTCCTTGCCGCCGACTTGGGCACCTCCAAGCCCTAGCCGCCGACCCTAGCACCTCTTCCTCGGCGTGTCTAAACCCTAGATCGTCGAGGGACTCTCTCATACTCCACCATACTCGCTCCGGCTTAAGGCGAAGCCCTGCGAGATCTCCCCTCTACTTCCGATACCACGCCGTTGTCTTTGGGAATCGCGAGAGAGTGCTACAACCTCCATTGCTTTGGAACAAGGGAGAGGAAGGTCTTCGTCAGTAATCGAACGTGTGACCGACTATGGGAGCGCTACCGAACGCTTGTGGAAGGATCGTCTACGCGATCTTGAGATCGGAAAGAGTACGACTACATCACCCACGAGAATCCGCTCTTGTTAAACAATGTGGAATCTTCGAGGGTGAGTTATTCTATCGACTCGTTGCTACAATCTAGTAGATAGATCTTGGCTTGTTTATTTGTATGCGGTAGAAAATTTTTGTTTTCCATGCTACGAAACCTTACAGTGGTATCAGAGCCGTGTCTATATGTAGATCTGTTGCACGAGTAGAACACAATTGTCATTGTGGGCGTTGATGCTTTTATTGTCGATTGCTTCTTGTGTACTTTGCATCTTGCGGTATGTTGGGATGAAGTGGACCGGGCTAACCTTACATGACATCGTTCATGAGACTTGCTCCACGCTTGACATGCAACTAGTATTGCATAAGTGGCTTTGCGGGTGCCTGTTTCTCCTAGCATAGTTAAGATCCAATTTACAACGGGTGATCAACAATACTAGTATCAATGTTGTGGTTCTTGTTCATAAGTTAGAACGACACTTATTGAAAGCCCCAAACCACGTAAAATATGCAAATAAAGTAGAGGCGTCTAACTTTGTTTTGAAGGGGTGTGCTGTGATGTGATATGGCCATGATTGTGATTATATTTGATGTATGCAATGTTCCTTATTGTAAGTTGGCAACCGGCAGGAGCCATATGGTTGTCTTTAATTTATGTTAAGACCCGCGTGTCTATTCAAAGTAGTTGTAATAGTTGAAGCCGGTGGACGACAACCATGGAGAAGCGTCATTGACCTTGATGCAATGCCGGTGATGATGGAGATCATGTTCGTGCTAGAAGATGGAGATCGGAAGCACAAAAAAGAAAGGCCATATCATATCACATATTATGAATTGCATGTGATGTTAATCCTTTATGCATCTTGTATTGCTTAGTAGACGACGGTAGCATTATAAGATGATCCCTCATGCACATGAATTTCAAGTCATAAAGTGTTTACCCTTAGTTAGCACCGTTGCTAAAGCTTGTTGTTTCGAAGCACCACGTGATGATCGGGTGTGTTAGATTCCGCAAGTGTATACAACGTGAGCAAGCCAGATTTTCTCATGCGGAAACTAAGGTTTGATCTTGATGAGCCTAGCATGTACAGACATGGTCTCGGAACACGGATCACCGAAAGGTAAAGCATGAATCATATAGTAGATATGATGAACATGTCGATTGTTCGCCATTGAAACTATATCAATTCTCGTGATGATCGGTGTTGATGTGGTGGATTTGGTTCGTGTGATCACTAAAACAATGTGAGGGATATTGTTTTGAGTGGGAGTTCACCTAGATTAATTTTATTATTAATTTGAACTCAATTTGTCATAAACGTAGTCTAAACTATTGCAAATATGTTGTAGATCAATGGCAACCCCTACCATCAATTTTAATGCATTCCTAGAGAAAGAAAAGTTGAAAAACAATGGAAGCAACTTCGCGGATTGGTTCCGCAATTTGAGGATTGTCCTCACGGTGGTAATTTGACCTATGTCTGGATGCACTGGGTGACCCTGCGGTGATGCTACCGATGAAGTAAAGAATGTTTACCTCGCTTGGAAGAATCAAGACTCCATAGTTCAGTGTGCTATCTTGTATGGTTTAGAATCGGAGCTTGAAAGGTTTGAGAATTCAGACCCATATGATATTGTCGAGGATCTCAAATTGATTTTTGAGACTCATGCGGCAATTGAAAGCTATGAGGCTTACGAAAAGTTATTTAAGCGCAAGATGGAAGAGGCAGCTCGTCGGTGAGTATGTGCTTAAGATGTGCACGCATAAACAAACTTCAAAGCTTGGGTATAGTGATTCCTAATGCTTTGGGATTTACCGTGTCCTCCAATCACTACCACCAAGTTACAAGAACTTTGTGATGAACTACAACATGCAGAACATGAACAAGCGTTGCGAACGGTTTGCCATGTTGAAGTCTGCGAAGTGGAGATCAAGAAAGAGCACCAAGTGTTTTGGTCAATAAGACCACCAAATTCAAGAAAGGCAAGTCTAAGCGAAGGGACACTTCAAGAAGGGTGGTAAGAAAGTTACCACGACGAAGAAGACCAAGGCTGGACCTAAGCACGATCTTGAGTGCTTTTCTTGCAAGGGAGAAGGTCCTTTGAGCGGAATTGCCCAAAGTACTTGGCGAATTTGAAGAACGGCAACATCAAGACGCGAAGGTATATCGATATACATGTTATTGATGTGTATCTCACTAGTACTCATAGTAGTGCACGGGTATTTGATCTTGGTTCGGTTGCTCATATTTGTAACTCGAACAGTCTTTGTAGAATAAACGGAAGCTAGCGAAGAACGAGGTGATGATGCGCGTGGGAAACGGATCAAAGGTTGATGTGATCGCGGTCGGCACGCTACCCCTTCATCTACCATCGGGATTAGTTTTATACTTGAATAATTGTTATTTGGTGCCTGCGTTGAGCATGAACATTATATCGGGATCTTGTTTATTGCGAGACGGTTACTTGTTTAAGTCCGAGAATAATGGTTGTTCGATTTGTATGAGTAATATGTTTTATGCACATGCACCTTTGATAGATGGTCTATTCTTGTTGAATCTTGATAGTGGAAATACACATATTAATAACATTGAGGCTAAACGTTTGAAATCGAGCGATAACTCGACCTATATGTGGCACTGTCGTCTTGGTCACATTGGAGTGAAGCGTATGAAGAAACTCCATTCCGATGGACTTCTTGAATCACTTCATAGATGCGAAGCATGTCTGATGGGTAAAATGACTAAGACTCCATTATCTGGTTTGATGGAGCGAGCTACGGACTTATTGGAAATCATACATACCGATGTGTGTGGTCCAATGAGTGTAGCATCGCGCGGTGGTTATCGTTATGTTCTTACCTTCACGGATGACTTGAGTAGATATGGGTATATCTATTTCATGAAACATAAGTCCGAAACTTTCGAGAAGTTTAAGGAATTTCAAAGTGAGGTAGAGAATCAACGTAACAAGAAGATTAAATTTCTATGTTCTGATCGTGGAGGTGAATATCTAAGTTACGAGTTTGGCGAGCATTTGAAGAAATGCGGAATACTTTCACAATTGACACCGCCGGGAACACCACAGCGTAATGGTGTGTCCGAACGTCGTAATCGAACTCTCTTAGATATGGTTCGTTCTATGATGTCACTTACAGATTTACCGCTATCATTTTGGGGTTATGCATTAGAAACAGCCGCATTCACTTTAAATAGGGAACCATCTAAATCCGTTGAAACGACACCGTATGAATTATGGTTTGGGAAGAAACCTAGATTGTCGTTCCTTAAAGTTTGGGGATGCGAAGCCTATGTAAAGAAGTTACAACCGGACAAGCTTGAACCCAAAGCGGAAAATGCGTCTTCATAGGATACAGAAGGAAACTATTGGGTATACCTTCTATCATAGATCCGAAGGCAAAATCTTTGTTGCCAGAATGGATCCTTTCTAGAAGAATTTCTCTCGAAGAAGTATTTGGAAGGAAAGTAGAACTTGACGAGGTTGTTGAACCTTCTCTCGACATTGCGAGTAGCGCAACGGAAGAAGTTCCTATGGTGCTGCACCAATAAGAGAGGAAGCTAATGATGATGATCATGAAACTTCGGTTGAAGTTGCTCTGAGCCTCGCAGGTCAACGAACTCGTACCACTCCATTGGTATGATCCGTTATGAGTGTCATGTTGGTGGACAACACCGATGACCCCGAGACATATGAGGAAGCGATGATGAGCCCAGATTCCAATAAATGGCAAGAAGCCATGAAATCGAGATTGGATCCATGTCGAAAACCGAGTATGGACTTTGGTGGACTTCTGGGATGGCGGAAGGCCGTCGAGAACAAATGGATTTTCAAGAAGAAAACAAATCTTGATGGTAATGTTCGTCTATAAAGATCGACTTGTCAAAAGGGTTTCGACAAATTCAAGGAGTTGACTACGATGAGACTTTCTCACGATGTGAAGCTAAAAGTCTGTGAGGATTATGTTAGCAATCGCTGCATATTATGATTATGAGATATGGCAGATGGATGTCAAAACAGCATTCCTCAATGGAGACATTGATGAAGAGTTGTATATGATGCAACCCAAAGGTTTTGTCGATCCTAAAGATGCTAACAAGGTATGCAAACTTCAATGGTCCATCTATGGATTGAAGCAAGCATCCCAAAGTTGGAATCAACGTTTTGATAAGGTGATCAAAAGTTTTGGTTTTATACAAACTTATGGAGAAGCTTGTATTTACAAGAAAGTGAGTGGGAGCTCTGTAGCATTCTTAATACTATATGTGGATGACATATTGTTGATTGGGAATGATGTAGACCTTCTTAATAGTGTCAAGGAATATTTGAATAATAGTTTTTCAATGAAGGATCTTGGCGAAGCAGCTTACATATTAGGCATAAAGATTTATAGAGATAGATCAAAACGCCAAATATCATTGTCACAAAGTACATATTTGGACAAAGTTCTAAAGAGGTTTGGAATGGAAGATAGCAAGAAAGGGTTCTTGCCCATGTTGCCCAATACGACCTTGAGTAAAACTCAAAGTCCGACATCGGCGGAAGATAGAGAAAGGATGAGTAAGACTCCCTATGCCTCGACCATAGGATCTCTAATGTATGTCATGCTATGTACTAGACCCGACATTGCATATCTGTTAGTTTAACTAGCAGATATCAAAGTGATCCAGAGTGGATCATTGGACGTGATCAAAAACATCCTTAAGTACTTGAGAAGAACTAAGGATATGGTTCTTTCTTATGGAGGTGATGAACAACTCGTTGTTAATGGTTACACCGATGCTAGTTGGAACACCGATCCGGATGATTCTAAATCACAATCTGGATACGTATTTATTTTGAATGGTGCAGCAGTTAGCTGGAGGAGTGCAAAGCAAAGCGTTGTGGCGAGATCTTCAACTGAATCAGAATACATGGCTGCTTCGGAGGCTTCACAAGAAGCGATATGGATGAAAGAGTTCATTATAGAGCTGGGTGTGGTTCCTAGTGCGCTGGACCCAATGTCTATCTACTGTGATAACATGGGCGCCATAGCCAATGCGCAAGAACCAAGGTCACACAAGAAGCTGAAGCACATCAAGCTGCGTTTTCACTCTATTCGAGAACATATCCAAGATGGGGATATAAAGATTTGCAAAGTACACATAGATCTGAATGTGGAGGATCCGTTGACTAAACCTCTCCCGAGGGCAAAACATGACCAGCACCAAACTGCCGTGGGTGTTCGGTATATTACCATGTAATCTAGATTAGATGACTCTAGTGCAAGTGGGAGACTATTGGAGATATGCCCTAGAGGCAATAATAAATGTAGTTATTATTATATCTTTGTGTATATGATAAATGTTTACATTCATGCTATAATAGTATTAACAAGGAAACATTGATACTTGTGTGATTTGTAAACTTAATTTGAAGTCCCTAGTAAAGCCTCTATATAATACTAGCTTGTTGGTTAATAGATGATTGTGGTTTCCCTATCATGAACATTGAGATGTTATTAACAACAAGATCATATCGTTAGGAGAATGATATGGTGGACATACTCCTATAGATAAGCGTAGCATAAAGATCAAGTCATTTTAATAGTTCAATTGCTATATGCTTTCTGATACATAGTAATCTAATTCCTTCGACCATGAGATCATGCATATCACCTTTACGGATGGATGCTTTGATGACATCAAACACCACACCGTGGCGGGTGGCTATAAAGGTGGCATTGAGTGTTCGGAAAGTATTGGTTGAAACACATGGATCAAGAGTGGGATTTGTCCATCCATATGACGGATAGATATACTCTGGGCCCTCTCGGTGAAATGTCATCCAATTAGCTTGCAAGCATGTGACTGGCTCACAAGGGATCACATATCACGGGAACGACAAAAAGAGTACTTATCGGTAACGAGGTTGAACTAGGTATGCAGAGATACCGACGATCATAACCTCGGATAAGTAAACTATCGTGAGACAAAGGGAAATTGATATCGTATGTAAGTGGTTCATTCGATCGCAAAGTAATCGTAGAAATATGTGGGAACCATATGAATTTCCAGATTCCTCTATTGGTTATTGTTCGGAGAAGTGTCTCGATCATGTTCGCATAATTCATGAACCGTAGGGAGACACACTTAAGGATTCAACGTTGTTTGAGTAGTTATGGAATGATGAGAAAGAGACCGAATGTTGTTCGGAGTCTCGAATGGGATTCGGGATATCACGAGGAGATCCGGAATGGTCCGGAGAATAAGATTCATATAAGGAAAGTCTAGTTTCGGAGTTGGGGAATGGTTCCGGTGTTTTCATCAGGAATATTCTAGAAGGTTCCGGAATGTCCGGCACTCCGGGGGGAAGGGTACATGAATGTGTCATTGCAAGTTGGAATGATTGCATCATGTACTAGGTGTCATCGCTGTCCAAAATAAAGGGTTTATTCAAATCCTAGTTTGAAAATTCAAACGGCTAGTTTGAAAGTCAAACGGCAAGTTTTGGAAAGAGGAGGAGGAGTGGGAAACCGAGTTGGGGAGGAGTTCCCTCCTCCAACCGCCGGCCCACCTCCAAGCCGAGTTGGGGAGGGACTACCCTCCCCTTGGCCGCGCCTCCCACCTATAAAGGGAGGGGCAGGGCTGCCCCTCCTAGCACACAAGTCCCTTGCCCCGAAAACCCTAACCCTAGCCGCCGCCGCCCTCCAAGCCGTCGCCGCCTAGGGATCTCCTTGCCGCCGACTTGGGCACCTCCAAGCCCTAGCCGCCGACCCTAGCACCTCTTCCTCGGCGTTTCTAAACCCTAGATCATCGAGGGACTCTCTCATACTCCACCATACTCGCTCCGGCTTAAGGCGAAGCCCTGCGAGATCTCCCCTCTACTTCCGATACCACACCTTTGTGCTGCCGGAATCGCGAGGAGAGTGCTACAACCTCCGCTGCCTGCTGGAACAAGGGAGAGGAAGGTCTTCGTCGAGTACCGAACGTGTGACCGACTATGGGAGCGCTACCGGAACGCAGCGCCGGAAGGATCGTCTACGCGATCTTGAGATCGGAAAGAGTACGACTACATCACCCACGAGAATCCGCTCTCGTTAAACACTTTGGAATCTTCGAGGGTGAGTTATTCTATCGACTCGTTGCTACAATCTAGTACATAGATCTTGGATTGTTTGTTTGTATGCGGTAGAAATTTTTTGTTTTTCATGCTACGAAACCCTACAGTTACTTCACAAAACGACCCGTTTTTTGCGCTCGGAAAATGGAAAATGGCTTGATCATTTGGACCGAAAGCCATGAAACCTCGAACATGATATGTTCATATTTAGTCCCGGTTGGAGGGATTTCAGCAGGCTGGGCCAGGTAGCACAAATGATAGGGGTGAGTGTCGACATTATGTCGTGCGGCTTGTACCTTGTCCCGGATGGTGTCACCAACCGGGACAAAACACTAGTCATCACTAATAATAGGGGTGAGTGTCGACATTATGTCGTAAGTGTCGACACTATGCCGAGCTGCTTGTACTATAAATAGGCATTTTTGTGAGTCCAGTCCTCCAGCCAGATTGAGGAATCTCCAATATGGTTTTCGAGAGCAGGGACACCACTATGACCAGTTTTAGGGAGATGCCGCCGGATCCCAGTCCTCCGGCATCTCCAAGAAACTGGTCATAGAGGCACTCCCTAATATGTGAAATTAGTTCTAGTTAGAGAAGTTACAAGATGCAAGATGGTTTTAGAGAGCAGGGACACCACTACGACCAGTTTTAGGGAGATGCCGCCGGATCCCAGTCCTCCGGCATCTCCAAGAAACTCGTAGAGGCACTCCCTAATATGTGAAATTAGTTAGTTCCCAGGTGTATTGATCTAGTTAGATAAGTTACAAGATGCAAGATGGTGTGCGAGAGCAGGGACACCACTACGACCAGTTTCAAGGAGATGCCACCGGATCCCAGTCCTCCGGAATCTCCAAGAAACTGGTCATAGATGCACTCCCTAATATGTGAAATTAGTTAGCTCCCAGGTGTATTGATCTAGTTAGAGAAGTTACAAGCTGCAAGATGGTGTGCGGGAGCAGGGACACCACTACGACCAGTTTCAGGGAGATGCTGCCGGATCCCAGTCCTCCGACAACTCCAAGAAACTGGTCATAGAGGCACTCCTTAATATGTGACCACGCACGTTTGGAGATTAGATCTTAATAGTAAGTACGAATTGGGACAACTTCTTCATAGTTCGGGAAAGTCGTTCTACGAATCGGGACTATATAAAGGCCCCCTTTAGTCCCGGTCCAGCCACAAAACGGGACTAACACTCAAGACATTTATTAATATTAAAAACCGAGACTACAAAACCGGGACTAAATGCCCCCTTATATATAGTCCCGGTCAAGCCACAAACCGGGACTAACACTCAATACATTTATTAAACTTGGAAAATTGCAAACATCATAAGATATCCTTCACAAAATGAGCTATCATGTCTCATGACATTTAGGTTCACACTATGCAGCCGACCGGCCAGACATGAACTAGAGGTACACAATACGAGCATGAACTTCTTGGCATATGTCCTTCCTTATGATCACTTCAGACGTAACCATGGAGCATCTTCTTTACTTAACGGAATGCTTGGGTCAGTTTTCACTGTGAAGGACGGAATTTCATCAAACTTATTATAATCTTCTGACATGTCTGTCTTGTCCTCGATTCCCACGATGTTTCTTTTCCCTGAAAGAACTATGTGACGATTTGGCTCATCATATGATGTATTCGTTTGCATATTTTTCTTTTTTCGGTCTGGAGGACATGTCCTTCACATAGAAAACCTGAGACACATCATTGGCTAGGACGAATGGTTCATCTCTATAACCAAGATTGTTGAGATCCACTTGTCATTCCGCATAACCGGTCTATCTTTACCCCTTCCCCATTCAGGTTGACCCATTTGCAGCGAAACAAAGGGACCTTAAAAGAGACTCCATAGTCTAGTTCCCATATCTCCTCTATATAACCATAGTATGTGTCCTTTTGCCCATTCTCGTCCGTTGCATCAAAGCGGACAACACTGTTTTAGTTGGTGCTCTTTTATCTTGGACGATCGTGTAGAATGTATTCCCATTTATTTCATACCCTTGGAAATTCAATATAGTAGAAGATGGTGACGCGGCCAACAAGTATAGCTGATCTCCAACAGTGGTGTCATCCAAGAGATGTGTCTGCATCCAACCACCGAAAGACTTCATGTGTTCATCTGTAATCCATGAGTCAGGCTTCCCCGGGTTTTTTGAGCATACAATATTCTTGTGTTCCTCGATATACGGAGCTGCCAAGGTGGAATTATGTAGAACTGTGTAGTGTGCTTTAGTGAAAGAATCCTCGTCCCTACATATCATTGCTTTCTTTCCCAGCGTGCCTTTTCCACTTAGTCTTCCCTCATGCCGCGAGTCAGAAACACCAATCGGCTTAAGGTCAGGAATAAAGTCAACATAAAACTTAATGACCTCCTCTGTTCCATATCCCTTGGAGATGCTTCCTTCTGGTCTAGCACGATTATGAACATATTTCTTTAAGACTCCCATGAACCTCTCAAAGGAGAACATATTGTGCAGAAATACAGGACCGAGAATGGCAATCTCTTCCACTAGGTGAACCAGGAGATGCGTCATAATATTGAAGAAGGATGGTGGGAACACCAACTCAAAACTAACAAGACATTGTACCACATCCTTCTGTAACCTTGGCAGAATATCTGGATTGATTACCTTCTGAGATATTGCATTGAGGAATGCACACAACTTAACAATGGGTATTCAAACATTTTTCGGTAGAAGCCCCCTCAATGCAATCGGAAGCAACTGCGTCATAATCACGTGACAGTCATGAGACTTCAGGTTTTGGAACTTTTTCTCTGCCATATTTATTATCCCCTTTATATTAGATGAGAAGCCAGACGGCACCTTGATACTGTAAAGGACTTCAAAAAAGATTTCCTTCTCTGCTTTGGTAAGAGCATAGCTGGCACGACTTAAGTGACGCCCTTTATCTGTCTTGTTCTGTGTATGCATGTTCTTTGGGTCTTTCATAATTTGTTGGTCCTCCCGTGCTTCTGGTGTATATTTTGTCTTCCCATACACGCCTAGGAATCCTAGCAGGTTCACGCAAAGATTCTTCGTCACGTGCATCACGTCGATTGAAGAGCGGACACGTAGGACTTCCCAATATGGAAGCTCCCAAAATATAGATTTCTTCTTCCACATGAGTGCGTGTCCTGTAGCGACGTCGTTCGGAACTGATTGACCGTCGGGACCCTTTCCAAAGATTACTTCTATGTCCTTGACCATACCAAATACATCATAACCAGCAGGGAGTTCAGGCTTATTCCGGTGATCTGCCTCACCTTTGAAATGCTTGCCTTTCTTTCTTACGGGATGATTGGTCGGAAGAAATCGTCGATTTGCCAGGTACACAACCTTCTTGCATTTATAAAAATATGTACCTTCGTCTTATCTAAACAGCGTGCATGCCTTATATCCCTTGTCATGCATCACGAAAGGTTACTAAGAGCAGGCCAATCATTGATGGTTATGAAAAGCAACCCTCGTAGGTCAAATGGCTCCTGTTTGTTCTCATCCCACGCATGTACACCTGGTTTGCCCCACAGCCGTAAGAGTTCTTCAACTAATGGCCTAAGGTACACATCAATGTCGTTGCCCGGTTGCTTCGGGCCTTGGATGAGCACTGGCATCATAATGAACTTACGCTTCATGCACAACCAAGGAGGAAGGTTATAGATACATAGAGTCACGGGTCGTGTCTGGATCGCAGCTCTGCTCCCCAAAAGGATTCATGCCATCCGTACTTAGACCAAACCATAAGTTCCTTGCGTCACCTGCAAAGTCTGGGAAGTCTCTCTCGATTTTTCTCCACTGTGACCCATCAGCAGGGTGTCTCAACTTCTCGTCTTTCTTACGGTCTTCTTTGTGCCATCGCAACAACCTGGCATGCTCTTTGTTTCTGAACACGCGTTTCAACCTTGGTATTGTAGGAGCATACCACATAACCTTAGCAGGAACCCTCTTCCGGAGGGGCTCTCCCTCAACATCACCAGGGTCATCTCGTATGATCTTATACCGCAATGCATTGCATACCGGACATTTATCTAAATTCTCATACTCCTTACCACGGTAGAGGATGCAGTCATTAATGCATGCATGTATCTTCTGCACATCTAATCCTAGAGGACAGAGAGTCTTCTTTGCTTCGTATGTACTCTCGGGAAGTTCGTTATGTTTTGAAAACTTCGGCTTCATTATTTTCAGCATCTTTTCAAATGAGGAGTCAGTTAGACCACACTCTGCCTTCCATCGCAGCAATTCCAGTGTGGTACCGAACTTTGTGCTGCCATCTTCACAATTTGGGTACAACAATTTCTTGTGATCTTCTAACATGCCCTCTAACTTCAACTTCTCATTTTCTGTTTCACAGTCTCGCTTTGCATCAGAAATGACCCTACCAAGTTCATCAGCGGGCTCATCTGATGCCCGTTATTCACCTCCTTCCTCTTCATTGTCTTCCATTGTAGTATCACTGTATTCAGAAAACGTATGATGATAGTTGTTATCATCATATTCTTCTTCACCGTCTTCCATCATAACCCCTCTTTCCCCGTGCTTGGTCCAGCAATTATAGTTGGGCATGGAACCTTTCATAACCAGGTGGCCGCGAATGATTTTCGAGGAAGAGTACTCCTTGTTGTTCCGACATTGAACACATGGACAACGTATAAAACCATTCTCTTTGTTTGCTGTAGCCACATCGATAAATTTATCCACGCCTTTAATGTATCCGGGTACACGCCGGTCACCGTACATCCATTCCCGACCGTTCATCTGCATCATATAAGTAAGTTTATAAAAAATAGGACATCATAAATAGTGAAATGACGAATTCACATGACACATGCATTATATCAATGACAGAGAAAAGATAAGATTGCTAACCTTGATCGAGGGAAATAAAGAGGAGAAAGATCAAGTGCGTCTCGGACACCTTCTATATTTTTGTTCTGTGAGAAATTGAACGGGATCATTCACTCAAACATTTCATCAAACACCTTGAATGCATGCATAGGAAATAAATAAACTAGCACACCTCTCGCACCTTCCACCAAGAAAAAACAGAGAGGAGGCAGAGGGCTGGAGCGTCGTATTTATAGAGGACGGGATCATACGTCTCGGTTTGTAACACAAACCGGGACTAAAGGTGTGTGCCACGCCACGTGGCTGACGTCCAACCTTCAGTCCTGGTTTGTGTGACAAACCGGGACGCACACACAAACCGGAACGCAAGACCCCTTACGAACCGGGACGCAATGCCTCCGACCACCGTGCCCGCTCGAACCGGGTCGCACACACAAACCGGAACGCAAGACCCCTTACGAACCGGGACGCAATGCCTCCGACCACCGTAACTAATGCTGTTAGGGGGCGCGAACGGATAGCCTGTTTTCTACTAGTACAACTAACTAGCTTAGTCTATCATTTTTCAGGTAATAGTTTGTACTAGCAGAGTACTCTTGAAATAGTTTGAATATTCTGTACGTGACATCTCGGACAATGAGCTACCGAAAAGTATGCAAACTTTCATTTGTTCTAAATCTTATCTGCAGTACAAATCGTACACGAAACACTTTGAAAATTCTGTGTCAAACCGGGAAACCTAGCCATGGTACGTACCGATTATAAATCTCATCTCAAGTGCCGATTTGGCATGTTAATGTGTTTGCACTGGTTTTCTGATCAAATAATTTAAACATGTGCTTGATTCTTCAAAACAGGCATCGTTGTACTCCATTATTGGCCTCATGAATGCCCCCTGGAGGGCTGGAGGACCACCGCTACGGCTGCTCTAAATTCCCCTCTTAATTTCAACAAAATAAATAAATTCTCCTTTTCTATCTTTCAGAAAACTGCTAGGAGACACGTCTTTTTTATTGGGATAATAAGAGAAGAAACGATCTTACAATACTACATCCATTCCGGTTTATAAGATAAATACGTATTTCGAAAAAATAGTTTGACTGAAAATTTAGTTAACAAAATACAAACTATATTTAATAAAAAGAATACTATTAGATTCATGTTCAAAATATGCTTCCAATGATATAATTTTTATGACATATGATTCATATATTGTTAACTAAATTTATCCCAAGACAAAACTGAATAAATACCCCAGGACTGTCCCAAACAACACCCTCTTGATGGAAGCTTATATGGAAGTCGTGGCCTCCGCCTAGGGTGAAATTCTTTATCCAGCGCCTATGAATGATATGTTGGTAGGGTGTTAAATGAGATCCCACCTAAATTCCATCTTTAATTTATTTTAAGATTTCTAATGTATAATTTTAACAAAATTTTGTACTATAAAATTCAAAATAAACTAAAAGTGGAATTTATATGGGATCCACTTGACACTTTATATGTTGGAGACGCGGGTTTCAAAACCCAGTGAGCTGCCCGTTGTGAGACAGAGGATCCTAGAACAAGAGAGCTCCGTATAACTTGAAGCTCAAATGGCCGGGTAATTAACTAGAGATCATGGAGTAGATTATATATGGCCGGTAGTGATCGATGGATCGAGAGCGGTTAGCTGCTTGGTCATCCCCAGATGATCATTAATGAACTCCACGTGCGCAGGCGGATTGAGAAAGCACCCTGGCATTAATTGCGTAATCCTCCGTGTGGCTCCGTCGATCCATCCAGCATATCAGACAGGAGATGACGCCAAGTTGACCTGGCCAGGGCATATAGACACGTACACATGCAAACAACCCTGCACTTGCAGTAAAAAGTAGTAGCCGACTCCACATTCTTATTACTGCCATCATCCGCACTAATCAGACTTGCATTCTTACTGAGTTAATCTGTCGTCAATCAAATGGATAGATCCAATTCATTCAATAACCCTTAGCCAAACCGCAATCATGTCAGCACTTAGACGTGCATGCACGTACACTACGCTCGCTATTCCTGACTTGTCATTAAGGGACCAACTTGACACCGGCCCCCAAGTAGAGAATTAACAGCATTAATGACCAGCATGGATTGCACAATTGTAAACGTCATCATTAGACAAGACAGATGCATTAATCACGGTGCATCCACACATGCTTAATGGAGTACTCAGAGGAGGGGACAAAAAGAGTTAATTTGCGATGATGTCACGGACAACAAGGTCAGTAAGAACAGCAGAGAGAATGACAGATTAGCCAGCATCCAGGCCAGGGATTAACGGTATCCCAAGCATCCCGTCCGTAGTAATCTCTCTTCTCTAGGTCGATTGTCTTGGATACTGCTAATCTGCAACGAGCAGAACGCATGCGGTAAAATTCCTTCAAAATGTACGAGCACGCGTTGCTACAGTACAAACTAAAGTACACAAATGGTACTATAAAGCAATTGTGATGAGTTATGTAGTCATTCTCCACCCCAGGTAGTCACTGTCAGTCTAATTAAAAGAGGTTTAGATAGACTCTTTTTATAAAGTTAAAACATCTTATATTATGAAATGAAGGAAGTAACAATGAGTTGCTTTAATTCATACACAAACAATCCTCTAAAATACTCAGCTCCGTTAGAGCATCTCCGCTCGTTTGGAACCCAGGCCGAAATCTGGATGAAATTTTCATTGGATTGGGCAAACATTTGGTTTGGGGTGTATATGTTCCTAGTGGCAGACATATGGCTTGCCATGAGAAAATACGAATTCGTTCAAATTTAGGCTGAATTCGTGCAAATTTAGGGGAATTCATTACAAAATAGACGATATTCATACTAGGCGAAATTGGTTCATATATAGGCGGGTATCGGCAATATATAGACAAGTTTGGCCAATAGTTAACTAAAAACACTTAAAAAAAATATTTAGAGCTTCGCCGGCGGCAGGGCGACCTAGTACATGTCGAGGAGACGGTGGAACGTTGTGTAGTTCCCGTCATCGTCCTCTCCGTCGTCGCTCGGCGGCTCATCCTTCACGGGGCCATGGATGTTGCCCTGGCCGGCGTCGCTGATGCGTCGAGTTGCGTTTGGCCCGGCATCGTCCTCCTCGTTGGTGTCGTCAAGGACACGATCAAGTTGGCGCACTGACGGCGGCGGGTGGCGCCCATGAGTCGCCGCTGCTGCTCGGCCTCCACCCGCTTGTGCTCCACCTTGGACCAGGCGAGTGCGTCATGGAGGACCATCGGAGGGACGTCATTGAGCGACGCCTCCATCGCTGTCTTCAGGGTGTAGGCATCATGGTCTTCCTCCAGCGCGCTCACCGGCTCCGGCTTCATCCATACCACGCGGAGGCGGCCGAGCAGCAGGGAGAGAGCTCGCGGCTCATTGATAGTGAGTGTGCGTGCACGCGTGCGCGTCGACACCAATGTGAACCGTGGTGGCAGCGAAGGTGGCTCATGCTTCACCAGGAAAAGGGCAAGATTGGCGCCGGCGCCAAGACGGAGGAGCGGGAGGCCGACAAAGAGGAGGATGCTCTAGTCATCCTCCTCAACAGCCAAGAACTACCGCGGAGACGATAGAGTGAGACCGGCATCGGCGTCGGGTACTCGAGATGAGGGAAGTTGCCCGCCTTGGTGTGCTCAAGGAAGATGGGGAGCGTGCTCCCCGGCACACCCCACCAGAGGCGCCGACATGTCGCGTTGTTCCTAGCCAGCGCCAGCCCCTCGTACGATGCCAACTCCTAAGCGTTGCGCTAGGCGAAGTACCGGCGCCACCCCGCGTGGTTGTCGGGATGCTAGCACGGGTCCACCCTGTCCTCGTCATCCATTCCAGTGAGGATGGCTTGGATCTCGCTGACCATTTGGACGCCGGATGGTGGGGGAGGGATTGGCACACCTCCCGCGCTCAGTCTCCATGTTGACGGCGCGCGTATGTCTAGCAGAGCGGGCTAGCTAACCTCATAGAGGATGCGGCCCTCCTACTCATTCAGCAAGCACCGGTCGAAGTCGTTCACCATCGCGATCGCTTGGGTACCTTTCCACCATCGCCACTGAGAAAAATATCTATGGAGGAGGGGTGTAGTTCGCTGGTGCCAGGAGGAATGTGAACGACAAAGGAGAAATTACCCGTTTTTTATAGCGGCGAGGTTGGCTGGAGGGGTGTATCACATTGTCGGGAAGTGCGGGAATCTAAGGTGCGCGCGCGAGAAGCCGAGGTATGGTGGCGTGCCATAATCCTGCACAGCGGGCCGGCGATGGGCCTCGACGGGTCAGTCACTTGTGCAAAGGCTGTTGGCGACCGCCTTAACTAGCACGGGAGCCTAGAGATGAGGACAAAGACGACCTCTTGCCGACAGCTCGGGTCCACTCGAGTTCGCGTGGACACGAACTTTTTTCCGTGTTTTTTGCTTCATCCGGCGCACCAAGGAGAACCCCGAACTCGGCCTGTGTTTCCTGGATAGATTTGGAGCAAATACGGATGACATTGAGGAGCTGGGGACGTGGCTAGACCGATTTTCGCCTTCCAGATAAAAAAAGTGGTCTCTAGGGGCCTTCATGGGTGTGGGTGGAGATTCTCTTACTAAGAAGAACTCTGCAATCAAGGGACAAGGAGAGTAGCTGAGAGAGGTTAGGTAATTAAACGAGCCATTACAATTACTCAATCCATTATGGTTATAAAGGCCATTACAATTGTCCAATCCTTTATGATTATAAGGGACATAACCGCAGAAAAATAAGGGATATGCATTGGGTAATTAGATTGGCTAAATATGATTATGGGGCATAATTAGGTTGAGTTTGCATGCAAAAAAGTTTCAAAATTAAATAGGGAGAAAAGTTCCCCGGCGTGTTAAAACACCCCTCACGAGAGCCGCCATGGCCACCTCTGTCGCCCTCCCCCTCTGTCCGGCGGCCACACGGAGAATAGAGGAGTGGCGACCCGTCCGCTTCATCATTTTATTTTTATAGGTTTGTTTTCCCTTGGTGTTTTCTCCCTAGCAGGATCAATGAGGTGGAGGCAACGATGGCATGTTGACTCTCCTATCTCGTGGGAATCCGATTAAGAGTCAACGAAGGGCCTGTGAGGGTTATCGTCACCAGACTTGTTGATGTGGGATCGACGGTTACTTCTTCCTCTTCTATCGGTGATGGTTGGACTCAGGCCTGTACTTGACATGGGCCTGAACCCATGATTTCTTCCCAAGGCGACCTATGACGATCAAGGACCTAGAGGCATACATCTAGATGCTCTCAATCGATCTAAAACCTCAACAAACATGTCCTATGGGGCTGCAAGATGGCTCTTTGGAGATCTCGAAGACCAGGCATATGTACAAGGGAGATCAAAGATCACGATTACGTGCAAGAGAAGATGAAGACCTGATGTGAATAAGAAGGACTCAGCCACCATCGACGCCTATAAGTACCCGAAGACATTCACCCTAGAAGGACACGCCATAATCGCCCAAGTCTTCGCCATTGGCCTTATGAAGAGGTTCGTAGCAGAAAACAAAAAGTTTCTAACTACACGAACACGATAACTAAGATCTATTCTATATATACATAAGTAACAGAGGATAAGACGGTATTCATACCCTTGAAGTGAAGGGTTTCACGGCATAGTAAATCAAAAAAAATCTACGGATGCGAACAACAAAGCCAAGATCTAATCTAGGAGATGCAATCAACGAGAGAGATAGATGAAATCTTCATACCCTTGAAGAAACCGCACAGCAGAAACGTTCAACAAAACATGGGTGGTGTAGTCGAACTAGCCTTCTCCTCCTCGCGATCCGATCCAACGCCGCAAGTGGCGGCGCCTCCGAGAGATGCACACGTACGGTGCCGCGACGTCTCCTCCTTCCTTGGTCCAGCAAGTGGGGTGAAGAGATAGATTGGATCTGCAGCACGATGGCGTGGTGCTTATGGCGGAGAATTTCTGTAGTAGGGCTTCGCCTACGCGCAGTCGGGAGAGAGAGAGAGAGGTGGAAGGGTAGCAGGGCGGCTAGGGTTGGAGGAGTAGGAGCGGGAGGGTGCGCCCCTGCCCACCTTATATAGGGGGCTGACTGGCCCCCACTTGGCCCCTCCTCCAAGCCCTAAGGCGGCGGCCCCAAGGGTGGAGTGGGGGGCAAGTTTCCCCTTCCTTCTAGAAGGGTTCTCTAGGGTTTCCCCTAGGGCTGGCCGGCTGGGCCTTTGGGGCCTTGTGCCCCTGGCCCAAAGTGGCCAGGGCACTTCCCCTTAGGCCCACGCAGGCCTCCGACAAGTGGGCCCATGTTGGTCCCACTCCGGAAGCTTCTAGAACCTTCCGGTACAATACCGATAAACTCTGAAACAATTCTAAAATCCAAAAACTGCTTTCCTTTATATGAATCTTATTCTTCGGACCATTCCGGAACCTCTCGTGATGTCCTGGATCTCATCCAAGACTCCGAACAAAAACTCATAAACCAATTATCCATTCTAACCTAGCGTCGATGCACGTTAAGTGTGTGACCCTACGGGTTCGAGAATATGCAGACATGATCTTCTATCAATAATCAACAGCAGGATCTGGAAACCCATATTGACTCCCACATACTCATCGATGATCATATCGGATGAACCACGATGCCAGGATTCAATTAATTCCATATATCTATTCCCTTCGTCATGCGATATTTTACTTGCCCGAGATTCGATCGTTGGTATCGGCATACCTAGTTCAATCTCGTTCACAGCAAGTACTTTACTCGTTCCATAATCCGATATCACTTTGTGATTAACTCCTTAACCACGTGCTTGCAAGAGGTGTTGATATTGATTACCGAGTGGGCCCGAAGTATATCTCTCCGACTCGGGAGGGACACATTCCATCTCGATACATACAACCCAACAAGTACTTTCTGATCACCTAAGAGACACCTTTATGATCACCCTCACATAGGATGACGTTTGATGACCTCAAAGCTTTCTTCCGATACCAGGGAGTTGTATTATCTCATGGTCTAAGGAATACAATAGTTGACATAGGAAAAAGCTTCGCAAAGATGAACACGATGACACGATCTAATTGCTCTGCTTAATTTGGGTATGTCCATCATATCATTCTCCTAATGACATGATCTCATTATTAATCGACAACTCATGTCTATGGTTAGGAAACCTTAACCATCATTAATCAATGAGCTAGTCCATAGAGGCGTACTAGGGACACGGTGTTGTTCATAAACCACACAAGTATCAAAGTTTCCGCTTAATACAATTCTAGCATGGAATATAAACTTTATCATGAATAAGAATTATAATAATAACATCTTTATTATTGCCTCTAGGGCATAATTCCAATAGTCTCCCACTTGCACTAGAGTCAATAATCTAGTTTGCATCTGGCAACAATCTATCACCCATGGCATTAAGGTGTTGATCATGTTTTGCTCGTGGAAGAGGTTTAGTCAATGGATCTACGACATTCAGATCTGTATGTACTTTGCTAATCTTCAGATCTCCATTTGCTATATAATCTCGAATTGTATGAAAACGGCGGTTGATATGCTTGGTCTTTGGATGATATCTTGGTTCCTTAGGCAGTGCTATGGCGCCAGTGTTGTCGCACAATATCTCTAGTGGGTCCAAGGCACTTGGAACCACACCAAGCTCAGTGATGAAGTTCCTGATCCAAACTCCTTCACTTGACGCTTCTGAAGCAGCCACATATTCTGCTTCTATTGTAGATCCCACGATCACGCTTTGCTTGCAACTTCTACAGCTCACAGCTCCTCCATTCAAAATATAAATGTATCCTGTCTGAGATTTAGAATCATCCGGGCATGTGTTGAAACTAGCGTCGACGTAACCTTTTACGACGAGCTGCTCATCACCTCCATAGACCAAGAACATTTCTTTAGTCCTATTTAAATACTTTAGGATGTTCTTTACGGCTGTCCAATGTTCCACTCCTGGATCACTTTGGTATCTGCTCATCAAACTAAGAGCATTGGACACATCCGGTCTAGTACATAGCATGGCATACATGATAGAACCTATGGCCGAGGCATATGGCACTTTGCTCATAGTATCTCTATCGTTTATCGTAGCTGGACACTGAGCCTTGCTCAATATCTTACCTGACAACATGGGCAATGAACCTTTCTTTACTTTATCCATTCTGAACCTTTTCAGAACTTTGTCTAGATATGTACATTAGGCGTCTTTGTCTATCTCTATAGATTTTGATGCCTAATATATAAGCAGCTTCTCCTAGGTCTTTCATTGAAAAACATTTATTCAAATAACTCTTCACATCGTTAAGCATACCAATGTCATTTCCAATAATCAATATGTCATCCACATATAGTACTAAAAATGTCACCGAGCTCCCACTCACTTTCTTGTAGATACAAGCTTCATAGCAATTTGGAACAAATCCAAAGCTCTTGATCACTTGATCAAAACAAAGGTTCCAACTCTGAGATGCTTGCTTCAGTCCATAAATGGAACGCTGAAGTTTGCACACCTTATTAGCATCCTTATGATCGACAAAACCTTCGGGCTGCATCATATACAACTCTTCATCAATGTTTCCATTGAGGAACGCAGTCTTGACATCCATCTGCCATATTTCATAATCATGAAATGCAGCAATTGCTAATAAAATCCGAATGGACTTAAACATCGCTACGGGAGAGAAAGTATCATCGTAGTCAACACCTTGAACTTGTCGAAACCATTTTGCGACAAGCCGAGCTTTATAGACAGTAACATTACCATCCGCGTCCATTTTATTCTTGAAAATCCATTTGCACTCAACGGCCTTACAGTCGCTAGGAGGGTCCACCAAAGTCCATACTTGGTTTTCGCTCATGGATCCCAATTCGGATTTCATGGCCTCTAGCCATTTCTCAGAGTCTGGGCTCATCATTGCTTCCTCATTGTTCGCAGGTTCACTGTTGTCTAACAACAAGACGGGTAAGACAGGGTTGCCGTACCATTCAGGAGTGGCACGTGACCTTGTTGACCTGCGAAGTTTAGTAGTAGCATCGTTCGAAGTTTCATGATCCTCGTCATTAGCTTCCTCTCTTGTTGGTGCAGACGGCACTGGAACAATTTTAGGTGCTGCGCTACTCTCCAACTCATGAGAAGGTTCAATAACATCGTCTTACTCTACCTTCCTCCCACTCACTTCTTACGAGAGAAACTCCTTCTCAAGAAAGGATCCGTTCTTTGCAACAAACACTTTGCCTTCGGATCTGTGGTAGAAGGTATACCCAATTGTTTCCTTAGGGTATCCTATGAAGACGCATTTCTCCTCTTTGGGTTCGAGCTTGTCCGGCATCAACTTCTTGACGTAAGCTTCACATCCCCAAACTTTAAGAAACGACAACTCTAGTTTAGCACCAAACCATAGTTCATACGGTGTCGTCTCAACGGATTTAGATGGTGCCCTATTTAAAGTGAATGCAGCGGTTTCTAATGCATAACCCCAAAATGATAACGGCAAATCTGTAAGAGACATCATTGATCGCACCATATCTAATAGAGTTCGATTCCGTCGTTCAGACACACCATTGCGCTGTGGTGTTCCGGGTGGCGTGAGTTTCGAAACGATTCCGCTTGCTTTAAGATGCGTGAGAAAATCATAACTCAAATATTCACCTCCACGATCGGATCGTAGAAATTTAATTTTCCTGTTACAATGGTTTTCCACTTTGTTCTGAAATTACTTGAACTTTTCAAACGTTTCAGATTTATGTTTCATTAAATAGATATACCCATATCTACTTAAGTCATCAGTAAAAGTAAGAAAATAGCGATATCCACCACGCGTAGAAAAGGTCATTGGTCCGCATACATCGGTATGTATGATTTCCAATAAGTCCGTTGCTCGCTCCATCATTCCGGAGAACGGGGTTTTGATCATCTTGCCCATGAGGCATGGCTTGCACGTGTCAAATGATTCAAAATCAAGAGACTCCAAAAGTCCATCAGAATGGAGTTTCTTCATGCGTTTTAGACCAATATGACCTAGACGGCAGTGTCACAAATAAGTTGGATTATCACTATGTACTTTGCATCTCTTAGCCTCAATGTTATGGATGTGCGTTTCATCGCTTTCGAGATTCAGAAGAAATAAACCATTCACAACAGGTGCATGACCATAAAAGATGTTATTCATATAAATAGAACAACCATTATTCTTCGATTTAAATGAATAACCGTCTTGCAATAAACATGATCCAGATATGATGTTCATGCTCAACGCAGGCACATAATAACATTTATTAAGGTCTAAAACTAATCCCGAAGGTAAAACTAAGGAGAGCATGCCGACAACCATCACATCAACTTTTGATCCATTGCCAACGCGCATCGTCACCTCATCCCTTGCTAGCCGCCGTCTATTCCGTAGCTCCTATTTCGAGTTACAAATATTAGCAACTGAACCAGTATCATATACCCAGGCCTACAACGAGCTCTATTAAGGTAAATATCAATAACATGTATATCAAATATACCTTTAATGGTGCCAGCCTTCTTGTCCGCTAAGTACTTGGACGATATGCCCAAAGGACCCTTGTCCTTGCAATAGAAGCACTCAGTGTCCGGCTTAGGTCCAGACTTGAGCTTCTTCTCAGCAGGGGCAACGCGCTTGCCGCTGCCTTTCTTGAAGGATTTCTTTGCACCCTTACCTTTCTTAAAGCTAGGGGTCTTGTTGACCATCAACACATGATTATCTTTCTTGATATCCACCTCCGCAGCTTTCAGCTTAGCGAAGAGCTCAGTGATCGTATCAGTGGAACCAATTTGATTGTGAGTAACTACAAAACCTTTGTAGCTAGGAGGGAGTGATTGCAGAACTCTGTCAATCTTGAGCTCTTCTGGAATCTTGTAGTCCAGTTGCTCAAGTCGTTGAGTGTAGCCCGACATCTTAATGGCGTGCTCACTAACGGAACTCCCTTTCTCCATATTGCAGTTAAAGAACTTCTCAGAGATCTCATATCTCTCAGAACGGGCCTGAGTCTGAAACATGGTTTTCAATTCCTCAAGTATCTCAAAGGGCCCGGCGAACTCCACAAAACGATTTTGAAGGTCCGGTTCCATAGCAAACAACATGGTACTCTTAATCACTCCATAATCATCTTTGCGCGACTGATAAACAACCTTTTGATCAGCAACAAGATCGCAGTGGGCGTCACCTAGCTTTCTCAAGTACATAGTCTTTACGTCCGCCATGAGAATGATTCTCAGTTGGAACCAGTTGGTGAAGTTAGACCCATTATTCTTAAGCTTTTCTTTCTCAAAGAAAACGTTGAAGTTGAAGTTGGACTTAGCCATTTGATCTACAAAATTTGCAAATACAATTTAGACTATGTTCATGATAACTAGTTCAACTTAATCAAATTACTAGATGAACTCCCACTAAATTCAACATCCCTCAAGTTGTTTAGTGAACATGATCCAAATTCACCACACCTAATCCGATCTTCACGAGAAGAGATGTGGTTTCAATGGTGGACAACAAAGTGTCGATCATATCATTCATATGACTCATGTTTAACCTTTCGGTTCGTGTGTTCTGAGGCCATGTCTGTACATGCTAGGCTCTTCAAGTCAAAGCCAAGTATTTCCGTGTGTGCAAAACTGCACCCGTTGTATGTGAACTTAGAGTTTATAACACCCGATCATCACGAGGTGCTTGAACACGACGAACTTTCGCAACGGTGCATACATGGGGATAACACAATTTTATCTTGATCTTTAAGTGAGGAATCATGTTATAATGCTACCGTCGCGATCTAAGCATAATAAGATACATAAAAGGATAAACATCACATGCATATAATTTTATGTGACATGGTATAGCCAATCTCCGCGCAATGATCTCCATCTTGTGCGCGCCAGCATGATCTCCATCACTCCACCATGATTGCCTTCACCACAAATAGCAACTACAACTATTGCTAACTACTTAGCGATAAAGTAAAGCTATTACATGGCGTATAAGAAGTTGACACGCAGGTCATACACAATTATAAATACAACCATATGGCTCCTGACAGTTGTGAACTCATCGACATGCAAGTCGTGAAATATTACAAAACATGATCATTGCATACATATCATACACATCATGTCTTGGGCCATACCATATCACAAAACACTCCCTGCAAAAAACAAGTTAGACGCCTCTACTTTGTTGTTGCATGTTTTACGTGACTTATGGGAGTAACAAGCTAAGAATGATTCTTACCTACGGAAAGCCACAACGGTGATATTATGGGTGCCAACATCTGTTGTAAATACCATGACTACTATAGTGAGAGAAACTAGCATCCACCAGCTGCATGTGTGGAACAAGCCACACGTCAAGTGCGGAGCCGGTCTCGCGAACGAGGTCGCGTAAAGTTGGCCTGGACCGCTTCGATCTCACTATGCCGCGCCATAAGAAATACAACACAAGAGGTTTGCAACAAAAAACATCAACGCCTGCAACAAGCATGTTGCGTTCTACTCGTGAAACACATCTACGCATAGATCTAGCTCTGATACCACTGAAGGGTTTCACAGCATAGTAAATCAAAAAGAATCTACGAATGCGAACAAGAAAGCCAAGATCTAATCTAGGAGATGCAATCAACGAGAGAGATAGATGAAATCTTCATACCCTTGAAGAAATCGCACAGCGGAAACGTTCAACAGAACATGGGTGATGTAGTCGAACTAGCCTTCTCCTCCTCGCGATCCGATCCAACGCCGCAAGTGGCGGCGCCTCCGAGATATGCACACGTACGGTGCCGCAACGTCTCCTCCTTCCTTGGTCCAGCAAGTGGGGTGAAGATATAGATTGGATCTGCAGCACGACGGCGTGGTGCTTATGGTGGAGAATTTCTGCAGCAGGGCTTCGCCTACGCGCAGTCGGGAGAGAGAGAGAGGTGGAAGGGCAGCAGGGCGGCTAGGGTTGGAGGAGTAGGAGAGGAGGGTTCTCCCCTTACCACCTTATATAGTGGGCTGGCCGGCCCCCACTTGGCCCCTCCTCCAAGCCCTAGGGCGGCGGCCCCAAGGGTGGAGTGGGGGGCAAGTTTCCCCATTCCTTCTAGAAAGGTTCCCTAGGGTTTCCCCTAGGGCTGGCCGGCCGGGCCTTTGGGGCCTTGTGCCCCTGGCCCAAAGTGGCCAGGGCACTTCCCCTTAGTCCCATGCAGGCCTCCGACAAGTGGGCCCATGTTGGTCCCACTCCGGAAGCTTCTAGAACCTTCCGGTACAATGTCGATAAACTCCAAGACGATTCTGAAATCCAAAAACTGTTTTCCTTTATATGAATCTTATTCTCTGAACCATTTCGAAACCTCTCGTGATGTCCTGGATCTCATCCGAGACTCCGAACAAAAACTCATAAAACAATTATCCATTCTATCCTAGCGTCGATGCACGTTAAGTGTGTGACCCTACGGGTTCGAGAATATGCAGACATGATCTTCTATCAATAATCAACAGCGGGATCTGGAAACCCATATTGACTCCCACTTACTCATCGATGATCATATCGGATGAAACATGATGCCAGGATTCAATTAATCCCATATATGTATTCCCTTCGTCACGCTATATTTTACTTGCCCGAGATTCGATCGTTGGTATCGGCATACCTAGTTCAATCTCGTTCACAGCAAGTACTTTACTCGTTCCATAATACGATATCACTTTGTGATTAAATCCTTAACCACATGCTTGCAAGCGGTGTTGATATCGATTACCGAGTGGGCCCGAAGTATATCTCTCCGACTCATGAGGGACAAATTCCATCTCTATACATACAACCCAACAAGTACTTTCTGATCACCTGAGAGACACCTTTATTATGACGTTTGATGACCTCAAAGATTTCTTCCGATACCAGGGAGTTGTATTATCTCATGGTCTAAGGAATACAATACTTGACACAGGAAAAATCTTTGCAAAGATGAACACAATGACACGATCTAATTGCTCTGCTTAATTTGGGTATGTCCATCATATCATTCTCCTAATGACATGATATCATTATTAATCGACAACTCATGTATATGGTTAGGAAACCTTAACCATCATTAATCAATGAGCTAGTCCATAGAGGCGTACTAGGGACACGGTGTTGTTCATAAACCACACAAGTATCAAAGTTTCCGCCTAATACAATTCTAGTATGGTATATAAACTTTATCATGAACAAGAATTATAATAATAACATATTTATTATTGCCTCTAGGGCATAATTCCAACATGAAGACCGTAGTACACATTACGCAGGTAGGCATATGTTGATGAAGACAAGCAGCTTCTAGCGCCCCAACTGTGGCGCCTGAAAGGATACGGATGTCGCCTAGAGGGGGGTGAATAGGCGATTAAAACTTTTCCTAGAGTGGCTCAACAAAGGCGGAATAAAACTAGTGTTTAGTTTGTAAAGCACAACCTAGAAAAAACTAAGGTTTACCTATGTGCACCAACAACTTGTGCTAAGCAATACAAGCAACAAAGTGATAGCAAGATATATATTACTTCAAGCACGAAGGCTATCACAATGTAAATTGCATAAGTAAAGAGCTCGGGTATAGAGATAACCGAGGCACGCGGGGACACCGATATTTTATCGAGTTCCTCCCAACATGGAGTACGTCTCGTTTGGAGAGGGGATGGTATCAAACCACCAACGCCACAAAAGGCCTCCCTTATTCTCCGGTGAATCTCACCCCAATGGGATCGATCCACGCTTCCACTATCGGTGCACTTGTCGATGGCAACCGGAACCTCTCACAAGGTTGGGGCACAACTCCACAACTTAATTGGAGGCTCCCAACAAATTCCACAAAAGGCCACAATGCCACCAAAGCCACAAAACCGTCTAGGGTTCCAAGAACCCAAGAGGGACAAGATCCAATGAGCAATTCAAACCAAATCCTCCAAAGAGAACTCAAACCGATGCACCAAATGAAAATGGCAAGAACACCACAAAGATGATCAAATCCCTCACTCTCAAGTTCCAACAAAGCTACTAAAGCTATTGGGGGAACAAGAGAGGAGGAATCAAAGAGAGACACAAAATCCCCCAAAATCTAGATCCCCAAAGATGCACTCACAAAGAGATGAATCGGTTAGGTCAAAACGTGGGGCTAGATCTCCTCCAACAACCCCTCAAATATTTGCAAGAATAAATGGAGGGGTGTGTAGAAATCAAGCTGAAAGAGTAGAGCAAATGGGGGCAAAGCTTGGGCAAGAAAAGGAGGAAGAAGTAACCCTAAATGAAAGTGGGGCAAAGCTATTTAAAGACACGGCCAAAATCTGGCCATTGGGGTGATTTTTCTGGACGGTCCGGTAGTACCGGACCAAACCAGAGAATGCCAGGAAAAAACAAGCAGCAGCCCAAAGAGCGGAGTGGGGCAGGCGCGCGCGCGCATGAGAGCAGCAGCAGCTTCTGCAGAGCCAGGCGGGCCCAGATAGCAGTAGCAGCAAGCGGCGCAGCAGCTTGCATGCGGCAATGCTCGGCAGAGCGTCTTGCGCATGCAGCATCATCACGAAGAGCAAGCGGTAACGCTAAGCAGTCATGGCGCGCATCAACGCGCAAGCGCATGCAAAGCAGCAGCTCACGTCATAGCGAAGCAAGCGGAAGGGCTAGGCCCAAGCAGCTGCAGCTGCAACGTAGCATAAAGAAGACGCTCGAGCAGGGCAGGTCAACGCGTAGAAAACGGGGCTGGATCTGGATCTGAAAACATATCAGGAAAACGAATCGGGAAAAGTTTACGGGCCACTCGTTTACCGGCAGGTACTACGGGCCGGTACTACCGGATCTAGGTACCTAGCGAGACAGAAAGAAATCGGACCGTTTTTAGGCCCGGGCGGTAGTACCGGATCTGGGTACCTAGCGAGACAGAAAGAAATCGGACCGTTTTTTAGGCCCGGGCGGTAGTACCGGCCCGTCCGGGCGGTACTACCGCTTGGCCCAGAAAACAGCCTAACAGGCAAATATTCAAACGGCAATAACTTTTGACTGGAAGCTCCGATTGACCCGATTCAAATTGCGTTGGAAATATTGATTATCACCAAGTGAGAAAGTATCAAGTAGAATAATGTGATATACCTCACTTGGTGAGAAACCGAAAAGCCGCATAAATCAAAATCGCAACAAGATACAAATGGGAGACCGATTTTGATGAACAAGAGCTTGTTATGGAGATTACCACAAGCTCTATATCCTCACATGGATAAGACCAAATAACAACCAAATATGATGATGCAAGTATGCAAAGATTTGAGCTCTCTCCAAACGATGTGACCGAATTACTCATACGAGAGCCCCTCTTGATAGTACGGTTATCTATCCTAAACCCGGTCTCACACACACAACGCGAGACCGGCAAAAGGGAAAACCTATCAATATTATACCTTTGCCTTGAGCATTCCACTTGAGCTCGATGTAGACGATATTGCCCTTCTCAAGATGGAACGCCTTCCTTAATTCCTCATCATCGACCTCGCATATTGATCTTGCCCAACAAATCTTCTTTGCATTTCATTGACCTTGAAGCCAACACATGCTCCAAGCGATGCCAATGGACAAATCCTACAAATATAACTTAATACACACATTAGTCCATAAAGATTGTCATTAATTACCAAAACCACACATGGGGGCCCAACATGTTCTTTCAGCGCCTTTGAAGTTTTACACATGTTCGGTGTAGGCGATGTCTCCCGGACTCTGATCCAGCCAAGCAGTGGAAGAAGAAAGAAGAGGATCGAACTCCTTACGAGGGTAGTGCGGAAGTGGAGAAATCAAATACCTTGATGTCCTTCCCAATATTACGGAGAAAACTTCTAAGGAAAATGAGAGAGAGGAGAGAATGTTGTGTCTATAGGGGAGATGGGTGCCCCTCTATTTATAGGTGGAGGGGAGGGGCAAACCCAAGGGCGTGGTGTGGGGCTTGCCCTCAGCCGCCACCGCCAGGGATCCGCCGCCGGCGGCCCTAGGTGGCACCCACATGGGGAGGGTGGGGAAGGGTAGCCCCTAGGGTTTGGCCGCATGGCCCTCTCCTCCTATGACGCCTTGCCCCTTTGGGCCTCCCCTCCGGGTGAGGCCCATTAGGTATGGCTACATCTAAAATAAAATAAAATAAAATATTATGTTTTAGTATTAATTCAAATAATTAATATAAAACACATATATTATTATATCTTTCACTCTGGAACTCCTTCTAGACCCCTCTGATCAACATCGGGTGTTATACAGAACTTTTTCCGGTTTCTCTCTCCCATTTCTCCTACGGTGCTGAATCAATCCCTATGTTCCCCTACCCTTAAGTGTGCCACCCTTCAGTTCGAAAACACTCCAGACACGACCGAGACCTCTCTTGTATCAATGATCAATAGCGGGATCTGGATGCCCATGATGACCCCCGAGCGTTTCACGAATCTCGTTTCTTGAACCTTCAACGCCGTATCCCATTCCCTTTGCCACTTGATACCTAGTTCATCTGATATTTGATCTTCAGTATATCCATACCTAGTTCGATATCGTTGCCGATAAACTCGTTTACTCATTCCCGTGATGTTACATTCCATGACATAGTCATACGCTTGCAAGTTTTGTTACTGCAATGTCACCGAGTTGGCCACGTGTATCTATCCGTTACTTGGATTGGCAAATCCTGGTCTTGATACATCCTACTCAACACACACCTTTAGGAAACCCGATGGTACCTTTTTTATCACCCTTTCATAGCTTGATACTTGATACCATTAAGGCTCCTTCTAGTAACGATGATTATGTATTATCTCACAGTCAAAGGATTAGGTTGCGAGGTTTATATGTTATCATCAATCACGAACATTTGTAACTTGATATCATTGTGATATAACTTTGGGTGTATGTATATCACATCATTCAACGGATGCCATGACCTCATTTTCAATTGGCATGAGAACCCATGGTCTCGAAACCCTAGATCATCCTGTTGACCAATGAGCTAGTTCACTAGAGGTAACTAGAGACATGTTTTGTTTACATATCACATGTGTATTAACATTTTGTATTAACACAGTTATAGCACGACATGAAACGTATTATGAACATACAAGATATACATCAAATAAAACACTTTATTATTTGCCTCTAGGGCATATCTCCTTCACCTTAATCATATCTCTATATTCATTTATCTCGTCGGGTATCATTATAAACCCACCGAGATCATCTTGTAGACACACTGTAGGATCTCTTGATCACCTTATGAATAAAGTCTCAGGGATTCCTGCCATTATACACACGTGTTCATGTTTGAGATCCAAACCTGCTGGCCCGAGCCATCCCCCAAACAAATAAACTTTTTTTCATTCCTTGGAAGTGAGACTGAGAATAGATTATGGAAAATATACTTCGTTAGTTGGCGTGCTAGGAAGTGGTAGCCCGCGTCATGCATATCGGATCTATGGAAGAGCTTCTGCAAACCACTTTTTTCCAAGGGATGCATCCTACCATAGGACACTCTCCACTAGGAGGTGTTCATGGAGACAAGCGCGGCATAAAGTTGCCCCAGAATACGGAGCCTCACCCCCACAATGAACGCTGCCAGGATGGTAAGGAGGTCTTGAACATCGAGGGGGAGCGGAAACTCTCTATAATAGGAGCGCAGATGAAGGCCACGCGCCAGGCCGCAATCGCATCAAGACCTCTACCTCATAGGCAGAGCATGTACATGGATCCCACGATCACGTTCTCAGAGTCAGATCGGCCAAGATGGGGTGGGACAACGAGTGACACTCGTCTCGCCAGTAATCACCAACGTCCAAATCAGCCAAGTCCCGATTGATGGGGATTTCAACATGTGGGTCCGACTTCCCGTGCGAGTGCAACGTGGGGTCCAAGTTCTGTGTAATCGCCGGGGTTCGCAAAATTGGGCTGCCAAACACTGAGAAGGCTCATTTCGAGCCAAATTTGTCCCACCCCTACCAAATATAAACTTTCCGTCAACTGCCCCGTGAAGGAGACGTTCGGGACCGCCATGTCACTAATTTGTCCGTGATGCGAGCGCCAAGTCAGCAACCACGTAGGCAAAACATGGAACTAAGATCCCACACCTTAGAGTGTTGACAAAATAGACAAAGTCACTCCCTCCTTCGCATGAACCCTAGCGCCGGCGGTGACAAAATCCACCCTCCACCCAGAACGATCCCTTGGGACATTTTCCTTCCAGCGCCAAATTGTTGCGCTCACTCACTGATCCCGATCTCTAATGTCACATGTTGTGCCCACCGTTCTGAAGCTCTAGCCCGCCTCCTCCACCGGACGAGCTGAGCAACACGGAGGATGACAGATCATCGTACCCTGAGAGAAGTGTTGGATACATGCGGGTGAGATACTCTTCTCTTTGCTTTTCACACTAATTATAACTGTTAGTTGTCAATTGACCTGAAAGAGATAGATAGAACCTAGAACTATTTTCTAGCCGAACATTGACAAACAAGTTCTTATTTTTTGGCCCCAAATTTCTATTAACTAGGGTCCCCCCAGAGACCCCGTATGTGGTTTCGGTACGTGTCGGAGGGTACCAACCTAAATTAGAAAATGTGAAGCGAAAGTGAAATTATGGTAATTGTGTCGCAATTATAGAAGAACTGACACAGATTTGCACTATCCATGGTATGGTTGCTGCTCTATGTAAACATATTGAAGTGGGGCCGATGCAGGCTGCATGGTTCAGCTTCATGGATGAACAAGGCAACAAGGTTACTATAAACTATGATAGTTAGATATCCGGGTTGCTAAAATGGTGTACGAGGGTGATACCTTCGATCCGGATTACGGATGTATTATAGCTCTTTTTCCCTAGTAGACCTAGGTTTATCTAATCCTCGGGAAGCAGAAAGCAAAGTGAGATTACTTAAACGGACCTTAAAGAGTTTTAGAATTCCTATTGCATTTTTACCGGACCAAGAGTTTGCGATCTTTTTGTTGTTGTTGACGATGGAGAGAGAGAGGGCCTAGGATCTTCGGTTTTCACCAGTAGCTATGCAAAACATCTGATGTGAATAATAGATAATAATAAAGTATGCATGTAATCATTAGAGCAAGATAATTATATGTGGTCAGTGCATCCATAATTGTTATCGCCTCCGCAACCGCTTATAGCAATAACCTACTAGTCTCATCCATAGAAGAAAGAGAACTAATGATATGCATCGTGATGTCACTATTAATCCCAAGTAAATTCCTCACATACAGCCGTACTACCCCTTCTGTCACTTGGGTTCCCATCCTGCAGATCAGTCATTACTCACACTCCCTTTACCTAGATCAATTCTCGGGGTCTTGGGTACCTGACAAGTCCTTAGATTGAGGCAAGAGAGGGTATTATAATAATCATGCAATACAAACTAATACATGATCCCATCTATGATAAATAACATGCACAAAGAGCTACATGGCTAGGCCGAAGCCTTAGCCCAAGGAGAATTAATCACACATAGAGATGAAATCGACAATCATAAACATTGTAAGAGAGACCATAAGGTTGATAGCAAATAGTCTTACAATGTCGCCAATTGGATAAGATATCTACTATTACAAGTGGTGGAATATGGCTATGGTGGTGGAGAAAGGTTTAGAGGTTTAGATCTAGATCTATTCCTCTGGCATGGCGGATTCTGGTGGCAGTGAGAGTTGTGGTCGAAAAGAAGTGAGATCGAGAAGTCCAGAGAGGGGAGTTTCTCATCGCCCGAAGCCTCTTTATATAGTGGTCCCTTCACGGAAGTTGTTCGGTTTGACCTAATGAAGTCGGCGCCAACTATACGGCTAGAACTATACGGTCGGACTATTTTTCCCACCATATAGTTGGTGGTTAAAGCTTCTGCCTCCGCTTCATGGCTCCTGGTTTCTTTGACGTGTTGGAAATCTCGTATCTTTGGCATTTATGTAGTGATTCCCATCATCATACGTCATTATCTGCGCAGGGAAAAATAGCAAGAAAGGATTGCATGACCCTTTGATCATTAGGCATTAGTGACTTGATTTAGAGAGATATTTCATCAAATATATGAATGATATCTAGTTTAAATGCGGACGTGGATGGCTATATTTTACAGCCATCAACCTCCCCAAGCTTAAACTTGATCGTCCCCGAGCAAGTAAATGAAAATCAAAAGGGAACTTGGCATTTAAACTGAAATAATGAGATGATGTTCTTACTCATGATTGATAGTCTCATGTTTCCTCCACTTTATTAATCTAAAAAAATTCAGCATAGATAGAGTAATGGCAAGCATATCATACGGGTTTCATGAATCCTTATAGAGAAGCAAAATAATTATAAGCATGGATGATTCAAAAGAGTAAACTTTATTCCATGTCATGTAATCAAATCATAGGCTTGCATTGAATGATAAAGCATAATCATGTAAATTTAAGAGTGTGAGAGTTTGTCATGAAGAGCATATACACTAAAGTATCTCAATTCTCCCACATCAATAGATCAAGACTTTTCAAGCACTACTTTTCTATTCATTGTCCTTCAAGAATTTCAGTTCTTAAGTAATTGAGAGTATGCCAAATAATTTCATTAGTTTATTGAGCTGTGATGGACACTCGTGGCATCACTAAGGTTTTGGTTCCTTTTGCATAATTATTACTCATAACAGCCAGAGGAGTGATTCCATCATGTTTATAGCTACTCGGGAGTGCCAAGAATCTTACCCATTATAGCATTGATGCTACATATGTTTAATCAACTCATAGATGAAATCTAGGAGTTTCCTCCATGAAAATCGTTCGTAGGCTAGCGGATTTGTTGGCATCCCATGAAGTTTGACACACATAAAGCTATATCATTCTTATGATTTACAAGTCAAACTTTGGCATGCTCACAAAACAGCTAAACATTAATTCAATTGAACAAATCTTTTCAAAGAGAGCTATCAATTCAATCACTATTTTCTGTGGTGTTGAGTGTCTCTAGGAATAAGCTTTCAAGACTAAACACTATAACACCCAAGTCTTTCAATTGTGAGACTTTTTCTTATTTAAATTTTTTAGAAAATTTTAGGCAAGACTTTGGTTAACTACAAGAGCTGGAACAAAACGTACCCAATTAAATACTCATGGAAAATAAAATTTACTACAATATAGAGACTCTCTCCACCGATATAACATCTTAACATTATTACTAACTAGCATGGGTTTCTCAAACTTCAAAAGTGGGGAGTCATAAGGCATACCTCTCATGTTTGGTTCCACTTCTCTCTTCCCTTTTTATTTGTTTCTTGGAAACTCGAAGTCAATCACTCTCCTATAAATTTATGAGAACTTCGAGGTGAAAAGAAAAGGAGAGAGGGAAAATAAAGATAAACAGAGAAATCTTTTTGTGGGTTTTGAGAAGGGGAATTAAAGAATAGAAAATTGGTGGCAAGGCTCCGCTTGAAAATATCAAACAAAATAAATTAACTAAGATAAAGTGTTGGGGAAACCAACACGAGTGCTTATAAAGCATAACCTCGAAAATAAAATAAATCAAATGAAAACCAAAATATAAAAATAGATAGAAAACCTCCCCAAGCTTAGGATTTTGAGAGCCCTTCAAATCATTATGGTGGGGGAAAAAGTTGTGACTCCAGTTTGCAAATTGAGTTGATAGGTTACTTGTTCTTTCTCGGAGGTTCAAGGCGATATTATGCATCCCTTCTACAGTTCCTCCAAGTTCTTGGAAATCTTGATATGTAGCGAACTGGCTTGGTGGCTGCTCCTCCTGATGAGGGACTTCTTGCTCCTCCTCTTGGTCCTCATCCTCTTCCGGAATCTCCTCCTGGGGTTAGAGTTGATCAACCCGCAAGTCATAAAGCAAACATAATTCATCGATAGAGAAAAGACCATTAGGCAAAGGAGCAGGATAGAGACGCCCATCTCCAGCAATATACATATAATAAACACCGCCTCTCCTAGTGAGCATTCCACAAGCCCGCAAAGTAGAGAAACCAACACGTCTCTCACCTTGTACCGGTTATAACTTACCTAGGTCGATGCCTAGGGCATTGGCGAGCACGGTGATGACGCCTCCACAAGTGATTGTTCCTTGGCTTTGGGAGGATTGGTACTCCAAGTAGCGCAAAAGAATTGTGCCCAAGTGAAGTGACAACTTTTCATAGTTGAAAATAGCTTTTGTGAGGACTAAGATGTCCTCCTCATTGAGTCTTGTAAACTCCTTACGCGCCTGCAAGGTGTTAGCAATAACATAGAACAAATAGCGAATAGCAGGATGTTGAATATTTTTCCCTTTGCTGACTCTAGAAATAAATCACATCCTATTATAGCAGAGTTCAGGGGAAGGTTCTATGCCAGTAAAAGATGTGCGTAGAGCAGTAGGATCATTGTTGGGTAAACGAAAACAATTGCACCATTCATAAAGTGATAATGAATAATTATTGTTCATGAGTCGAAAAGAAATTCTATCCTCCCCATGCCATGCTTTAACGTTGCTTTTCAAAGAACTAAGAAATTCAATGGTTAACTGACGATAGGTTGGTGCATCATGAAATACAAAGTTTTGCAGGCCAACTCTATTGCAAAGTAAATTAAGTCATTAGAAATACCGAGTTGGTTCACTCTGATGGGGCAAGCCCACTTGGTTGCCTTGACTTATCAGTTTTTGATCATGTTGAAACGTTCATGGTGGGACTCATTCTTAAATCGAATACCCATGCGTTCCTAAGATACATCCCGAGAAGAACTAGCGGCGGATGAGCACGTGTCTGGATCCTCGTGTTCATCTTCTAAAAATAAGAAAGAGAAAATATAAAACTTTTTGATCCAATATTAATAGTCATAGCATAATCCTCATCATAGCACACTAAAGAATCCCCTGAACAAAACCATCTAGGCAAGATAATCATGGCAATTAGTTAAAAACAAGTCTCACCCAAGATTGATAATGACAATAGACCAGAGATAAATTTGCGAAAAGTAATTGGAGGATCGGAGGAGAAACATACCGTAGATCACCTGTGTGCGAGGAAATCGAGTAGGGGTGAAGATCCCTTGAGGTTTTGAGAGAGTTTGGATGTAGAAGAGAGAAAAAATATTGATGTTTTAGGTACCTCCCTATGCATTTAAGTGGTGAGATGTAAATATACTGTCACAACTATACAGCCGGAACACATGTTCCCGCCGTATAGTTGGTCTGGCGGCAAAATTTTAGGGTTTCTAGGGTTTCTTTCCTGGCGACGGTATCTATACGGCCGGAACTTTTGTTCCCGCCGTATAGTTGGTTGTCAAACCTTCTGTATCCTGGGATGAAAAATTGTCGATGCCTCAAATAACTATACGCCCGGAGCTATACGACAGGAATTTATATTCCCGCCGTATAGTTGGTCGTTAAAGCTTCTGTACACATCAAAAAAAAATCTATTTCTTTAAGAATTACTTTTTAGACTGAAACTTAGCGAAACATCTTGTTTGGATAGAAAAATGACAGACTAAAATGTTGACCAACTTTGGCGTGTATAAAACAGGAATTTTTAGTACCATAGAATCTCTCCTTCTCACTGGAGTTTTCTAGCACTCTTTATCCTACAAAAAACTTAAACTAAAACTTTAAAACTTTACTCAAGCCTTTATTTCACATGGGTTGCTCCCATTGATACGTCCAAAACGTATCTACTTTCCCGAACACTTATGCTATTTTTTCTCCTCTAAACTTGTGTTATTTCGATACAACTAACACGCAATGACGCTATTTTCAGCAGAATTACCTTGGTGTCTAATTTTTGTGCAGAAAATCAACTATCAGGAAAATCCTGGAAAATATACCAAAAATACTATTTCACCAGAAGACTCACGGAGCCAGAGTACGAGACGGAGGGGAGGCCTGAGGGGCCCACACACCCTGCCACGCGGGTGGGCCTAGGTCGCGCATGGAGGGGGTGTGGCTGCCCCAGGCACCCCCTCGGCCTCCCTCTTCACCTATAAGATGCCTCTTGACCAAAAAACCAAGAGGGTTCCACGTTTTTTCCAGAAAGAGTTCCGCTGCGCCGCCACCACCAGAAACCACGATCCGGAACCAGAAACTCCGTTCTGGCACCCTGCCAGGACGAGGAATTTGGAGAGGATCACCACCATCATCATCACCAATGCCTCTCCATCAACCATCCATGAGTGAGTAATCCCCCGATGTAGGCTATGGAGATGGTAGGGATTGGATTAGTTCTATCATGTAATCGAATAAGATTGTTAGGGCATGGTGCCTAGTATCTCTATTAGTGCTATTTGACTTTGTTGCAACTTGTTGTGCTTAATGCTTGCCACTAGGGCCCGAGTGTCATGATATCAGATCTGAACTCATTATTGAATCATTATGATAGTATTGTTTGTGATCTTATCTGCAAGTTGTGTAAAAATATCATTGTCCGGATCCAAAGGCCCCAAAGTGACAGAAATTGGGACAACCTAAGGGATGGCTGTGATGTGAGGATCACGTATGTTCATTGAGTGTTAATGCTTTGCTCCGGTGCTCTATAAAAGGAGCACCTTAATTGCCAGTAGTTTCCTTGAGGCCCCGCTGCAACGGGCTGGCAGGACAAAAGATGTTGTGCAGGTTCTTGTTGCGAGCACGCATGACTATATATGGAGCACATGCCTATGATTGTTTAGTACTTGGGTGCTTATTCTTATTTATCTGCAATTTACCTAGATCTTGAAGTTACTTGTTTAGACTCATCCATGCAATGCCCGTCCATCCATCCATATGCCTACCGCACTCATATCCTACTATTTGCTACTATTGTTACTACTGCTCTTGTTTTACTGATGTTGTTACTTTGCTTTTTCTACTACAAAATTGTTGCTACTGATAAACTTCTGTGAGCAAGAACTATTTCCAGGTGCAGCTGAATTGACAACTCATTTGTTAAGGCTTGCAAGTATTCTTTTGCTCCCCTTGTGTAGAATCAATAAATTGGGCAATACTACCCTCGAAGACAGTTGCGATCCCCTATACTTTTGGGTCATCAAGACTATTTTCTAGCGCCGTTGCTGGGGAGCATAGCTCTATTTGTAAGTTCACTTGGATCTATTATTTTTCACTTCTACTCCTTTCATCATGGGGAAGTCTCGTGATGGAAAGTTTCCTATTTTACCATCCACTACAAGAAGAGGTACAGTCCTAAACACCTCTGCTGCTCTTGATTCACCGTCTGTTATAAGTAAGCTTGTTACACCACCACATACTCATGCTACACACACTGCTACTACTGCTGAATCTGAAACTGGTTCTGATATTCATGATGTTACTTCTACTGTGCTTGATGCGAGTGGTTCATCATGTCCTTTCCTAGATGCTACTATGGCTAGTCTAGGAAATACTCCTAGTGAAGACACTGATACACCTGTTAGCTCACCTGAGCCTAGAGAGAGATACAATATTAATGATGGTTACATTGAGTTTACTGATGAATTTATTGAAGAGTGCCAAAACACACATGGTGCTAGTGCTATTAAGAGTCTCCTTGAGAGACGTACCATTATTCCTAAACTATCCTCTGATCCTAAGTTTGCCACCTCTCCCATAGATATTAAAGATAAATATTATGATTTCTCTCTTGATTTATCCTATTTAGACATTGTTGAGAAAGAACCTTTTTGTGGGGCTGAAAATGAGAGTGTTGTAGCTCATATGAATGAGCTTTCCACTATGAGTGCTTTATTCTCTGATGATTTTAAGATGCGCAAGTACTTTGTTACTAAGATCTTCCCTTTTTCTCTAAAAGGAGAAGCTAAAGCTTGGTTTAAGAGATTACCTCCTGGATCCATTGATAGCCCTGATTGTTTGATTGCTTTTTTCTTCCAGAAATATTTTCCTCCTAGTGCTAGACATGCTGCTTTGTAGAGACTTTTTGATTTTAAATAGGAAGAAGAAGAGAAATTGCCTGAGTCATGGACAAGGTTCTGTGCCTTTATTCATGCACATACTGGATGTCCATTACCTAAAAATGAGCTTCTTGATATTTATTATAATGGACTAACTGATGATTCTAGGACATACCTAGATAGTTTTGTTGATTGTGTTTTCAGAAAAAGAACTCCTACAGATGCTGAAGAATTAATGGCTAAAATAAGCAAGAATTATGATGATTGGACTTCAACTGAGCTAAATACACCTGAGCCTATTACTCCTGAACCAGTTGTGCCTGAATCAGTTCCAACACCAACACCAAAGAAGAGGGGAGTAATTGCCTTAAATCATGAAGTGATGAAGGAAGCTAAGAAATGTCTAAAGCGGAAAGGTATTAGAGCTGAAGATGTTAAGAATCTACCTCCTATAGAAGAATTATGCAAGCTAATTCCCCACTCATCTACTATTGAGGTACACTCTCTCCACTTTGATGAAGGTGATATTCCCTATGGTAAGCCTCCTGATCAATGCTTAGAGGAACTTGACACTTTTATAGTTAAACAAGGTAATTTTAATAAACAAGTTCAGAATAATTTATTGGAAAACTCTAGAGGTATTAATGAGTTGAAAGATATTGTGGAAAGAGTTGCTAATGATATTAAAATGCTTTGCAAACACTCTCAAATGATTCAAATCCAAATTGATCAAATTGCTAAGGTACAAAAGGATATGCTAGTTAATTCCTCAGGAGATAAACATGCTTATGGAATTAGAACTAGGAGTAGTATAGCTACTGAAGGACACCCTAAAAGAATTGAGCAGGATTCTCAATGATGGCGTTGCGTCAACGCGGAGCGCTTCGTCGGGAAACCCCAAGAGCAAGGTGTGATGCAGCACAACAGCAAGTTTTCCCTCAGTAAGAAACCGAGGTTATCGAATTAGTATGAGGAAGGAAACGTCTCAAAGGTGTTGCAAGAAACATGGAAACCTGCACAACACAAACTCAAGACTTTGCCCCAATGAAACAGTGAGGTTGTCAAGCTCACCGGTTTGCTGTAACAAAGGATTAACTGTATGGTGTGGAAGGTGATGATGGTTTGCAGCAAGTAAACAGTGGAATATGTATCAATGGTAAAGATTGGACCGGGGTCCATAGTTCACTAGAGGTGCTCTCCTTAGATAAACAAACATGGCATGAAGGTTAAACAAATTACAGCAGGGAAATTGATAGGAACTGAGCAAGGCATAACAATGTAATACCAGACAAAAAGATCCTATGAGATTCGATTGGGAAATACAACAATATACATAGACCACCATCCAACTGCATCTATGACTAGAATTCCACCTTTGGATTATCATCCGAACCCCCTCCAGTATTAAGTTGCAAGCAACAGACAACTGCTTTAAGAAAAGTGTGTAAGGTAAACAATCCACTTGTTCCATGAACAAGAGACCGTTTTTTCTCCCTAGTGGCAAAAACACATCTACAACCGAAGAGATTTCTGTCACTTACCTTGGAAACTAGAGGCATGAACCCACTATCGAGCATAAATACCCCCTCTTGGAGTCACTAGCAACCACTTGGACAAGATAGCTACTAACAACAGAGAGCATGCACGATCACAAACAATACAGACATGATAGAATCATAAGACAAAACCATTAATCAATCTGACATAGTAATCTCAATATCCATAGGATCCCCGCAAACACAAAATGCATGATTACAAATAGATTAGATCTTGATCATGAACGGAGCTCACAAGATCTATACATGAAAGCACAAGGAGGAGATACAACCATCTAGCTACTACATGGACCCGTAGTCCATGGTGGAACTACTCACGCTTCATACCGGAGGCTGGCATGATGAAGAAGAAGGCCTCCAGGATGATCTCCCCTTCAGTAGGGTGCCAGGAAGAGCTTCAGATCCCCCCGATATAGGGACGATGGTGGCGGCGGCTACAGACGGTTTTGTGGAATATTGATTGGGTGATTAGGGTTTCTGCATTGGGGTGACTTTATAGGCGAAGAGGCGATCCAGGGGGGCACCAGGGCGGCTACACCCCCCCAGGCGCAGGGTGGGCCCACCCGCGCGGCCAGGGGGTGTGGACCCCTGGTGAGCCTCCTCCATCTCGTATTCTGGCTTCGTGTTGCCCATGGTAAAATATTGACTTTGGCTTTTGTCCCGTCCACTTCCGAGAATATTGATTTTCTGCCTTTCTGGAACCAAAAACAGAAGAAAACAGGAAACTGGCACTGTGGCAACTTGTTAATAGGTTAGTTCCAGAAAACATATAAAAAAACACCTCAAAGTGTGGACAAAGCAAAGCAAAGTAGATAGTGAACAAGCATGGATCATCAAAAATTATAGATACGTTTTCGACGTATCAAGCAGCCCCAAGCTTAACTCCTGCTCGTCCTCGAGTAGGTAAGTGATAAAAGAATAATTTTTGAGGTGACATGCACCATCAAAACCAAGATCAAACCATTTGCAAGCATTGAAAGCTGGGATAAGAGAACTCTAAACATGTGCATGAAAGATGGAGTTCTAACAATAAGACCAAGTAACTATGCATGCAACATGAAAGGCTATAAACAAAGATCATGAATATCATGCATTAAAAACGTTTGTTTGTTTCACATACAGAAAACATGTCATAGTGGAAATCAGCTTGTCCCTCATAGAGTAGAAAATAGATGCATAGGACACCTTCAAAGTTCATAAGAGTGACTAGATACAAGTAGCACAAGAACAAGCAATATCAACAATATGCATCAATCAATAAGTTTTGGGACACTGCACATAGAACTAAGAATGACAACTATGCTCTCTTAATGGTGCCTAAAGGTAGAAGGTGGAGACTCAACATAAATTGTGGAAGAAAGGCCCTTCATGAAGGGAAATAGGGATTTCAAGTTTCAAAATGAGCATCCAAAAATTATGGTACTTCTTAGCTTTTAGCCCTCATTGCCCCTATCATAAGCATCTTGAAGTGATTAAGGTTAAAGTGAACAAACTATGGAGTATATGCTTGACAAAGTATAAGTTGGCAATCTCATGTCCCTTGAATACGAGGGCCACACCTCATGCTACTCAACTTCATTCACCTGTAAGTTCTTGTCATAGTAAGTACATGTGTATCATAGAGAACCACCAACGGGGTACCCCTTGCACATAGTACAGGAGCTATCCCATAACCAAAATGACAAGGAAAGCAGACGATGAGTATCTCAGCGATCTTTTTATTTACTATGTGCATAGCTTTTTATTGAGGATGCTTCACAGATTGCTCATTATGGTGATGCTGCAAGTTTCCACCATGATTAGGCATGGCTTAGGCTAGCAGCCCATGCGTTTCTCTAACACAAAATATATAACTCCATAGACTTACAAGCTCCCTCTTTATTTCACACCGGTGACATCCATAGACAAAAGAGCATGATATCAACTATGTACAAAGTACAAGTGCAATGTTGAAAATGTTACGCATGACAGCATGGTTCTGCTAATTCCAACGTATAAGTGCAAGAATATACAAGATAGACGACACAATGGTTCAAGTTTATTAGGGGCAAGGAATATAAAGTGTGCCATCAAGTTCGTGAGGGCTTTAATCACTAAGTTTTCACATAAAAAATACTTTTTTATTTGGAAGATAGCTGAAAACAAGAATATACTTGTAATGGTGTAACACACCATGCATAGGAACTTATAGTGGACACTTTGCAATAACTGGGTCTCTTGGGAGTTGGAAGCATGAGTAGAGCTTACTCATACAAGTGGAGGCTAGCAAAATACAAGGATCAACCAACTAAGAGAGCAATAATGGCCATAATCATGCAGAGCGACAAAACATTACTAATCAAAGCATAGAGTGGTACTACAAGTCAAGGACTAAATAATCATAGAGGCTATGGTGACTTGTTCATAGTCATAACATGGTGTGAGCATGTGCCAATTCAACCCAAATAAAGCATCAAAGGAGAATACCACAAAACTATGCTTTTGTATGCTAAAACAACGCATGATTTTTTCAAGGCACACTAAGCAATCCCAATTGTTTGGAACAAGACATTCTACAGCATTAATCACTAAGCATAAGGTCAAAACAACACCTAGCATGTCATGCTTAAGTCTAAGTCACAGTCAATGCAAGCTCCTCTTGAACTTTCATGCAAGAACTTTCTATTCCTTTCCAACACCAATCAACTTATTTGAAACAACACAGAGAAATCGGGGGTACAAACTACTTTACTCAAGAAAACTAAAAAAACTAAAAGCAAACGAAAACTAAGACGCTCCAAGAACAACACAACAGTGCATGAAACAATAAAAATGAAGCGTCTATAAAGACCTAAGCTTTTTATTGATGAAGAAGGGGATGCCTTGGGCATCCCCAATATTTGACGCTTGTACCTCTTGGATATTTCTTGGGGTGAAACCGGTGTGGCATCCCCAAGCTTGAGATTTTATCCATTATTCATCTCATTACATCATTCTTTCTCTACACCTGAAATTTTTCCTTCATACAAAACTCCACACAATCTTCATTAGCAACATTAGTGTATTCAAAAGATAATAGACCTTTGGGTTTAGCTTTGTAACAGCAAAACTTTTCACGAAAAACACAAGATACTGTAGCAACTCCTTCAAATAGCTCAATCTCCCAAAAATAACTAAAAAAGGAATCAATAAGAAGAAAATGCAAATAATGGCAGAAATCTGTCAAAATAGACCAGCAAGTACAAACCGATTTTTTTCGAAAATCTTTTGTTTCTCAAATAAAAAAAGTGTTAAACTATCGAAAGTTAGCTAACATACTGGGGGATTTATTCGTAAATTTTCAGCTCAATCCGACTTACATAGACTCCTCACTAATTTTTATGGTTGAGGATAGAAATCTGTTTCGGGACAGCTACTCCTCAAATCTTACTTCCCTCTCATTAGAGGTCATTCTTGGCACAAAAAGCAAACAAAAAGGATAACGAGAGGTCATTACTGAAGTAATAACTTCCAAGACTCAAGGAAACTCTTGGGTTATCTCCCAACAAGTACTTTTTTAACGCCTTTAAGTTAGGAACAAGAAGAAAGAAATCAATAATTTCAAATGAAGAATTAAGATCAATACTTGCAAAGTCTTCAACTATGAAAGGTATCTCATCCAAATGAGTTTTGGAGGATCCCTTATCATCTCTCTTTGGTTTACTACTTTTATCAAAAGGATTTTCAGGAACAATCCAATCAAAATTCTTTTCAAAGGCCTCATGCATCCCAACAAGCTTAAAGGGTATGAGTATCTTAAATTCCTCTCTAGGCTTAGTTTTATCAGAAGTACCCACAACATCTACACATGAGCCTAGCATACTGAAACGCTCAAAGATCTTTTTGGATTCCTTAGCAACATCATGGAATTCTTTGAGTAAAGTTTCAAGAATAAATTCTCTCTTTTCAGCATTCTTTTCTTCTTTTAGTTTTAGGAACAAAATTTGCAAGATGGGGTTAAGGCTAACAAACCTAGCCTCCAACATATGAACTAAAGAAGCTGCGGCAATTTCATAATTAGGAGCAAGCTCTTTTATAGACTTATCCTCAATATCCTCATGCTTGCTAACATTATTAAAGAATTCTTCAATATTATCTTTCCCAATTATGGAGCCACTCCCTATCGAAAGGTCCTTTAGGGCGAACTTAGGTAGCAACATGGTGAGCTAGAGAAAGGTGGCAACTAGAGTAGGAACTAATTTTTTTGGAGTTTTTGATAAAAAGAGGCAAACAAAACCAAGCAAAAGACACTAAGCAAATTAAAAACAAAGTAAAGAGGAGGACTCAACTTGTGAAGACGTCCTTAGCCTCCTCGCCAACGGCGCCAGAAAGATCTTGATGGCGCTGCGTCAATGCAGAGCGCTTCGTCGGGAAACTCCAAGATCAAGGTGTGATGCAGCACAGCAGGAAGTTTCCCCTCAGTAAGAAACCAAGGTTATCGAACCAGTAGGAGGAAGGAAACGTCTCAAAGGTGTTGCAAGCATCGTGGAAACCTGCAAAACACAAACTCAAGACTTTGCCCCAATGAAACAGTGAGGTTGTCAAGCTCACTGGTTTTCCATAACAAAGGATTAACTGTATGGTGTGGAAGGTGATGATGGTTTGCAGCAAGTAAACGGTGGAAGATGTATCATTGGTAAAGATTGGACCGGGGTCCATAGTTCACTAGAGGTGCCCTCCTTAGATAAACAAACATGGCATGAAGTGTAAACAAATTACAGTAGGGAAATTGACAGGAACTAAGCAAGGCATAACAATGCAATAGCAGACAAAAAGATCATATGAGATTCGATTGGGCAATACAACAATAGACATAGACCGCCATCCAACTGCATCTATGACTAGAAGTCCACCTTTGGGTTATCATACGAACCCCCTCCAGTATTAAGTTGCAAGCAACAGACAACTACTTTAAGCAAAGTGTGTAAGGTAAACAATCCACTTGTTCCATGAACAAGAGACCGTTTTTTCTCCCTAGTGGCAACAACACATCTACAACCGAAGAGATTTCTGTCACTTCCCTTGGAAACTAGAGGCATGAACCCACTATAGAGCATAAATACCCCCTCTTGTAGTCACTAGAAAGTACTTGGCCAAGATAGATACTAACAACAGAGAGCATGATAGATACTACATGGACCCGTAGTCCAAGGTGGAACTACTCACGCTTCATACCGGAGGCTGGCATGATGAAGAAGAAGGCCTCCGGGATGATCTCCACTTAGGTAGGGTGCCGGGAAGAGCTTTAGATCCCCCTGATCTAGGGACGATGGTGGCGACGGATACAGACGATTTCATGGAATATTGATCGGGTGTTTAGGGTTTCTGCGTCGAGGGGACTTTATAGGCGAAGAGGCGAGCCAGGGGTCCACTAGGGCGGCTGCACCCCCCGAGGCGCGGGGTGGGCCCACCCGCGCGGCCAGGGGGTGTGGCCCCCCTGGTGAGCCTCCTCCGTTTCGTATTCTGGCTTCATGTTGCCCACGGTAAAATATTGACTTTGGCTTTTGTCCCGTCCAATTCCGAGAATATTGATTTTCTGCCTTTCTGGAACCAAAAACAGAAGAAAACAGGCAACTAGCACTGTGGCAACTTGTTAATAGGTTAGTTCCAGAAAACATATAAAAACACCTCAAAGTGTGGACAATGCAAAGCAAAGTAGATAGTAAACAAGCATGGAGCATCAAAAATTATAGATACATCTCCAACGTATCACTCAACAAGGTGAAAGTAGTGGTAGTCCTTGTAAGAGAAAGAAAAGAAACATAAAATAGTTTAGGAACCACCTGAACCTGCTATAGATCCTAATAGTATATCTGTCTCTGATGCTGAAATTGAGAGTGGTAAAGATAAAAACGATGCTCCTGATAAGGAGGAAGTTGAGGAAGAACCTGAGAGGCACACTAAGAATACTAGGTACACTAAGGAAGATTTTATATCTAAAATACATGGTAGTGAGAGAGAACCTTGGGTGCAGAAAACTATGCCTTTTCCCAATAAGAAACACAAGAAAAAGGAGGAAGAACACTATAACAAGTTTTGTGAGTGGATGAAACCTTTATTTTTGCAAATTCCTTTGACTGATTCTATTAAGTTGCCTACTTATTCAAAGTATATGAATGATATTGTCTCTAATAAAAGGAAGATTCCTAGTGAGGAAATTTCTACTTTGCTTGCAAATTATTCCTTCAATGGTAAGGTTCCAAAGAAACTTGGTGATTCAGATATACCAACTATTCCTTGCTCCATTAAGAATAATTATGTTAGAACTGCTTTATGTGATTTGGGAGCTGAAGTTAGTGTTATGCCTTTTTCTCTCTACAAGATACTCCAGCTAGAAAAGTTGATACCAACTGATATATCTTTGCAAATGGCTGATAAGTCAACTACTATTCTTGTTGGCATATGTGAGGATGTTACTACTCAAGTAGCTCATAATTTCTTGGTATTAACTGATTTTGTTGTGCTTGAGATGCCTGAAGATGATAATATGTCCATTATTTTTGGGAGACCTTTTCTCAATACTATAGGTGTTGTCATCAATTGTAATCAAGGAAAAGTAACTTTTAATATTAATGACAAAGAGCATACTGTCTATTTACCCAAGAAGGTTGCTAAGAGCTATTGCCTGAATTCCATTGAAAATATTGAGAGCATCAAGGTTGGAGAAATATGTTGTCCCATCCCACAAGAAAGTTTTGAAACTATTATTATTGGGACCATTGCTATCAAGTTTGAGGTAACATAATAACTTTGTGGAATGCAAAGTTTTGCTCCATATAAGATTTTTTTGGTAACAAGACTTGACCAACCTTGTTAACAAAGGGATTTTAATGAACAAAACAATGCTTTCACTATGGTTATACTTGCTCACTTTTTTCTCATTCCTAGTCTTTGCTCTTCCTCTTGTTAGCTTTAGTTTTCCTAGTTGTTTGCTTGTTAGAGTGTCTTAGAACTTCTGTAGTTTTGGTTTTTGTTTGCATTTGCTTCTTCTAAAAAAATCTTTTCTACAAGAAAATCATTTTTCATCAATTTTCATACCCTGAAAATCAATTTTCATACCCTGAAAATCAATACTCATACCCTGAAAATCAGTTTCCCGAAAAATCCCAGAAAATTCATAATAATTTTTTCCTCAAAAAAGGGCAGAGGGACACCTGGAGTGGCCCAGGGGGACCCCCCAGGCAAGCACACCCCCTTGTGGCGTGGACAGCCCTAGGGGCGCACCTGTCATGGGTGGGACCCACCTGATGCCCTCCAAGTTGTCTCCTCCCAGCCACCTTCTTTCTCTCTCCCGAAAAACACCGGAAAACTTTCTCAATCTCGAGTTCTTGCTCCCGATTTTTGATATCCTTGCTCAGCCCATCTTTGCTGCTGATTTTTGGAGGGATTGCTCCTTGGTATGTGCCTCCTCCGCTTGTCCAATTAGATTTGTGATTGGTAGATTGTATCTTGAGTATTTTGCTTCTATAGGTGTCAGGTTGTGTGAGCTTGCATGCTTGTTCTATTCTTAGAGACTTCATTTTGATGCATGTGTATCCCTCTAGCAAGTTCCTATAGTAGTTTCTCATCATTTATCAACTTGGAAATCACTTGGTTTGATTTTTATCTAAAAATTTCAGAAAGAAAGATGAGTGCATACTCACTGAATCAATATGATTTTATGGTTCCTGAGCCAATGATAGTTCATCGTGAGGAAGGAGTCTTCCCTTCCATATATCCATACCCTGAGTTTATGAGAGACGCGGGAATGTTTCAGGATTTCTAGACTATGATTACTAATGCAGGGTTGGAACACTTTGTTGAAGAAGAACCATCTCAGTATGTTATGCTAACCATGGCTATGGTGCAGGACTTCCGGTTTACTTGGTACTCGTCTAATCCCATGGTCCATTATAAAAATATACAATATAGCTGTCGACCTGCCTTTTGCTAATTTCCGTGCACCAATTAGAGTACCTCATTGGGGATCTTGCGAGAAGATCAAGGAGAGGCCTAAGTCACTTATGGATTTATATGCTGAAATTTGCCAAGGTTTCGACTTATCGAAGGAAAGTGGTAAAATTCGGAACATTCAGTTCCCGTCCATTAGGTATTTTTCCTATTTCATTACCAAGTGTGTTCTTGCTAGAAAGATTGCTAGAAAATAATCCTCTTTTGATCTAGCTTTTATCTCAGTTTCTTTGAATAGGGATAGATCTTATAACCTGGGTGCTTTGATAGCTTACGTCTTACCACTAACCGCGAGAAGGGTGGAATTTGTGGAGGTCTCATTGCCTCTAGGTTGCTATATTTCCATGGTTTAGAGCCTCACTATTTAGATTATCCGTTCCCCATAGAGAGGCTTGATCTTGATTCCATGGTTCAGCATAATTTTGTTTATTCATGGGCTACTATGAGAAGTTTACCGTATGAATTATCTTTTGTCAAGCGTGGTTGGAGATGGGGTAGGACTGAGAAAGTAGTCTATTTGCCTGCACCTGCTTTGTTTAATTTTGATAACAGGCAAGGATGGTCACTCACGGAGGAGGAGTTTGACACTTACATGGTGGAGCTCTCCCAGCAGGAGGAGAATGTTGGAGAGGATGCCGAAGATGATTCGGTTCAGCCCTCCAACATGGGGGAGTCTTCATACCATCAGCCCTCCTATGATTGGTGCACGTCGTCTTGTTCATCGCAAGCGCCTGACTATGATCATTCCTATGATGACCTACCAGCTTGGGGTTACTACCCGCGCTATTGAGCCCCACTTAGGCCAAAAGCCTAAGCTTGGGGGGAGGTATACCGACATCACACTCATCTATACATCATGTTTCGTCGGTTCTTTGTATATCCATTGTTTCGCTTTCTTTTTGGTTTTTGTTTCTGCTTTCTTAAAACAAAAAAAGACCAAAAATATTTTTGTTGTTTCTCTTGGTTTGTTTCTTTGCTTTTTATCTTTGGTTTCCCTTAAAGAAAAATCCAAAAAGATTTTGCTTTGTGTGCTTGTTTTGAAAAAATCGAAAATACAAAAAATATTTGTTGTTCTTCTTTCGTTTTGTGAAGTTCTTTGCAGGGTTCAGCAGTCCTCAGTGGAGTTTGGTTTCACGTTATTATTCAAGTCACACAAGTGAAGGGCAATAATGAAGTGTAGGGGTCCCAATCTTAGATAAGATAGAGCCTCCTGTGTTTTATAATGCTAGTCCCTGGATCAATAGCTAGCATCCACAGTTTAGATGTAATATCAAGAAACAAAGGTCATATTATAACTTTATAACCAGGAATAACATAATTTTATTACATCAATACATAGCTCATTTGTCTATTACATTACATTGCAGCGGAATAATTATAATCATGGGGTCCTTCATCTTCAAAGTGCCACAGGCAGATGTTGGTTGTAGACTTTGTAATCCTAATCAAACAATCTTCACTAAAACAATCAAACCTGCAACATTACAAGTTACAGCCACAAGGGTCAATACATTTGAATTGTATTGGCAAGTGATACTATGGTAGTATAGTGGAATCTATCATCTATATGCATTTGGCTAAGTGGAGTTGAGGCTTGCATTGCTCAAAATATATTTTTCTTATCATTTTGAAAATACTAAGTTTTTGCTTGACAAAATCATTTTTCTCAATCAAAGATTGAAGATCCTTTCCAAGGCATCTACAAATCAAAGATTTAAGATTTCAAACAACCCTTGTTCAAACCACAAGTTTTTAACTTTAGAAATTTGAATGATGAGATTCTTGATTGCTTCCATGTCTTGATGCTCAAATTGTCCTTTACCAGGGACATGGCTAAGTACTTAGATTCTACACTCTGCAGAGGTGGTGCACTTTCCCCACAAGACTTGGTTTCCCAAGACAAAATCTTTCAGAAGCCTTCCCTTAGACCAAAATGGACGCGTTCCAACCTATCAAACACTACCACCCTCTGTCCATTTGGCTAAGTTCTTGCAACCTATATGATCATGGCAGAGCCCATATTGCCAAGTGGTTACACTTGAAGCTTCTCAACATTTGACATCTCAAATCCCTTTGTTTCCTGGGTGGCCATCCACAAGTGAGATACACAATCCAAGTCCATGGCCTTGTGAACCACTCAACATATCCCAATCCTTCCATTCCACCCAGGAGGTTCATTAACTTAGTTGTTTTATAAAAAAAACCTAAGTCCTCAGACTTAGAATATTTTTCCATAGTGTGAATATATATTCCACCCATGTTTTCTATTAGCTAGGCTAAGCTTGGTAGTAGTAGGAATCTTAACTTAGGAAAATCCTACTAAGGATTCATCTACTAGGTTTTCCTATAGCAAGATCTATACTTAGCAAAATCCATGCAAGTTTACTTAGCAAAATCACTAATGCATAATGAAAGTATTGGGATAGAAAGTATGAAGCATCACTTGCCTTTTTGGTAGGGAATGGTAGTTCACTCCTTGATCTTGTTAGTCTCACACTTCACTACAAGTCAAACAAGCAAACACCAATTCAATTTACATTCCAAACCAATAATCACTCAAACAATTTCACACACACAAGGCAAAGGAGACCAATTCATGCATGGGAGCATGCACAAGATAGTTTTATTTTTCAAAGGGGTCTCTATGGGGTTTCTAAACTTTGTAAGATCCAAATTGGTCATTTACCAAAGTGGCAAAGTCATTAGCAAGAGGGTTTTGTCCAAAAACTATTTTTAAATCCATTTATCATTTCATGTGGTGAAAAATGTTTTTATTAAGGCAAAACTCTTAAGTTGTTCACCAAATGAGTTGCTTTTGCAAAACTTGGTGTTTTTGGGTCAGTAGGTTTGTTCCAAACCACTTTCTCAAAGTTATCTTTCCATAAACATTTTTATAATAAAATCAACAATTTTATTTGGCTAGAAATGGACTAAACTAATTAATCCTTTCCAAACTTTTCCAAATTTATTTTCCAAACCATGGGTTGGTTCCTAGGGTCAGTAAGGTCACAACAATCCAATTTGCAAAGGTTTTATCCTTAAATTCAATTTTTAGACAATTTTTATACTCTAAACAAGCATACAAATGAATCTGAAAAATGAGCAAACAAACAGATACTATTTGCTAAACTAATTCCACAGTTGGCTAGGGCTTGTTCTCCTGAATCCATTGATATAAAATTTGCCAAATTTGGACGTGTGGTTTGAAAGTTACAATGGTTTGAAAATCATAACATAATCAGATTTCAAATCTATTTTTAAACCGAGCAGGTGACACGCGGCGTTATTCTACTGGTTGATACCGGTTCGGCCGGATCGGCATCGTGAACCGCAGGATCTAACTGGAACGTGCGGCGCAGATCGACGCATACCCCTTCGCTCACTTTCTTTCCTAGCCGCTGGATCAAGATCGGACGGCTGCTGCTGCCAAGGACCGGCGCGATGACAACGGCGGCCATGAGCGACCAGTGGCGGCTGGCGAGGCAGGAAGCAAGAAAGGGTGGGAGTAAGCTCACCAGGCTCAGGAGAACACGGCGAAGCTCAAGGTACTCGCGGTTGGTCAAGGGGCGCACTATGCTGGCTTGAATCGCTCGCCGGAGTTCGTGTCCGCGTCGGGCTTCTCTGTTTTTCGTCGGAGGTGACGACACAAGCCACGGAAAAGCAAGATAACAGTTGCGTTAGATGCGTACGGGGTCGGTGATCGTGTGTGCATCAACGAGACGAAAGGGGGTGGTCAGATATTACCTGGAGGATTCGCCGGAAAAGTAGCAGACGACGGCGGCGTATAGGTGGAGTTGTTGCCGACGTTTTGGAGCGCCCGCAGGTGAATGGTTGGTATGTACGGATGCGTCTGGACGCGTGGAGTATGTGTTCTAGGTCGACGAGGCAAGGGGCGGCGTGTGGCAGTCGGAATCGGCCGGGGAAGTTGTCGGGGATAGGGGTGTTGTCGCAAGCAATTTGCGCAGCCTGGGGGCTCCGGTGAGGTGTGGTCTGCGGAGAAGGAAGAGGAGACCAGGGGGATTAAGACAGCAGGGTCCAGGGGGAGAATTAACCACGCATTTAAACGAATTCATCCGAGTTTATTTGGCCAGAAACGGCGAGGCGAGTAAAGGGGAGGAACAGGTCCGCGACGGGTGAGGAAGAAGAGGGCCGGTGGTGGGGTCTGGTGTCAGTGAGAAAAGGAGAGAAAGGGGGAGGTCCACCAGTCATAGGTTATGCGGGTTGTTTATGCGGTGAAGGAAACGCTCAGGAAAAGAGGAGGTGGGCTGAGTTGGGTTGTTTGGGCCGTAAATTTGGGCTAGTCTGTTCCATATTTTTTTTCCTTCTGAAATCTTTTTTTTAATTCTATTTTTCTGTTTTGAATTTCAAACAAAACAAACAATGTTCACATCAATTCAAACAACACCCAAACTTTGTAAGTTTTACTTGGTTCTGTCAAGAGAGTTCGAACCTAAATCTAAAATCTATAATTTTTAAATAATAAAGTCCATTATTAATTAAATAATTGTCCATTGCTAATTAATCAAATTAGGATTTGATTTATTTCAAACTCTATTTAAATCCATATATTTTCCAAAACCAAAATAGTGGGTTGTATTTGAAATAAGGTATATTTAGAAAGCTTGTTTAAAATAAATAACAATTTTGTTAAAGGTTCCATTTATAATTAAATAAAATGGACCATGTTTATTAATCAAATAGGGTTTGATATAATTAATAAAATCCCCATTTGTAATCCAAATATTTTCAAAACAAAATCAGTAGGTTTTATTTGGAAATAAAGAATATTTGGGAAACTTGTTTAAAACAAAATAATCTTTTATTTTAGGGTCCATTAATAATTATATATAATAGACCATCATTATTAAATCAAATAGGATTTGTTTTATTGAGATATTTATTTTGAAATCTAAAATAAAGCCAAACACTTTAGTAGGTTTTATTTGTGAATATCAAATATTTGGAAAACTTATTTTAAATAATTTTAATAAGTTTTGATGTTTTAATTAAAATGGTAAAACCTTTTATTTGAATAAAATTTGGATATTAATTCCTTATTATTTTATTTAAGCAATCCTTTATTATTTTTTAAATAAACCTTTGCTATTTTATTTAAAATAAAATGTTTTAATTCCCAAAGCTTTGGTCAAGGTTTTAATTTGGCTTTATAAAATAATCTTTATTCATAAATCTTTTTATTTCTTTTGAAAACATATCTTTTCATTTAAGAGTTTCAAAATAGTATTTCCAAACGTTTTTATTTTTCCTTTTATTAAATGTTTATCTATTTAAATCCATTTAGGTTTTATTTAATTCAAATGGGTTTGGAGTTCTAATTGAATTCAAAAAGTTTCTTCTGGCTCTGAAAATCAAACAAAGTTTTATTTTATTCATTTATTTTCACATTACAAGATTTGGAAAATCTTGGGATGTGACAGGCTACCACCCTTAAAATAAATCTCGTTCCGAGATTTGGAAAGGCTAGGGTTACAAGCAAGTTCAAAACAACTAGGGTACTACCACCCTTAAAAATTTTCAAAAAAAAATTACATATTGGCCTTCTTGGGATCCTGCGGATAATTTCTCTAAGCAAACATTTGTATTTGAGTCCTTTGTTTCCATACTTGACTCATGGGCCAAGGTTGAGTTCCTTCATAGATTCGTTTAACTTGTTCTTCATCTTTTCTGGACATTTGCTTGCATAGTGGCCTAGTTCCTTGCATTTGAAACACATCACTTGGCTGATATCCTTCTTTTCCTTTGGTATCATTGCCTCTTGTTTGTTTCTTTGGTTCTTCTTCTTTTTTGGGCATTCATTGGCATAGTGTCCCATCTCTTTGCAATTGTAACATTGCTCTTGAGTAATATCCTTTTTGTTAGGGTTGGGGCATTTCTTTTTCTTCTTGGGTCTCTCCAAAGCTAGGAGTTCTTCTAGTTCATGTTCTTCATAGGTGGGAGATCTTTCTCTCTTCTTGGGGCATTGATCTTCATGCTCCTTGGATGCATGATCCTTGTATCCACAAGTATGGCTAGCTTGGGTTCCTTCTAGAATAACATCCTTGTCATCATTGTTGTAATTAGCTCCTTGGGAAAAGTTTTCTCTCATGTTGATCATTTGAGTAACTAATCCTTGCAACAATTGGGATTGAAGTTTCAAAATCCTTTGTATGGCTGGGTCTAATCCATTGTTGTTGGCTAAAAGCTGAGTTATCTCTTGGCTCAACTAGTTTTGGGTTGCTATAAGTTCTTTCATGCTGTCTTCTTTGGTTGTTGGTGTCATTAATCTTGGAGTCTTTGGAGTAGTCATCTGTTTGGGTTGAATGAGGATTAGAATGGGCAAGATATTTCTAAGGAATTATTTCTAATCACACACATCACAATTCACACAAACAATGTGCATGCAATCACAAGCAAACACTCCACTCAAACAACAAGTTTCAAGCACATTTTTAGGCAACAAAATATTTTTGTTACACCACATAAGTTGGTGTATTTGACTTAACTAAAATATGGTGGTCCATCTATAGGGTTCACTTGTGATCCTTCCATCCTTCTTGGTTGATCCTTCTTGCATGAGATCATGGTTTCCTTGAGAAAACTCTTGGTCACAATAACTTCTAGTGATGTAGGTTCCTTCTAACTTTTGCATTCCCTCAGTCTCTAAATCTTGAGTAAGATTTCCTTGTCTCACTTGTAGTCCTTAGTGGTTTCCAAGTTGGAAGTCCTTGGTGAAAATGCTGAAGATGTTGAAGTCATTAGAGTTGAAGATGTTGAAGTCATCCTTTGCACATGGTGTAGTCTTTGGCCATGGGGTTGGTTTTTCCATCAAGTTGAAGTAGAGGATAAATAAAGTTGAAACCAAAATGGTTGAGGAAAGAGTTTACAAGATTGTTTTGTAAATAAGTTTTTGGAACAAATACAACTCCTATTTTCTAAGGGTTTTTGTCCAATCCTAGGGTTTATAAATCCTACAGGCAACACAATGCTCTGATACCATCTGTAGGGGTCCCAATCTTAGATAAGATAGAGCCTCCTGTGTTTTATAATGCTAGTCCCTGGATCAATAGCTAGCATCCACAGTTTAGATGTAATATCAAGAAACAAAGGTCATATTATAACTTTATAATGAGGAATAACATAATTTTATTACATCAATACATAGCTCATTTGGCTATTACATTACATTGTAGCGGAATAATTATAATCATGGGGTCCTTCATCTTCAAAGTGCCACAGGCAGATGTTGGTTGTAGACTTTGTAATCCTAATCAAACAATCTTCACTAAAACAATCAAACCTGCAACATTACAAGTTACAGCCACAAGGGTCAATACATTTGAATTGTATTAGCAAGTGATACTATGGTAGTATAGTGGAATCTATCATCTATATGCATTTGGCTAAGTGGAGTTGAGGCTTGCATTGCTCAAAATAGATTTTTCTTATCATTTTGAAAATACTAAGTTTTTGCTTGACAAAATCATTTTTCTCAATCAAAGATTGAAGATCCTTTCCAAGGCATCTACAAATCAAAGATTTAAGATTTCAAACAACCCTTGTTCAAACCACAAGTTTTTAACTTTAGAAATTTGAATGATGATATTCTTGATTGCTTCCATGTCTTGATGCTCAAATTGTCCTTTACCAGGGACATGGCTAAGTACTTAGATTCTACACTCTGCAGAGGTGGTGCACTTTCCCCACAAGACTTGGTTTCCCAAGACAAAATCTTTCAGAAGCCTTCCCTTAGACCAAAATGGACGCGTTCCAACCTATCAAACACTACCACCCTCTGTCCATTTGGCTAAGTTCTTGCAACCTATATGATCATGGCAGAGCCCATATTGCCAAGTGGTTGCACTTGAAGCTTCTCAACATTTGACATCTCAAATCCCTTTGTTTCCTGGGTGGCCATCCACAAGTGAGATACACAATCCAAGTCCATGGCCTTGTGAACCACTCAACATATCCCAATCCTTCCATTCCACCCAGGAGGTTCATTAACTTAGTTGTTTTATAAAAAAAACCTAAGTCCTCAGACTTAGAATATTTTTCCATAGTGTGAATATATATTCCACCCATGTTTTCTATTAGCTAGGCTAAGCTTGGTAGTAGTAGGAATCTTAACTTAGGAAAATCCTACTAAGGATTCATCTACTAGGTTTTCCTATAGCAAGATCTATACTTAGCAAAATCCATGCAAGTTTACTTAGCAAAATCACTAATGCATAATGAAAGTATTGGGATAGAAAGTATGAAGCATCACTTGCCTTTTTGGTAGGGAATGGTAGTTCACTCCTTGATCTTGTTAGTCTCACACTTCACTACAAGTCAAACAAGCAAACACCAATTCAATTTACATTCCAAACCAATAATCACTCAAACAATTTCACACACACAAGGCAAAGGAGACCAATTCATGCATGGGAGCATGCACAAGATAGTTTTATTTTTCAAAGGGGTCTCTATGGGGTTTCTAAACTTTGTAAGATCCAAATTGGTCATTTACCAAAGTGGCAAAGTCATTAGCAAGAGGGTTTTGTCCAAACACTATTTTTAAATCCATTTATCATTTCATGTGGTGAAAAATGTTTTTATTAAGGCAAAACTCTTAAGTTGTTCACCAAATGAGTTGCTTTTGCAAAACTTGGTGTTTTTGGGTCAGTAGGTTTGGTCCAAACCACTTTCTCAAAGTTATCTTTCCATAAACATTTTTATAATAAAATCAACAATTTTATTTGGCTAGAAATGGACTAAACTAATTAATCCATTCCAGACTTTTCCAAATTTATTTTCCAAACCATGGGTTGGTTCCTAGGGTCAGTAAGGTCACAACAATCCAATTTGCAAAGGTTTTATCCTTAAATTCAATTTTTAGACAATTTTTATACTCTAAACAAGCATACAAATGAATCTGCAAAAATGAGCAAATAAAAAGATACTATTTGCTAAACTAATTCCACAGTTGGCTAGGGCTTGTTCTCCTGAATCCATTGATATAAAATTTGCCAAATTTGGACGTGTGGTTTGAAAGTTACAATGGTTTGAAAATCATAACATAATCAGATTTCAAATCTGTTTTTAAACCGAGCAGGTGACACGCGGCGTTATTCTACTGGTTGATACCGGTTCGGCCGGATCGGCATCGTGAACCGCAGGATCTAACTGGAACGTGCGGCGCAGATCGACGCATACCCCTTCGCTCACTTTCTTTCCTAGCCGCTGGATCAAGATCGGACGACTGCTGCTGCTGCCAAGGATCGTGGCGATGACAACGGCGACGGCGAGCGACCAATTAGCGTAGCTGGCGAGGCAGGAAGCAAGAAAGGTGGGAGAAGCTCACCGGCTCGAGAGAACACGACAAGCTCAAGGTACTCGCGGTTGGTCAAGGGCGCACTATGCCGGCTTGAATCGCCGCCGAGTTCGTGTCGTCTGGCTTCTCTTTTCACGGAGGGCGACGCACAAGCCACGGAAAAGCAAGATAACGATTCGTTAGATGCGTAGGGGTCGGTGATCGTGTGTTCATCAACGACGGAAGGTGGTCGATATTACGGAGGATTCGCGGAAAAGTATTAGAGACGGGCGGCGATAGGTGGAGTTGTTGCCGACGCTTTTGGGCGCCCACAGTGAATGGTTGGTATGTACGGATGCGGGCGCGTGGAGTATGTGCTAGGTCGACGAGGCAAGGCGGCGGTGGCAGGAATCGGCCGGGAAGTTGTCGGGGACAGGGGTGTTGTCGCAAGCAATTTGGGGCCCGGGTGAGGTGGTCTTGGGAGAAGGAAGAGGAGACCAGGGGGATTAAGACAGCAGGGTCCAGGGGGAGAATTAACCACACATTTAAACGAATTCATCCGAGTTTATTTGGCCAGAAATGGCGAGGCGATTAAAGGGGAGGAACAGGTCCGCGGCGGGTGAGGAAGAAGAGGGCCGGTGGTGGGGTCTGGTGTCAGTGAGAAAAGGAGAGAAAGGGGGAGGTCCACCAGTCATAGGTTATGCGGGTTGTTTATGCGGTGAAGGAAAACGCTTCAGGGAAAAGAGGAGGTGGGCTGCGAGTTGGGTTGTTTGGGCCAGAATAGCTGGGCTAGTCTGTTCCATATTTTTTTTTCCTTCTGAAATCTTTTTTTTAATTCTATTTTTCTGTTTTGAATTTCAAACAAACAAACAATGTTCACATCAATTCAAACAACACCCAAACTTTGTAAGTTTGACTTGGTTCTGTTCAGTAGCCTGAACCTAAATCTAAAATCTATAATTTTTAAATAATAAAGTCCATTATTAATTAAATAATTGTCCATTGCTAATTAATCAAATTAGGATTTGATTTATTTCAAACTCTATTTAAATCCATATATTTTCCAAAACCAAAATAGTGGGTTGTATTTGAAATAAGGTATATTTAGAAAGCTTGTTTAAAATAAATAACAATTTTGTTAAAGGTTCCATTTATAGTTAAATAAAATGGACCATGTTTATTAATCAAATAGGGTTTGATATAATTAATAAAATCCCCATTTGTAATCCAAATATTTTCAAAACAAAATCAGTAGGTTTTATTTGGAAATAAATAATATTTGGGAAACTTGTTTAAAACAAAATAATCTTTTATTTTAGGGTCCATTAATAATTATATATAATAGACCTTCATTATTAAATCAAATAGGATTTGTTTTATTGAGATATTTATTTTGAAATCTAAAATAAAGCCAAACACTTTAGTAGGTTTTATTTGTGAATATCAAATATTTGGAAAACTTATTTTAAATAATTTTAATAAGTTTTGATGTTTTAATTAAAATGGTAAAACCTTTTATTTGAATAAAATTTGGATATTAATTCCTTATTATTTTATTTAAGCAATCCTTTATTATTTTTTAAATAAACCTTTGCTATTTTATTTAAAATAAAATGTTTTAATTCCCAAAGCTTTGGTCAAGGTTTTAATTTGGCTTTATAAAATAATCTTTATTCATAAATCTTTTTATTTCTTTTGAAAACATATCTTTTCATTTAAGAGTTTCAAAATAGTATTTCCAAACGTTTTTATTTTTCCTTTTATTAAATGTTTATCTTTTTAAATCCCTTTAGATTTTATTTAATTCAAATGGGTTTGAAGTTCCAATTGAATTCAAAAAGTTTCTTCTGGCTCTGAAAATCAAACAAAGTTTTATTTTATTCATTTATTTTCACATTACAAGATTTGGAAAATCTTGGGATATGACAGGCTACCACCCTTAAAATAAATATCGTTCCGAGATTTGGAAAGGCTAGGGTTACAAGCAAGTTCAAAACAACTAGGGTACTACCACCCTTAAAAATTTTCAAACAAAAATTACATATTGGCCTTCTTGGGATCCTGGGGATAATTTCTCTAAGCAAACATTTGCATTTGAGTCCTTTGTTTCCATACTTGACTCATGGGCCAAGGTTGAGTTCCTTCATAGATTCGTTTAACTTGTTCTTCATCTTTCGGACATTTGCTTGCATAGTGGCCTAGTTCCTTGCATTTGAAACACATCACTTGGCTGATATCCTTCTTTTCCTTTGGTATCATTGCCTCTTGTTTGTTTCTTTGGTTCTTCTTCTTTTTTGGGCATTCATTGGCATAGTGTCCCATCTCTTTGCAATTGTAACATTGCTCTTGAGTAATATCCTTTTTGTTAGGGTTGGGGCATTTCTTTTTCTTCTTGGGTCTCTCCAAAGCTAGGAGTTCTTCTAGTTCATGTTCTTCATAGGTGGGAGATCTTTCTCTCTTCTTGGGGCATTGATCTTCATGCTCCTTGGATGCATGATCCTTGTATCCACAAGTATGGCTAGCTTGGGTTCCTTCTAGAATAACATCCTTGTCATCATTGTTGTAATTAGCTCCTTGGGAAAAGTTTTCTCTCATGTTGATCATTTGAGTAACTAATCCTTGCAACAATTGGGATTGAAGTTTCAAAATCCTTTGTATGGCTGGGTCTAATCCATTGTTGTTGGCTAAAAGCTGAGTTATCTCTTGGCACAACTGGTTTTTGGTTGCTATAAGTTCTTTCATGCTGTCTTCTTGGTTGGTGTTGGTGTCATTAATCTTGGAGTCTTTTGGAGTAGTCATCTGTTTGGGTTGAATGAGGATTAGAATGGGCAAGATATTTCTAAGGAATTATTTCTAATCACACACATCACAATTCACACAAACAATGTGCATGCAATCACAAGCAAACACTCCACTCAAACAACAAGTTTCAAGCACATTGTTAGGCAACAAAATATTTTTGTTACACCACATAAGTTGGTGTATTTGACTTAACTAAAATATGGTGGTCCATCTATAGGGTTCACTTGTGATCCTTCCATCCTTCTTGGTTGATCCTTCTTGCATGAGATCATGGTTTCCTTGAGAAAAACTCTTGGTCACAATAACTTCTAGTGATGTAGGTTCCTTCTAACTTTGCATTCCTCGTCTCTAAATCTTTAGTAAGATTTCCTTGTCTCACTTGTAGTCCTTAGTGGTTTCCAAGTTGGAAGTCCTTGGTGAAAATGCTGAAGATGTTGAAGTCATTAGAGTTGAAGATGTTGAAGTCATCCTTTGCACATGGTGTAGTCTTTGGCCATGGGGTGGGTTTTTTCATCAAGTTGAAGTAGAGGAGAAATAAAGTTGAAACCAAAATGGTTGAGGAAAGAGTTTACAAGATTGTTTTGTAAATAAGTTTTTGGAACAAATACAACTCCTATTTTCTAAGGGTTTTTGTCCAATCCTAGGGTTTATAAATCCTACAGGCAACACTATGCTCTGATACCATCTGTAGGGGTCCCAATCTTAGATAAGATAGAGCCTCCTGTGTTTTATAATGCTAGTCCCTGGATCAATAGCTAGCATCCACAGTTTAGATGTAATATCAAGAAACAAAGGTCATATTCTAACTTTATAACTAGGAATAACATAATTTTATTACATCAATACATAGCTCATTTGGCTATTACATTACATTGCAGCAGAATAATTATAATCATGGGGTCCTTCATCTTCAAAGTGCCACAGGCAGATGTTGGTTGTAGACTTTGTAATCCTAATCAAACAATCTTCACTAAAACAATCAAACCTGCAACATTACAAGTTACAGCCACAAGGGTCAATACATTTGAATTGTATTAGCAAGTGATACTATGGTAGTATAGTGGAATCTATCATCTATATGCATTTGGCTAAGTGGAGTTGAGGCTTGCATTGCTCAAAATAGATTTTTCTTATCATTTTGAAAATACTAAGTTTTTGCTTGACAAAATCATTTTGCTCAATCAAAGATTGAAGATCCTTTCCAAGGCATCTACAAATCAAAGATTTAAGATTTCAAACAACCCTTGTTCAAACCACAAGTTTTAACTTTAGAAATTTGAATGATGATATTCTTGATTGCTTCCATGTCTTGATGCTCAAATTGTCCTTTACTGGGACATGGCTAAGTACTTAGATTCTACACTGCAGAGGTGGTGCACTTTCCCACAAGACTTGGTTTCCCAAGACAAAATCTTTCAAGCCTTCCCTTAGACCAAAATGGACGCTCCAACCTATCAAACACTACCACCCTCTGTCCATTTGGCTAAGTTCTTGCAACCTATATGATCATGGCAGAGCCCATATTGCCAAGTGGTTGCACTTGAAGCTTCTCAACATTTGACATCTCAAATCCTTTGTTTCTGGGTGGCCATCCACAAGTGAGATACACAATCGAAGTCCATGGCCTTGTGAACCACTCAACATATCCCAATCCTTCCATTCCACCCAGGAGGTTCATTAACTTAGTTGTTTTATAAAAAAAACCTAAGTCCTCAGACTTAGAATATTTTTCCATAGTGTGAATATATATTCCACCCATGTTTTCTATTAGCTAGGCTAAGCTTGGTAGTAGTAGGAATCTTAACTTGAACATCCTACTAAGGATTCATCTACTAGGTTTTCCTATAGCAAGATCTATACTTAGCAAAATCCATGCAAGTTTACTTAGCAAAATCACTAATGCATAATGAAAGTATTGGGATAGAAAGTATGAAGCATCACTTGCCTTTTTGGTAGGGAATGGTAGTTCACTCCTTGATCTTGTTAGTCTCACACTTCACTACAAGTCAAACAAGCAAACACCAATTCAATTTACATTCCAAACCAATAATCACTCAAACAATTTCACACACAAGGCAAGGAGACCAATTCATGCATGTGAGCATGCACAAGATAGTTTTATTTTGCAAAGGGGTCTCTATGGGGTTTCTAAACTTTGTAAGATCCAAATTGGTCATTTACCAAAGTGGCAAAGTCATTAGCAAGAGGGTTTTGTCCAAAAACTATTTTTAAATCCATTTATCATTTCATGTGGTGAAACATGTTTTATTAAGGCAAAACTCTTAAGTTGTTCACCAAATGAGTTGCTTTTGCAAAACTTGGTGTTTTGGGTCATAGGTTTGGTCCAAACCACTTTCTCAAAGTTATCTTTCCATAAACATTTTTATAATAAAATCAACAATTTTAATTGGCTAGAAATGGACTAAACTAATTAATCCATTCCAAACTTTTCAGATTTATTTTCCAAACCATGGGTTGGTTCCTAGGGTCGATAAGGTCACAACAATCCAATTTGCAAAGGTTTTATCCTTAAATTCAATTTTAGACAATTTTTATACTCTAAACAAGCATACAAATGAATCTGCAAAATGAGCAAACAAACAGATACTATTTGCTAAACTAATTCCACAGTTGGCTAGGGATTGTTCTCCTGAATCCATTGATATAAAATTTGCCAAATTTGGACGTGGTTTTGAAAGTTACAATGGTTTGAAAATCATAACATAATCGATTTCAAATCTATTTTAAAAAAGCGTGTGACACGCGCGTTATTCTCTTGGTTGATACCGCCGGATCGCATCGTGAACCGCAGGGATCTAATCGAACGCGGCGCAGATCGACGATACCCTTTCGCCACTTTCTTTCCTAGCCGGATCAAGATCGGACGGCCGGGCCGCTGCTCGCCAAGGACTGGCAAGGGCGCATGATGACACCGGGAAGCATGAGCTACGGAAATATTGGCGGCAAAGTAAGCGCAGGCGTGAAGCAAGAAAGGGTGGATTAAGCACCAGTTCGTGGAGAACACCACGAAGCTGCTTCAAGGTACTCGCGTTGGTCAAGGGCGACTATGCTGGCTTGAATCGCCACGAGTTCGCGTCCGCTGGCTTGCTTTCAGTATTTTCGGTCGAGGCGACACACAAGCCAATTTTAAAAAGTTAAGATAACAGGCTATGTTAGATGCGCACGGGTCGGTGGATCGTGTGCATC